>CAMXCT020000170.1:32500-100000 GCA_947184155.2 Cladocopium goreaui
AATGGTGAGCCCTTGATTGCGCCGAATGGCTGGAGGATACCCAATCAATTTCCAGGAGCAGGACTTACATCAACAACGGCCCCAAATGGGAAGATAAATTTGATCATCATAATATAGATTGATTATTGTATAATATCCACTGATTGTTGGATAATTTGATCGTCAAAATATGGATTGACTGTTCTGTTTATTTGGGAACACTGGACTGTGCGACTGCCTCTTGTGACACGGTCCTCCTGATTTGCCAACAGGAGGCATTGAGATGGTGTTCCAGTGCACCCTGTCTAAACCTTGGGATGAGCAGTGACCCGCTTTGAAATCTGATCCGTAGTCCAGCCTGTTGTGTCTTACCGGTAACTTTTTAAAACCTTCAAGGCGACCAACTCCAAGTGCTGCATCGGGTCTATGTTGACAAATGATTTGCGCGGCAAACTTTATCCCGTGGAAATTTCCAATGTTGGGGGAAGATCTACCTGAAATGAAGAAAACGCATAAATCACTAATTAAGATCAGAACAACTGGTTGCACTCAGTACAGTCAAATGACTATTTTTTCCTTCAACATGCGTTCGCAGCAGGACTTAAATCCATTTTTTCGGATCAAAATGACACAATTTTGGTGGTTCAGTCCACGATGTGCCAGTGATTTCATCCCTGTTCCTTGCTGAGTTTCTGACCCCCCATTAATGGATTGTGTTTTAAAATCCGGCCCAAATCCAGTAGTTGCTTAAAACATGGTAAAACACATCCACAAAATTCGATTGAACAAAATGAACCAATCCATAGGAATCCATAGAACTCGTAGTATTTGATAGTTAAACTAAATCCCATTATTTGCTGGTTGCAAATCCATCTCAAACGACACGCCCCAGATTTACCAAGGCACCATGGGGGCCCAAGATGTCGTTGTGGCGGTCTGGGAGGACATCATGGGAAAGTGAGGATTGGATCGCGACAAAAACAGGGAGTTGACCCAGAAAAGTGGGGATTTGAACCATGGTGATTCATCTCACGCATTGAGATTTTTGAATCAGAGATTTGTGAACCGGGGGTGTTATGCAAAATTGGAAAATGACAAAGAAACCATAGAATCGCGCAAAACAAATGCTTACATAACGTCCCTCCTGGAATCCATAGAAAAATATAATGATCATAAAGAACCGCTCCAGTGTGCTTTCTCAGGTCCTGTGGAAAAATAAGGGCTTATTTATAGATAGAGATAGAACCAGAGATAAAGAAACGGATAGACATAAAGCATCATAAAGCTATATAAACAAATATAGAACATGTATATAAAGATATATGATATATATGTGTAATATATATATATACATAGATAGATAGATAGATAAATAGATAGATAGATAAATAGATAGATAGATAGATAGATAGATATAGGTATAGATATAGAGATAGATATCGATATACATAGATATAGACAGATAAAGATAGAGATGGATACAGATAGATACAGATAGAGACAGATAGAGCCAGGTAGAAACAGATAGAGATAGATAAGGATAGAAATAGAGATAGATTTAGAGAGATAGAGATAGATATAGAGAGGTACATACAGAGATAGAGAGATAGAGAGATAGAGAGAGAGAGAGAGACACAGAGAGGGAGAGAGAGAGAGAGAGAGATAGAGAGATAGAGAGCGAGAGATAAGATGAGATGAGAATAGAAAAGATTAGATTCGATTAGATTCGATTAAAATAGATAGATAGAACGATAGAACGATAGATAGTGTATGGATTGGATGGATGGATGGATGGATGGATGGATGGATAGATAGATGGCACGGGGGTCGCATTTGCCCCTACCTCATGTGGGGTCGCACTTGCCCCTACTCAAGGTGGAGGCAGGGGCGAACGTGACCCTAGGGTAGGGGCGGATGTGACCCCACCTCGTTTTGCGTGGCAAGGCCGGCAAGGCGCAATGGTTTCAGAATCTCGAAAGGATCGTTTTGCAGCTGTGACAGTCAGTTACGACGTCTTTTTCAAGTGTCACGTTGTAACATCCATTTCAAGTAACTCCCAAAACGCTGTGGATGCTACGTTGTAACATCCAATTCAATCAACTTCCAAGATGCTCTGGATGCTACGTTGTAACATTCATTTGAAGTCAGTTTCAAGACGCTCTGGATGCTACGTTGTAACATCCACTTGAAGTCACTTCCAAGACGCTCTGGGTGCCATGTTGTAACATCCAATTCAATCAACTTCCAAGACGCTCTGGATGCTATGTTGTAACATCCATTCCAATCAACTTCCAAGACGCTCTGGGTGCTACGGTTGTAACATCCACTTGAGCATGAGGAGAAGCGTCAGCGGGATCGAGCACGAAGTGGATAGCATGGTCCGCAGAGAGATGATGACCACGATGGTCACAGCAGAGGTGGGAAGATGAGGAGTGAAGCTGGAGCACGAGGATCTGGTGATGGGGAGCCTGCCAGGTTGACCGTTCAGAATGATGGGTCGATCGGTGGTGGCGGCGGGCGAGCCAATGCGGCTGACCCTGCGAACTTTCCTGTTCTACAACCAGATGCCAGAGGGGCCGATCATCACCCCGAATGGACGTCCCGTCCAACCTTGGCCAATTGGACAAGTTATGGATGATGAGCCACCGATGCCAATGTCCAGTGCACCTTTGCAAGCGGAATCCGAGACTGCAGTGCCTAGTGCTGCAGGTGATGTTTAGTTGGATGATCCTGGTCTTGCGGTGCCGATGGCACCACCTCGTGATTATGCTGAGAGCCTAAGAGAAGCAGCAGCATCTCGTCCAAGTGATCATTCAAGTGAGGAAGCTTTGAAGAAGCAGCGTACAGAAGAAGCAAAGAGACAGCGCATCAGCAGACCGAAAATGGAATATGAAGAGGGATAGAGCGCTGTGAAGATTGCTCACAAAGAATATTTCACAATGGATGATTATACAGCTGACTTGGATACAGAAGATGCGATGGATGACAATGATGACTGGGCTGGAGAAGATGCAGTGATTTTGTCAGGCATTCCTGATGAACTTTGGTCTGATGCTCCAACTGATCAACTCGCGCCTGAGTCGCCTGACAAGTGGATAGATGATCTTGCAGACCGAGTTGAAATCCAGCGTCTTTGCGGCATGCAGGTTTTGGTGCCTAGAGATGATTTTCATGGAGAGATCACAGGCAGCTTGGCAACAAAGATGGTGAGAAAGCGTTGGATGCGTAGGTCAAGACTGGTGGCTAGAGAGTTTGCCGGCTAGAGAGTTTGCCACAACAAGGAGACTGGATACATTCAGCCCAGCAACTGGGGCACACACGTCAAACCTTTTACAACTCAAATACTTTGGAAAGAAAGGTATAGCTGCCGAGGCAAAATCCAAGGAGGAGTATGATGTGGTGGTGGGCAGCCTAGACGTGCGTGATGCCTTCTTGCAAGTGGAGCAGGATGATCCTGTTCTAGTATATCTCCAAGGTGAACCATTTGTCATTAGGCGCAACTTGCCAGGGCAACGGCTGGGAGCCAAACAATGGTTTTTGTGCTTGAAAGCTTTTTTTACAGAGCAGCTTGGGTTCACCTTTTTCCAAGAACAGCCTTGCTTGGCCCGAACACCTGAGGCCACCATCATGATCCACGTTGATGATATTCTATTTGTTGGCTTGAAGTCATTTTGGAATGATGTGTTTTTGAAGAAAACGAAAAAGCGATTCACAGTCAGTCATGATGAGCTGAAAGGTGTTGGTAGCAGCATTACCTTTTTGCGCAGAAAGATCGCTGAGGTGGAGAATGGTTTGATTTTGGCTCCAGGAACAACAGTGGAGAAAGTCGTAGGTGTGTTTGAAGCTGCGTTTGGCCAGGCCGGGTCACAGAAATTGCCAAGGGCCAAGTGATTCAAGTTCGCAACTGCCAGACAATTCACAGAAACTTTCAGCAAAGGATGCAGGTGCCTATCGGTCGATAGTCGTTTTGTGCTTGTACATTGGGCGAGAAAGGCCAGACCTTATGTGCACCATCAAGGGGTTAGCATCATGCATGAGTTCCCCAACTTTGACTTCACTGGCACGTTCGCGTAAGATGATGGGTTGCATGAAGGCAGTTGGAGATGTAGGACTGCATTTGCAATATCCACAACCTGGTCAGGGAAAACTGAACGCAGGATGAGTTTGCCAATGGGTGTTAGAAAGTTATTCCGACGCAGACTGGAGTTCAAACAAGGCAACAAGGCGATCTACCTCATGTGGGGTTCACTACATCAATGGTTGCTTCATGTATGCAGGCAGTCGGGGTCAGAAACTGATTTCACTGAGTTCTTGCAAGAGTGAGCTTCACAGTCTCATCAGTCGTGCATGCGACAGTTTGTTCATCAAAGCTTGCGCAGTGTTTGTATTGGATGACCAGTTGGAACACATTGTCTACACAGACTCAAGCTCAGCGAGACAATTGGCCTGCAGACAGGGATCAGGGAAGGTACGTCACCTTTCTGGAAAACTGCTGTGGATACAAGGCAAGACTGCAGATGGGAGCTTTCAATTGCGCCAGGTACGTGCAGCATGCAACATAGCTGACATAGGTAGAAAAACGTTGGGCAGGCAAAGGTTGTTTTACCTTTTTTTATGAATGTGGATTGGTCTAGAGTCTACATTACTACTGACTTTACTAGGGTTGGTGCAGACGAGTTTTTGGTGCAGAATGACAAGCTTGTGAATTCCAAACAGTTGAAACAGATCACCAAAGCAATCCTGAGAATGAGCATCGCCATGGGAATCACTGGGGGTCTTGAGCCAGCAGGACCTTTTGGAGCTATGGCTCAACAATGTGATGTTGTGACAGAAGAGCCCAAGCACAATGCATGGTGGATGTTTACACTTGTGGTTTTTTGGGATTTGCGTGGTCGCGTTGTTTTCAAAACTTGTGTTGGGAACATGGAGATGGCTTGAACAGAGGATGATTTCTCTTGCAACTGCAGCGCGTGGAATTGGGAGTGATTTAGAATAATCACAAATGCAACTGGCTGATCACTACGACTTTGCAGCTGAGTTAAGCAGCAGGATTGACGATTTCAGTGGAAGAACAAGCACTGTGGAAGAGAACCATGACATACTTGCAGCTCTTCACGCCGCATTTGAACAAGAGATGTTGGAAGCCTATAGCGCCATGGAACAGTCTACCAACTGTGTGAGATATGGCTTGATGGAGCTTGGTGGATTTGTGAGGCATGCAAGCCTTACCTCAGACCAACTTCGCCACATGATGATGCAAGAAAGAGGAAACCTTGTAATTAATCTGGAATGTGAGAAACCGCACAGAGAACACAGACCCAATTGAGGAGACAGCAAATGATTTCGAACAGGCA
Source organism: Cladocopium goreaui (assembly GCA_947184155.2). NCBI lineage: Eukaryota > Dinophyceae > Suessiales > Symbiodiniaceae > Cladocopium > Cladocopium goreaui. The sequence goes on from CAMXCT020000170.1 coordinate 37,834, forward strand.
GAAGAAGAAGCCCCAACTTCAGATGCAGAAGCCGATGAGAATGGTGGACAATCTGGTTTGTAGAAGCTGTTGCAGCACATGCGCAATGACCAGAACAGCATTGCATTGGCAGCTGAAAGTGGGAGTGAGTCCAACGAGATTCAGCATGCAATAGTCTTGGTTTTGGATGCAACAGCTGGACCAGAGCCTGAAGGTATGAGCATGCGTGTGACCAATGGAATCAGAAATGTCTTTCAGAGACTTCACAGATATCACCGCAATCGCGGCCAAGATGAACGCCGAGCTCGATTCAGGCTGTATGTTGAAAGCATGGAAAGCTTGATGAGATGAATTCAGAAAACATTTTACTGGAGATGCAGCAACAGAGAAGAGTTCTGGAGATGCGTTTTCAAATGAAGGAACAACAGAGGTTGCAAAACAAGCCGTGCTCCGGTTCGCAAAGGGGGGGTGCGGAAAGTTGTTCAGCCTACTCATGTGCCACCATAAGCACAATAATGACACGCACAGATCAAGACGAGAATTGCAGATGTCATTTTCACATACTTGTCATGAATAGCATGATCAAGTGGATTCATTGAAACCCCTTTTGGCACAAAACAGAGCGGCGCTTACGGCCGTGTCTTCGCAAACCTGGAACCCGACTTGGAACCTAAATGGGCACCCCTTGGTAGGTAAAAAGTGAAAAGCTCAACCAACAGTTCCGGGAAGGCCATCCAGTTCCCGGAGTCATCAGCCATTCAGTTACCGCAGACAGAGAAAACTTTCAATTGATTTCCACATAATTTGCCGGGTGCTATGTTTAACTGGTATTGCGATGGCTCCACCCAAGTTAAAAACATGATACCGTGAACGCAATGCGAAGTGAAAAATTGGGTTGACGACTTGTTTAAATTCCATGTTGGCTGGGTGCAGTTTGGGTTCATTTTGGGCCTGCTTTAGGTTCCATGTCAGTTTTGGAGTGATTTTATTTTAAAAAAATAGTTGCATGATTTCTTGGGGAACAAAAACCAATTGAGACCGTACCATAGGTTCATGTTAGATATGTTAGGGAACCTCAGCAATAGCATGCAGTTCCATGTTAGATTTGGGTAGTGTATCGGAAGGTTCCTTGGATTTGGAGGAAGGGGCGATTGCATGGTTTTGAAGGGTAGTAGGATTCTGCGAAACAGTTATCGCAATATTATTTTCCCATATAGTCACAGATTGCTAGAACAAATATTAATATTATTCAACAGTTGTTTCTATGCGCTCCTTTTTTCAGTCTCAGCAACCAAATCACCAAAAAACTGCCAAACATGCAGCTGCCAGGGCTTGGAAGAGCTGTCACGAGCTCGCTGTTGAACGGAAAAGGAAGGGCCGGAAGGGCGCTGGTGCTGGAAGATGTCGATGTGGACATGTGGAATCTTCAAAATCAAATTGAGGTTTCCTAAGTCATGGGGGTACCCTAAATCATCAAAAATCAATAAATTTAGATCATTTCAGTCAACTTTAGTCCTGAAACACATGGTGACTTGGGGATCCTTCATTTCAAGAACACCCCACATGTATAGCTGAGAAGGGTTTGGCAGTGAGATTGGGGGGCTGTGACTTCGCACTTTGGCCAACATCGTCAAATTGGCTCAGCTTGGTGGCAGGGTCTCACAGCACAATACCAACATTGAACCACATCCAACCTGTTGTTTTTGCATGATTGGTTGGCTTAGACTTTCCAGCAGCCAGCAGATTGTTTTTATTTGAGTTTGGTCGTGTTCCATCTGCATATGCATAAATATGAACATGTTACGTGTCAAAGGGGAACAACATTTTTGTCCCAAATGAGACTCGGTTCGACTTAACCACGAACCAACCTGTTGGATCATCCCTACCATTACCACATGGTTTCTTTTGGAGCATCTCCAAGTGGCACTGGCAGACTGGGTGAATCCCCACATGGAATCAAACACTTGTCATAAAGAAAATTTACGTTGAACGCCAATGTTCTGGAGATGATGCTCAGCCGCAGTGTGGCTGAAAGATGTTCAAAAATTGCGCCCAGGTAATGAACATCACAGCATTCGTAGGAAAATACACAGGATTTTCCCTCAAAGAAGTACAGTGAAAAGAGTCTTCAAGTCAGGATTTATATGTTATGATCAGTATCATTGCGTTTTGCCGGGATGGTGGAAAAGAAACATCGGGTCAATCATTTGTTTTTGCAGACCCCTTCAGTATCCGTGGGATTTGGCGGGAAACTCTGGTGAGGGACGACTAAGCCCCGCCCAATGTTTGTGGATGTGGCAGACGCAACCCTTCGGTACTCAAACATGGCTGGTTTGGGAAATCACTTAACTAAATGGAGGTTTTATCGAGAATTATCGAACTAAATGGTTGAGGGTACTGGAAACCAATCCTGTTTGAAGGAAATTGGACATGTCCTCCAGTAAATAGATTATGTTTGCAAAGACTTGTCGAACACGTGCTTCTATAACATACTTCCTAGTTAAGTTATAGGTATTTATATCACAATCATATATACAAATATATATATATAGTTAAGATCACAGCTCATTCATTCCTGGATAACCGAATTCGTGACTAGCCAGGGTTCTTGATCATCACCTTTTTATGAACCTCCATGGACAAGAGGCCTGGACCAAGAAAAAATCATCCGTTCGAAGTCGCAAAAGAATCGATGGTTCACTTCTTGACCAGTCTTATTTCAAAAACATTCAAAAAATATATTTAATACTGAAATACTGTAATATGATGTAATCATGCAATCATGTTCAATCGTTTTCCTTCTGAACTAGAAGAAACTTGTACATTTTTTTTTTCTGAATCAATGATAGAAGCATTGGTTGCCCATCATCCTGCTTGGTTGTCCTCTGAGGAAAGATGATGACTTTGCCAAGGTGACTGGGTGACCTCAAAATGTGGGAGATCTCGCGCCGAGCGCAAGTGGCCAAAGCTGAACGTAGGAAGATATTGGTGAGCACACAGAAATTAACACATGAATAGATCAATAAAACGAGATAGATGCTAGATAGATAAGTATACATATATAACATATATATATATGTACATGTTTGTATGTAGATACATACATACCTATCTATCTATCTATCTATCTATCTATCTATCTATATATATATATATCGATATCTATATCTATCTCTATCTCTATCTATGTTTGTCTATCTATAGACAGATCTATAGACACTAACCCCGAAAAAGACAGGGCAGGTTCAATTCACCACTCATTTAGTGAGGTTCCTATTTTTGCACCCCCTGAGGGCTCCGTCAAACCGCCGGAAGAGGTGGGCTCCGATGTGGCACCCGAAATGGCAATGTGACATGGGAAGTATGTGGAATATGATCATTAAAGTCATAAGTCCACAAATAAATATGAATATATACACGTAAAAAAACGTGAAAAGATATATATATATATGGGACTTGAGGGTTTGTTTCCCACATGAACTCTCAAATACAGATCCAGCGTGGTCGATGGGATTCATGGTCATACTGGCGGCCATACACGTAGCTTGTTGCGTAGCAAAGAAGTACCAAGGCCATTACGGACAGGACGGAGGGTTAAAATGGGTTAAATGATTTTGATCTATCGTGTCATTTGCTTGGTTTAAGGGAGAGACCTACCTACAATTGGTGGTGTTTTCGTTGTGGTTTCCTGGGGACTTTCCCTTAAAGCCATTCATTGATTGTGACCCATGATCCATTTGGAGGCAGTACAACTTCCTGGTAACGGTTCTGCAACTTTCGGGCTGGGTAGATCTATATACTGTGAAGGAGAGTTTCCGAGATTTCTGTCATTTCTGTCACTGGATGATAGGCCGCAAGTGGTGTGACTGTCACAGGCCTGGTATTCAATGGGCCCCCGGATAGCGATATGGTGCTTTGCTGTTAATTAAACAATAGTTTTGCATCTATCCCCCAAAACTTCAGGCCCCAGTCGATGGATTGTTCCAAGGGGTAGCTGTTGGAAGATGCGTGGCGCCAGGTGATCCAACTGGATGCGGGGGAAGAGGCACCCCAGCTCCATTTTTTGGGGATTTCCAGCTCCAAAAATCCTATGGGTTATCTTGGAAATCCTTCAATGGGCCGACCTGGTGGAGGTTCCCGTGCTCAGCCCGGCGGAAAGAAAGGAATTGCAGAGGCGTGAGATGGGTCTTCAATGACGTAGCGAAGCCATGGCCCATAGAAATGGATATAAATAGATGATTTCACATGATTTACTTATATAATTATCATGATTTTCCATAGCTATGGGAAATAACCGGGTACATCCTGCAATGAGTCACTGTTGGTTTCGGTTCGTGGTTTGGAACTTTTGGAATTCTTGGCACGGTTTGAGGCTTCCCAGGAATCCAAACCATTCCAAAGGATCAAGAGAAGTCACCAGTGAAGCACTGGTGATTTTTGGGTCAAGACAATTAGCGCCCCAGGATGAATCTTGAAGGGATCTTATGACCAAACTGTGTCTGAGAAACAATCCAATGGCCATAGATTTCAGCTCATATTCCGTAGGACATCATGTCGTGGGCTATCCACAGACTTGACCCATACCTGATCTGGCTGTGTTGCAGGAGCAGCAAAGGAAAGGGCAAAGGTCGCAAAGGTGGTGGAAAAGGTTCCAAGAAGGGCAAAGGCAAAGGGAAGGCCTGGAGAAATTGAGACATTTTGAAGCTTTTGGATATCACTTGATGCAGCCAGGTTTCAGGTTGACTGCTGATCCCCGCAATGATGGGACCCTGCGATCACGCAAGACTGGTATTGTGCATGGTGATTTCACTCTATGAAGTTGTCCAAGACTTGGTTTCAAAGAAATTTTGCCGGAACCCCTGGCTTTTCATCATGTTTTTGCAATAAGACTCTTAAGTAAGTCTCCATTTCTAGGGCTCCTCTTTCGGTTTTCCATATCGTGTTTTTCTCGTCGCTTCACGTCGCACTCACTTCACCCAGGGCGAACCCCAAGCCAAGCCCGATGAGGGCCTGGTGGCTCGCGTCGCCAAGTGCCCGTGGTATCCGTTGGAAATTCGGCACGAAATTCGGCATCCTCAGCATCGTTGTGTTTTCATGCCAAGCTCCCTGCCAAGCTTTCGTCCCTTACCCCTGGCCCTCAAGTTTTGTAGGGAAAATCAGGATTAAAACGAGTGGATATCTCCCAGACAGGCAAAAATGATGATTCACATTGATTTTCCATGATTTTTTTGGAGTACTCGATTTCCAGCCGAACCCGTTCATGAGATTTGACTATATGTTTATCTGAATTTTTACTCGTGCTTGCCCAGTGCTTGCCCAGTGCTTGCCCATACCTATATGTGTCTTGTGTGCGATTCGGCAGATTATAGCCACCTCACTGATTCTTAAGGGAAACTACCCCCCAAAACGGGTAAACACATCAGGTGTGGCATATATCTTGTATATAGAACGCCCAAAAAGATGCAGATTTTAAAGGTTCGACCTTTTTTTTGCCACTATATGTTAGGTTCGGATTTTACCAACAATCCGCATCTTTCTGGAGGTTGCTACTGGTTGCTCTTGGTTGCCACCTTCCTGTTCCAAAAGCTACGCGCCGTTTGAGGTACGCGCGTCCCACGAAAGGAACTCCCGAGGAGCTTAAGGTGAAGCACGATCGAAAGCGGAAGGGTCAGGCGTGGACCTTGGGCGATTTATTGTCGATACAGTGGCCCACAACAAAAAGTATGTTGATATGGCTTTGATGGTGATTTATTCCGTTTACTTTTTGATTTCTTTGGGGACCCTGGCAAAAAAGGTAAAGAAACCTGGGATCATTGTCGCACAGATCTGGGCAGCTTTGGGGAGCACTTTAAAAGAGACCGCTACAACCAACAAAAGTTGGTGATTTCACATCTAAAAACACTTAGTCTCTAAGTATCTAAGAAGAAATATATGATGTCCATATTTACATCTACATCTATAATCATCTTGGAGTAGATAGAATATGAGCTGTTCAAAAATCACCAGCAAAATTAGAATATTATTTTTCATATTCTACTTCAGGACTACTATATACAGTATATACATATTATACATTGGAAATCTATGGTTAACACTGCCTAACATCTATCTTTCATAACGGTTTCTACCTCCAAAATGGATCAGCGCCAGGCGAAGCTCAATCAGCGCCTGGACCGTGAAGCTGCCTTTCGCGCCGCGAAGGCGGAGGCAACGCATGGCAACGCGGCAACGGACGGGATTTGGTGTCCTTGGGATTTGGAGTTTGACAGTGCTTAGAAATGAGGATCCGATGAGGATCCGATGAGGATTGACGGTGATTGATGATGATTGATGGTTTTTGAGTTGTGAAGAATACAGTATTTTTTTAAATGTAATCATGGTTTCATATGGTTATTACTGTACTGTTACTGTACCAGCTTGTGGCTATATCGTCCTAGGATCATCCGACCCAAGGACCCATTGTAGTTCGAGATGATTTACCTATTTCAATGATGATTGTTGATGATTTTGCATAGCAACCCGTTGGCTAACCTCAGGGTACATTCACAACAACAAGAGTTGTTCATGTTCTCATCATGTTCTGTATCATAAATCCGAGTTATAGGAGTTATGTTCACCACCTTAGCTAACTATGGGGCACCACCTTGTACTCATTCTCATCCTTTTCTGTTGTCGTTTTGAAGGTGCTACAGACGGCAGAGCCGGGCCTCATTGAAACGGAGGAGGCGGAGGATACCACCAGGCAGAAAACCATGGGAAAACCGGGGAAAACCGGGGAAAGTTGTTTTTTTTTCACCAGGAAATGTGGTTTTCAACCATCAAACTTGTGGTTTTTCCACATGTTTAGAAATTTGAAAATTTGGTGATTTCACTGGAGATCATGGGGGATGCGCCAAGTTGTGTAGTTTTTAGCAATATATATATATATAGATATGGGTATGTCAAAGTAGGAGAAAGGGTATTTGACCATGGTGTTTTCATCCGGAAATGAGAAATGTTACAACATAGATGCAGGGATTTTTCAATAGGTTTAAAAAAGAACTTGCGTTTCGCTGAGAAAGTTTGAATTTGGTCTTTCAGAAATTGGAATCCACACAAGAAATTAGTGGTTGTGATGCAGCAGACACACGAATTTTACTGGAAACATGAAGATGTGGGGGTTTCCTAAAATGGTGGTATCTCCAGTCATCATCAATTTTCATGGGATTTTCTATATTTTTCTATGAGAAAAACCATCCAGCGTGCTATTTTTGGGTATCCCCATTGAAGGAAACCTCGATGTATGTAACTGGAAAGCTGGAAAATCACGGGGATGTGCGGCATAAAGACGAGTGAGAATATGTTCAACGATTCCAACGATCCAAAATCCGCGAGATCTTCATTTTGGATACGGATATTGCAAAGAAGTGGTGTTTTGAAAGCCGAAACACGCCCTATTTTTTTTTTGGGAGAACATTGGGGCATCACGAAGGATAAGTTGGGCATGTACTGAACCAAACAGTGCGGAGATCACCGAGAAATAATCCCATGCCCCGATGATATAAAATTGACATTGGTCATATAGGTATAGTTATAGGACCACCCCAAAGATCGGTGACTTCCCAACATATAGGTACATATATATAATATAATATATATATAGTTATATATATAATATATATATATAATAGTTGTATAAATATAATATATATTATATATATACACATGATATGTAGATGATATAGGTAGTTCAGCTTCGCCTTGTTTCCCAATGCGGTTGTTGGTCGATTCAGATTTGCCCAGGCTGACGCAGAAGGACATCCTGGATTCAGTCGGGACCTGAACGTGGGGATGGATCAAGATTGGGGCGGTATATCTTGGCGTATAGCTATGTATGATATTGTATCTATCTATCCATCCATCCATCCATCTATCTATCTATCTATATATATACATACATATTATGACATTATGAAATATCAGTATGTCATAGACTGATATATAGCTATACCTTGGCGTTATGATATTATAGTCATTGACTGGATATGTATATGTATATATATATATACATGTATATGCTTATGCTTATTTATATGAATACATTTACACAGAAGATGGACAGGTTCATAATTCATACTAAACGGACCAACATAAGTGATTCCCAGGGCTTTTGAAAACTGGGGCCAAATTCTGAGGGGGTGTAAACACAAGGTAGGGAAGCAGCCGCGGATGATTTTTGGATCCAACTGAGAGCCGATTTCTAATTTGACCAAATCTTTGGGGATCCAACTGAACTTTTTGAAGCGTACCTGACCTTTTTGAACCGTACCTCGCTGCCAAGTCGTCACAAACCCTGCATCCCAAGGCTGGTGTGGGAGTGGCCCGCAAGTACTTCTCCTTTGATTTGCCCTACGGTCCCTACAACTGTGACTGGGAGGAACTGGTTTTTGAGGATGGAGAGGATGGAGATACCGAAGGGGATCAGCGTTGATCAGCAGATTTTTCGCTACATGGATGGTTTTTATAGCTAAACATGGTCACATTTTAGCATGAGAAATGCTGTTTCTTTATAGCTAAAAACAGCGACTTCAGCCATTTCTTCAATGGGAATTCCAGGATCCTAAAATAGAGGTACTGTACCATATAAGGCCATATTTTGGGGAAAATCCCTTTACATAGGCCTTACATAGGCCTTATATATGGTAGGTACCTCCAATTTAGGTTCCTGAAATGGCCATTGATTTCTCATGTGCTGTTTTTTTTTTTTTTATATGGTAAGATCATCGATTCGCAGCGGTTACAACTTCGTCACAAAGCGACTCGAAAGGTGATCATCTGGGGGTTTCCTTGTATGGGGATACCCCAAAAACGCTGGATGGTTTTTCGGATAGAAAATGCCACTAAAATGGATGATGACTGGGGATACCATCATTTTAGGGATCCCCCACATCTATATCATCTATAAATGAATGATTGGATGATGACTGGGGGGTAGCCCTATGACTTCAGAAACCTCCATTTGTATCATGGAGATATTTCATGGGAATATCATTGCATCAGGTATACGTATATAATATGGGACCTATAACGTAAAAAAAAAACATATATCACAATTTAGGCACCAGGCGAAGCCTAAAGCCCTTTCCAGTCTGTCCATTCCCTTTCTTGAGGTGGAGACGTTGTTTTTTTTATTGGCAATTGTCGTAATCCAGAACAATTTGTTTTTTTTCCAGGCCAACCAAAGCAAAACCCACGTCTCCGCATGAAGTGCCAGTTCACATTCATCTCACCATCATTGCTACTTAATGTCCCAATAGCTTTAAGTTCTCTTACTTGGCTTCACTGAGTGGTAAGTGCGTCAGAGACGTCCCCGGGGACCTCCCGAATTCCTCCCATTTCCACAACAACTGAGGTAGTCTGACCCGCAACGGCGCACACCTCCTGGTGGGTGGCAGAAAGGGCCATGTGGCGCCCTGGATTTCAGTAGCCATGGTGATTGATTAGCAACAAACAACCAGAAATTTCAAATCCTGAATTCGGGGCCAAGACCTTGAATTCAGGATTTGTGTTTGTTCAACCAAAATTCGTGATTTGCTCAAATTGGTTAAACCATCCTGAAGCAACAGAACTGGCGATTTTTGGTTCCAAAGTCAACCGGGGATACAAAGAGGTGAACTGAGCACAAATCGTTTGGGGATTTTCCGGTTGTTCCAAGCAAAAGGACTATCCACATTTTTGAGTTCAGGTTGCGGCTGGGGACTGACAATTTCAAACTGGGATCACTGAGGCATTTATGCACTTGGAGCGGAACTCAGGGCTCAGCTGAGCTCGGACATTGGTAGCGGATGTTCGAATCAACTGGGTGCAGCTGGTTTTTTGGTTTTTCCATCCACAAGTGGACAAATATGGGGACATGTAACATCCTGCAACCTAAAATCATCCAAAATCCTGAGAAATCTTCGTTTTGCGATTTCAGATTTCAGAGGTCAGACTCCATGTCGCCATTTGTATCTTGGCTCCAGCTTGTATCTTGGCCCCGATCGAAGGTCGCTTTTGGAAACTCCCAAAATCCACAACCCAAATATGTCCAGTCGATTCCAAAAAACTCAAAAACCAACAGATCTCCAACGCAAAATCAGAATCCACCAATCCAAAGCTAATAATCCCCCACAAATCAACTGCATCTACAGTGATTTTTCCGCCTGATGCCAGCGGTGTTGCTTCCCAGACGAAGCTGAAAAGAAACTTCAACCTTAATGGTTCACCAAAAACCTACAAAAATTAGCAAAGATTCAGGTCCTGACAGTTTTTTTACCATGGCTTTTACCCATCAAAAATAGTGAATTGACCGGTGGATATCCACATGTTCACTGTATCTATCGATATTTTCGAAGTCCTACCAGGTCATGGTAGGGCGCCTGCCGAGTCGTACAACCGTTTAGCAACTCACCACTTTCTCCGAATGTTTGGAAGCACAGTGGCACAGTATTCATCAGTCAATATTTCCAAAGTCAGTGCATGGAAAATGCTGGAAATGCTGGTAACTGAAATCAGATTTGATCCACCACTGGTTATCTTGGTTCCCATAGTTCCCAAAAAGCCCAATTTGTTTGCCACGTCAGATCGCCATGTCGACGGGAAATCCTTATGGCCTCTCCGAGATTTCACACTATGGCACCTTGCTGGGACGTGCGTGGAATCACCAAGTAGCCAAGCTGGTTATGACTGTTACATGGCCATGGGAAATAGCCATGACCCATAGATCGATTTATAGATGGTAAAAACATGTAAAAACCGAACTTAGAAATGGTGGATCTGGCTTCCATGGCGAACTGTAACAAATAACCAGAGGGTATATTTTTGGCCATGGGCCATTTGTTGATCCCCAGGAACGCCCTCTATGATTCATGGATTCATGGACCATGGATGATTTAATCTGGTGAAATAGCGAAAAGTAGTTTGGTCGAAGACTGAAAAGGTACAATTGGAGTACTCCAAAAAGTATCTTCGATGATGATTTACCTATTGAAAATGATGATTCCAGTGGTACCATGGACGTCCCACCCCCAGGCTCCATGCGCAATGTGGGCGGCAAAGCAGGGGGCTTCATCAACAAGAAGTTCTTCCATCCATCGTCCCTGCGCAACCAGGCCGTGCCAGTGCCACAGATGTTTTTTTGTGCCGAACTATGCCATGTATTTTGGCGAATCTAAACGAAAGGTGGATCCATTTTTCTTGGATCCATTTTGGATCCATTATGAGTAAAAAAAAACAGGAAACGATATATCCCCAATTGCTGATAATGTTTCGAGACCCATCCGTACCAGCGCCACTCTCTTGCGCAGGAGAAGCTGTGGAAGGCCATCACTTCCGATGCCGCAGAGAAGCGGAAGCAAGATGATTTGGAGAAGGCATCGCAACATGAAGTTGGGGTGCCCTCCAAAAAAAGGACGCTGATGCATGATGGTAAAATGACACAAAAAGGGGAGTTTCACCAACAGAAATTGGAAAGTAAAGCAAGGAGAGTCGGGAATTTAAGCAGCAAAAACTGGGAATTGAAGCAAGAAAACTCAGAATTGAAGCAATTAAATGGTTTTACCAACATAGTTCTATTTCTTTAAACCAACAAAAGACGGATTACAATGGCGATATTTTTTCACCAATGGGGAGATCTGGGACTGACCCTGGAACATGGTGACGCAAGTATGGTGATTTTTCAATATTTAATTGCCTTCGGCAAGCCCGCCGGCCATAGGAGAGGTGGCCCCAAGGGAGTTTGATGTGCACTCTAGGTGGAAGCCCGCGAGAGAAGCAGAAGAGAGAAGACGGAGAAGAAGAAGAAGAAGAAGAAGAAGAAGAAAGGAAGACGAAGACAAAACCGTAAAACGGAAGCGGCTTGTGTAGCAAGTGCTGGCTGTAGCAACCTATTGATCGTATACCAAATTAGTAGCGCCCCCAGCAAAGTAGCGCCAGGTACTATGTATGAGCCTCTGGCTTGAGAGCAGAGCGCTGCATGGAAGGAGACCGGGTGGAAGCAGAGAGAGGTTGCCCCAGGGGAAGTTGATGCGCACGCTAGGTGGAAGCCTGAGAGAGAAGCAGAAGAGACGAGAATCAGAAGAGACGAGAATAGGAAAAGGGAAAGAAGAGGAAGAAGAAGAGACGAAGACAGAGCCGTAGAGCCGTAGAGCAGCTTGGTAGCAAGTGCCTGCTTGAACAACCTATGGACCGCATACCAAATGAGTACTGGTCGATCAGTCTAGTACCGTGTGCTTCCTGTGACGAGTACCTGTAGCTGACTGTAATGCTGTGGGCAGTGTCATTAGCTACCGGAGGAGGAGGAGTAGGAGGAGTAGGAGTAGGAGTAGTAGGAGTAGTCGAAGTAGTCGGAGTAGTAGGAGTAGTAACTACTGTAGTAGGAGTAGTAGGAGTAGTAGGAGTAGTAGTAGGAGTAGTAGGAGTAGTAGGAGTAGTAGTAGAAGTAGTAGGAGTAGTAGGAGTAGTAGTAGGTGGTAAGGGGGGTGGGCTTGATTCAGACGAAGCAAAAACGCGCAGCAAGAGAACAAAAGAACAAGTACAAGCCAAGAACAGGATTAAGAACAACACCTTCCAATCAGACACGCTGGCAGGCCGGCGGATTGTTTCATGAAAATCGGTGATTGAACGAACAAAAGCAAGCATTCATCCGCAAAATTTGGAGTTTCAAACCAGAAATGATGTGTAATGAGTATATATGATGTAGTCTGAAAAACGAGAGTTTCATCACATTTTATGGAGATCATCCATTCCTTCGATAGGTGTTGGGTAAACCGAGTGGCCACGTGGTAAACCCAATCAACCACCCATGTTTTGAAGTTTCTTACAAACAACACGGTAGGTAGTAAAATTGTGATGAGCCAAACCCCTCATTTTTCTCGGCAAATTACTGGCCGACCTTTAGGGTTTGTGAAGGTTGTACGTTTTCCAAGACGAATTGGGACAGATATGAGTAAACTATTTGGTGCATGAATAGTTGGTGAACCAACATTTTTTTGGTAGATAGGAAGACGTAAAAAACAATTGGCAGTTCAGAAGGTTTAAAATTAGACTAGACTAGTGGTGATACCACCAGTAAATGATGGGCAAAACCACAAGTGAAGGGTCACTTGTATGTGCTAAGCTGCTAAGCTATGTTGTTCTCAAGGGAGGAACATTGTATCCCACTACATGTGTTTGTGTTGCTGAGTATCTAAATTTAAAGTTAGCCATGGATGGATTATGAAACGCTTGATGATTTTTGTAGGAGGATCATGAGAATAACGAAAAACATGCATGTTGCATAAACTTACATAGATGTTATGTACATGTGTCAAACTGCCCGTGTAGCTATCAGTGTCACAGATATATAAACCAAAACGAATATAGTTGCAAATTCAGGAATTTCGAGGACGTTAGATGGCCGGCGTTTTTAGGTCCACTATATCAGTCGAGTTCGGAAAATCATCCCGGTGAAAACTGCCCGGGTAAGCCCAACTGGAAGCGAGGCAAGAGAAGAAGAGAGGAAAGTGGACGCCTTACGAAAGGACGCACCCAACCCTGATGGGCCAACCCTGATGGGCCAACCCTGATGGGCCATGGTTTCGTTTGATGGGTATATGGGTTATAGCACTGTAATCACAGCAATAGTTTGGTAATTAGGCCACATTTGAAAACGGTTTTTTAAAGCACGCCAATCCGGTCCGGTTTATCATCAGGTTTACTACCGGGGACCAACACTGGTGGAGTAATCGAGCCCCATCTCGTCCCTGAAAATGTCTTGGGAACGCGGTCAATCCCTTCCCCTAGTAGACTCTCCCGTAAGCGCCCCAAGTATGAATATATCATAATAGATCCAATGCATACATAGACAAACACAACCCAAATGGGGATTTATGGTTTTGGGTTTACCACACTATCCAATTTGCTGCATTATGTGATTCGAAAGACCTAGATAATGAGAACTACACATGTGGTGAGCCCAATAATGAACCATTTGGGATACCCTTCATACATGAACGGGGCATCCCGTTCGGAAAACCAATCAAAATCATGGAAATTTGGTGGGCGCATGTGGTAAACAAATTTGATTTCTTGCCAGGAGATGTACTTAGCTGGTCAGTCAAAGAGTGCAATGACACTTGGATTGATGCAGCCGTTGGCATCAGCGATAGAAATGGGACTGAACTTGATTGAACCAACTACCCAAAAAGACCATCATCTGGGAGTCCTTGACCTTCGACCCGTACCGGGTACGTACCGACTGGATGGTCTGGATGGCCAGAGCTGCAGCAGCATCTGTTACAGAACAAATCTTGATGGATTCAGGGGTGAAACTCGTGAAACTCTTCACATTTTGATCCAGTTCTGGCAGATGTTTGCATTCTTACACTAATCAAGAACAGAGTACTGCAAACCTTTCTGACGCATCAAATCTGCAGGCGTGCCGGTTTTCATGACCCTGATTCTGGATGCTGAACCCCTTACTTTATCCGTCCCACTTAGCAAATAGGTTATGTTCGTGGTGAACTAAGTGGGATCAGTAGGGCGAATCCGCTGGGGTGAACTTACTGATCTCAGGTTCACCGCAGCGAGCTCATCAGAAGGGAAGGAACGCGCCGGGAAAACTCAGCAAGAAAAATGGCGGACCTGGAGAGTGCCCCATGCTGAAAATGCTGTGAATATCACCACATGTATCACACAATCTGGATATGGGTATGGATCAATACCTATAAGTACCATTTTTAGTGGGATGAACATCCATTTACCAGCTATTTTGATGTTCACCAGGGGTACAAGGTTTTGACACACTGCCATATGTGATATGTGGAGATTTTCTGAAGTACCCCAAATCATCCAAGTTATGGATGACCGTTTGAGTATTGACACTCATGGTGACTTGGGGTACCCCCCATTATGGGAAACCTCTGTGTGTATATACATTATATATATATACAGTATATTTGTATACACACACACGCATAGATACACACAAACCCAGCTAGTGGGTGGTTTCAATGATTTTTCCCCCATGATGGTCCCTCGCTCCTGACTTTCCGAAACATGTAGTGGCTCAACCTCGAACCACGAATTTTTCACATCGCAAATGTCCAGATCTCTGATGGTTGAACCACCCCATTTTTTATCAGTTAAGCCAACAGCCAACATGTTCAGCCGCCAAACATCTTGGTGGAATCCTTGAATACCTCTGACAACATTTTTGTCAACAAACCATCGGGAGTGTTTGAAGCCGCACAGTTTCTAACACCAATTTTCAGTGGTTTCACACCACAACACCATCAACCCATTCGAAGCCAAAACATACTCAAATAGTTTTTTTTGGCTTAATTATTTTAAACACCATTATTTCATTAGGTTTCATCACCATCAACCCGTGGAAAAAAGACTGCTATTATTCGCGGCTTACTCTGGTCAGTAATAATAGCTGGCTGGAAAATCCCTCATTAATGTATATATATATATTTAGTTTTACTTCAATGATTTCATGATTTTTCCCATCAAAATGCCCATTGAGTTCCAGGTTTTGTCTTGTTAAGTTGGTGATATATCGAACTATCTATCGTACCATACGTATGATTCGTTTTTGATCGCCGTTTAGTCGATGTCCCCGGGATTTCCGAGCGCTTTCCCACAGGGCACCTTGGAACAGATCAAGGCGAACCGCGAGCTGAAACGCCGCAAGGAGCTCTTGAAGGACCGGAAAAGACGAGTGGGGGAGTGGGGCCTGGGGCCAGGCACTACTGGGGTTTGTCCACATGAATTAAACCACCTTAAATGGTGAATCTAAACCATGAATTCAGCCATCAAAAATAGGCATAGAAATTTGGTGGTCAAAACATGTCAAAACCATTCACCAAATCACAACAGATCAATCCCAAAGATACGACTCAAATGGTTTCGGCAACAACCATAGATATCACAGGATCATCCCACAGATCGTAAGTGGTTAACAAGCAGCCAGTCAGTTTATGTACAGATGGGATGACCTACTCATCGCGGACTTACGATTACCAGGGTTTTAGCAGCTTTAGCACTTACGATTCGCGAGATGCTCCTCCTCATATGGAATTAATCAGGAAAGATATGGGATCAACATTATTGACATGTAACAAAGACAGTGTATATAATTCCATATGATGGGGGTTACAGATGTGAATCCCCCGTAGAAATCAAAAACGGCGATTGAAAATCCACCAGAGGAGGCGAAAGAAGCCAAAGACGAGGCGAAAGAGGCGAAAGACGAGGTGGATCGACACTGTTGGTCCTTAAAGATACGCGGGGGGGGGGTTATGAAACCAAGATAAACCACCGATCTTATTGGGAATATACTGGGATTTAATGGAATTGAATGGGATTTATTGGGAATATACTGAGATACAATCAGATATCCAAGAATATGATATAGGTTTGTCTGAAAATGTTGAGAACAAATCAACTTTCCTATTGGTTTATCATCGTTTTCTCCATCAACATTGCCTCTTTTTGGGCCTTTGGTTTGCCACTTTCGGACCCGGGGTGACGGGTTGGGAAGGCCGGACCTAGGCTCCCAGACTGTTGGAAATCAGACACCGGATGAGTCAAGTTTCACCGAAAGAGTGGGAAAGAAGCAAAAAGTTATCCAACGATTTATCCAAGTCATCACGGTGATTATCCAACGATTTATCCAACGTTTTCCAGTTTTTAGAGGTGATTCTGAACTTGATCCAATCCAAGCAGATGATCTTATCCTCTTCCCACTACAAGGTTGATAAGGTTGATAAAATGGTTGATGCATAGAGGGGCAATCCTCCACTTTTTCACAACCAACAGTTAAATGATGATAAGCGGTATACTGTTCGTCACCGGCGCCTCTAAGACTCTATTTCTCAAGACTTTGGAGCCCTCCCAAAAAGTGCAATGAATGATCAGGGCTCCCATACATCAACCTTGCAACTTCACCATTCAAGAGTGGCATGGCAGAATTGATTTCTATCCAATCTAATATCCCATGAAATAAGCATTCTATCCCTACGGTATCGCCATGATCTCCCGAAGGGTTGGGCTGATATGTGGCATATCTGGATCAAGGGGGAGACCCAAGACATCCCAAGACCCCTAGCCGGCCACAAGGAGATAGAAATCTTAGAGGAGTACCTAGCCAGCCCTGACCCCAACGTCAAGCTGGAGGAGGATGCAGGCCATCTTTCGTGACGTCCGGCGGGCGATCCACCAATGGATGCCGAACAAGAGATCCATGGAATTTTGGTGTTTTTACTGTACCACCAGATTTGGGATTTGGAATGGAACATTGCAAAATTTCCCTGATACGGCGTCAATCGAAAATCTTCTCAACAAAAAAAAACAACTCTTGAGTCATCCTCCAGGGACCGGGACAAAAGAACAGCCAGGAACTTGCCCAAAAAAATTGGACGTGATGGGTATATGATATATGCCGTATATGCAACAGAATTCCTGAGATAGACACTGAATTCCAAATCTTAGCGATCCGAACGGTGATGCTCTCGACAGGTGAAGGGACCGCAGGGAGCGCAGCCAGCCGCACATTGGTGAAATCCAAGCTCCCTGGCAGAGAATGAGATTTATCTATGGTTATTTAACATAGCTATTGACAATAGCCATAGAAATAGTTGATATACCCATTAAACATGGTGATTTTCCATAGTTATGTAAACGTTTACCAGAGGGTATCTATGGTTATTTAAGCTACAGTAAGACTAATCATCATTTTTAATAAGGTACATTGATGGAATCATTCCCGCTGAGGTACATTAATATTATATATAATCAATATAGGTGAATCATCTATACCTGGGCCATTTTTCGTAGCTATCTTAAACTATCCCAGGGTACACGCAATCAGCCAAAACATGGCAATGAAATTATACATGTCAAAGCCGGGATCTTAAAAAAAACCTGGAGCCTGGTGGAATAACCAGAAGGGTCTCCCACCAAAAAGTATTTTTCAAAATGGCTGAAATGATGCTCCCCCAATTCAAACATGAGGCAATAAACGACTCCGGGCTTCACATCAAGAAATTGGGTCTCTATGGATGGCCTCCCTGTCAATGGATGTTCTCCATGATATCGTCCATGTCACGGCTCCATGCAGAAACCGTGCCGGTGGTTTTTCAACACCATTTCTGGTGATACCCTCTGGTAAACTAACATAGCTATGGAAAATCACAATTTTCAATGGGAAAATTCACTATAAATGGTCATTTTCAATAGCTATGTGAATGTTTACCAGAGGGTATAGCACCAAATCCTCCAATGAAAAAAAGTTGTTTTCCAGTTCTTTTGGGTGTTGAATCCTAGCCATCCTAGCCCAACTTGTGATCTCTGGTTTTTTTTAATGTTGCGCTAAAGGGGACATTCACGTAGTGGAAATCCATAGGTTTCACGCAAAAGTGATCTGCATTCATGGTGTGATTGGATGGATTTTTGTTAGAAAATCTACAGGATAGCCCTGTTTTCCAAGGTAAGAAACAAGGTCTCCGGTAGATTTTTCCTTGAACCAATCCACTGATGGTGGAGTATTTATGTGACACTTTACCCCAGGATAGCTTTGACACCGAACCTAGTAGACATCTGAGGTATCCCGAGGACTGGGCTGGCTTACGGATGGGGATTGCCATGGCTCAAACCAGATAATTTACCTATCAAAAAGGATGATTTCCATAGTTATGTAAATGTTTACCGAGGGTAAGTCGTGGAATACAGCACAAACTGCTCAAACTGGACTTTTTCATCATGAATTCACCAAGGTGTGTAGGTTTCCGCCATTTTCTGAGTATGCCCAAGCATTCCAGATGGGAGCATGAGAGACCCCTGCCGGCCCCAGAAATTTGGTGCTGCAGGTATTCTGGGTGAATATTTCCAGGAAATATTCGACATGTTCCATCGACTTTCCATTTTACCCAGAACATAGGGTCCCCCAAAGCGTTTCACAAGAATCATCGGGAGTCAGCCACCAGGTCAGTGAACCCCCACAACAGTGGTCAACGGCCCATGTGAACCACCCACGATCGGCTTGTCACGGTTCAGGACATCACCGTGCGCGGGCACTCGCAGATTTGGGGCTCCTGGTTCACCACGGACGAGCAGCGTGTCGTGGCGAGAATTTTGCTGTAGAAGATGAAAAAACGGGAGCAAATCACTTTTCTATCTTTTTTTGGGCGATAAAATCCACAACCAGAAACTGGTTTTGAAATGCATTCATCATGTGGACTCCATGAGTACCAGCAAACAACCAGATTTTTCCTCCATCATTCTCCGCCTTCATCCCATTGGATCTATGTGCTGCATCCAGAAGGATGGGATACCATGGGATACCTCATATTGCTATCGATTACCATTGATGTTAACAGTTAACATTTCCCCTATGTGGTTGTGGTTCAAAATTACCAACTTTTCATGGTTACGAAGCATGACCAATCTTGTACATTCGCGACTTGTCATGGGTTTCCCCAGAGGACCCGCGTAATGAACACGTGACGTATTTCCCTATATTATAGGTGAGACCCTGTCATAGCCCATTGTTTCTGATTAATTCCATATATTTTTCATTGTTTTCCCTATGAAAATTTCACAGGCATCCCGGCATCCCATTTTTTTGCTTAGTTTTCAATTTGCTTTGCTTTTCCCATCTTTTCCCCATGATTTTGTCCCTTCCCACGGCTTCCAGGCTGGGGTTTCGGCTGTTGCCACATCACGGACCTCCTTGCACGATGTCCTCACGGGCCGGAGGAGGAGGTGCGGGGCCTGCGGATGAGTTATTGTTTTAACGGGTTTATATGGTTGATATAACTATAGTTTTCATGGGGCTTTGAAACCAACTTATTATATATGAGCAACCGCAAAAACCCCGGCAATACTAAATATGTATTCGACGGACATTGGTTTATGGAAATTGATGGAAATTGTTAAAAACACGAGGCAAGCGATGGGACCTTCCCAAATTAGCGATACCCCTTTTCAAGGTTATGTCATCATATTTCTCTAATATCCACATTAGCGATACCCAAATATCACATATTATTCATAGTTCATCACACATATATATATATATAAATGCAGCAGTTTCCTGCAAGCGATACCCCCCAAGTTTACCATATATCATTATTGTACAAACGTGTGGTAAGCGATGGGACCTTCCCAAATTTGTGGATGTCCTTTCCGTGAACCTAGGGTTTTCACAATCGCTCATATAAACATAGAAAAACATATATATATATATATCTATATATATATATATATCTATATATAAATACATAAATAAGTACATGAATAAATAAATGAATGAAGAAATAAATGAATGAATAAATAAATTAAATAAATAAATAAATAAACATTTACGTACTTTACTAAGACCGATGATTTTGGTTCTCCCAGGGCACCCAGGTTTTAGCCCATGTCGTATTGCAAAACGAGAGTCGTGCGATCGGATCGGACATGGAAAACAGGTGGTCTTTGTGATCGATGAGGGCTGAAACATGTTGAATCCCCATTGGAACATCCCTTGTGCCATAGTTCGCCCTGGTTGATTCCCAAAAAATCTGACTGTGGAGCTAGAGTTTTCACGGGGCTTCAAAAGCAACTTTTATACAGTGGGAGTTGTAAACCTATGCATATTATTTGGGAATAACTTACCAATATGGCCATATCATGGGGGTAAGAACTGATACGTGTTATAATGAAATCAACACATGGAGAGATTTCATGGCAATCGTTTTCTCATCATGAAATCCCATGGGCTGTTCCTACCTGCTGAACAACCGACCGACCTTGGGGTGATCCAATCATCAAACATGGGTGGGTCCATTGGTACCCTCTGGTAAACTAACATAGCTATGGAAAATCACAATTTTTAATGGGAAAACTCACTATAAATGGCCATTAAATGGCCATTTTCAATTGCTATTTTGACATAACCAGAGGGTACCTGATTTACTTCGCCACACTTCGCCCAAATTTTGAACTTTTTACCCCCATGGGCTGGTTTTGACACTCAGAGTTTGTCAGAGACCCCCTAACATCCATGGGTTTTATCATCACTTCCCAATTGAAATTGCCATTTGATTTGGAGGCTTAATCTCCTATTTTCAGACCTTATCCGTTGGTTCAAAGATGTTTTTTTGCCAAGTGACCCGTTGGTGGACCGATGATCCCTTCTCCAGGAGCCCCCTTTGGAGAAACCCGCCAAAAAAAAGCGACGGCGCAATGAAAAAGCCGAGGCCAAATGCGAAATGTGACCATCAAATATTGGACCCTGAGGTATGGTGAGTCAGCCCAAGAAATATATTCTGACAGTCACATTATAATCCCATTGAATCACCATTAATCCACATTAATCCATTAATCCATACTATTTGCCAATCACCGTTTTAATTTGTGACCAATGGTGATCTCAGGCGATGGGCTAAAAACTTCGAGAATCCTCCTGGCTGTGGGATGTACATCGGGATATCTTTAAATCTATATATATATAATATTACAGTCTTACATATCTATGTATTTATTGTATATCTGCATATATATATATGATAATAAACATATATATATATATATGATATGTATATATATATGATATGTATATATATATGATATATAATATATGATATATATATAATGTGTATATATACAGTATAATGTATATACATATATATATATATATGAAATAGTATATATATATGATACAATATATATACCTGCACCATCGAATGTAGTTCCTTTTGATCCATGATCAAGTTTTCTTGGCCTTGACAAGTTTTTTTTGTCCAAGCCAACTTTTTTTGTCGGACCAAGAATACTTGTTCGCAAGAACAGAAATCTTGAAAACTCCCTTTTCCAACCGCCTGCCTCACATAGTGATCAAGCACGGCCGCCGCTGGATCGGCTTCTCCCGTTGGTGGATGATGTCGGGTGCCCAATTCTGGGTCTATTTCGCTGAAGGTATTATGGGCTGCAAAAATCATAAAGATAGATCTTAATAGAATCAGGGGACCTATGGATGCTCCATATCAAAATGATTCTGTACGCTATTTGGCTTACAAGGGATTAGATAGACTGCCTTCTAGGTGACGCAATGGTGAAGCGTTCACTTTCAAGTAGTTCAGAGAAAAGTATGCGTGACCACTTTGCTTGGGGCATTCCTGGTGAGCTCGCAAAGCTTCCTACGGCTGCCATTGAGTCTATCAAGACACTTTACTATGTTCCTTTGGCTATATGTTACCGCCATCAAGTATATATATGTTTTGATGTTTTTTGTTTTTCTTCCCTGTTTGCCACTGTTTCCCCCTGATGTTTTACCTGATTTCCCTTCACCATATCAATTTAAGTTTGCTTCGCTTCTCAATTAGCCCGAGGCTATCAGAGATGACTGTGATTTGAAAATGAGAGCAACCTCGTTCAAGTCAATCTTTACGTGGCCCGCAGAAGAAGGAGCTATCAATGAAAGCAGTGTCAGGGCAAACTACCAGGTGATCAAGCATGTGCCAAAGCCATTTGGTTTGTGGAGTGATATCATCCTGGTTCCCCATGGCAAGTGGGTGATAGAAGCTGTTGCTGACTGCTGGGAGGTGGGTCGTTGGATTGGTGGGGTCTCTGGTGGGATTGGTTGTACTTTGGGAATGTGCTAATATAGTAAACCTCCCTCGTCTTTATACACCTTCTAACCTGCATCTCCTAGCCCGCCCCTTCAGGTGCCTATCAAGAGCAAGGCTGATGCATGGTCTTTGAGAAAGATGACTAACCATGTGAGGAGGCTCCGGTCCAGGTCTGGGAAACAAAGGCATGGTGAGTTACAGGACCTTGCGGAGCCTTTGTTACATTAAAAAAGTATCTTTCTGAGAAATGTTTTGGTGATTCTTAGTGGTGTTTTTGGAAAACATGAAAGATAAGAACTATGTTTTTTGTTCCCTTACCGCCCCCAATCAATGAGGATGCTTTTAAAGCTCATGCGCCCCGCGTTGATGGACCTGCTCCAGCTGTGGCGGGGCCCCCTGAACGTGATGATGATGATGCCCACGCTGACGAGCCGCCCTTGCCAGTATCTCCTCCAAGCCCAGCCTCCCCACTGCCCAGCCCACAGCACGGCCCATCCCCACCGCCCAACCCACAGCATGACCCATCCCCACCACCCAGCCCACAGCACGGCCCATCCCCACCTCCCACCCCACAGCACAGCCCATCCCCACCACCCAGCCCCAAGTTTAGCTTTGCGGATGGCCAGCGCCCCTCATGCCCACAAGCTACATGGGACCCTGAAGTTGATAATAGCCAAAGAATGCCTGGTTTGACCCCTGAAAATGAAGCTTGGTTGGCACACCAAAAGTCTTTGAAAAGTGCTGCTTGTACCTCGGTCTCTGATGATGCCTCGGTTCCCTCAACAGCTGTGGATTCCCCTTTGGATCCCAAAGCCGCTTCGAATGACAACATGGTTTGCATTTCTGATGAAGATGAACCTGTTCTTCCCCCCAGAGACCTTGCCAATGCTTTAGATTCTGCGGCTAGGAAGGAAGAGTCTACAGGCCTGATGCAAAAACAAAATATGGTTTTGGGGTTGTTTATTTATGTTTATTTTCCACATTGAGCCCCAAGAGTACGGAGAAGGGGACAGTTCCACGTTTTGAAATTTGATTGTTTGAAGTTTTGATGAGTCCAGGGCATCAAAGACATGAAAAAAAACATATGAAATAAGTACATCATGAGAAACACATGAACTGGTGTCAGATAGCTAGGCACCCCTTGCTTGCCGCAGGTTCTGTCCAGGACACGGGTGTGGACATGGATGAACTCGGGTCTCTACACGAGAAATTTGCGCTGATGAAGGCCAAGATCAAGGCCAAAGTTGGGAAATCGTCAACACATGTGGATGCTCTCCAGACCTTACCTCTTTTTCCTGAGGTTGTTGATGTTCCCAGCCTGCACCCAGAAATACCCAACATGCACCCATGATTACCCAATGTGCCATGACTATATGAAAAGACTTACAAATTCTTACAATGTGCCATGACTATATGTGTGTGTTGAAGAAGGTGGCAAGGGTGATAAAATTCTTACAATCTTGAACATCACACAAACATGAATAACAGTTTGTTCTTGTTTTGGTTCTGTCTTTGCATTAAGGAGGTTGCCGCCCGATATGCTGAGCCCAGAGGATCAGACTTGGAGGCAGGAATCATCAAGCGCCATGTGTAGGTTGATGGGATTGACATTAGTGCTCATGGATCTTTACTATAGACTTACTGCCCTTTATTGACATTGTTAGTTTGTTAAACATGTTTATGGGGGCATATTGCATCTTTCTGCCGCCTGCAGGCAGCAGTGGAAGATTCTGGCATCAAACCTTCCTCCGGCGAGTTGCCAGTCCCACGTGGTGCTGGAATGAAACTTGCAGTGTGTTATGTATGCATGTGTGCCCAAATGTGCCCAACATATGCCTATAACATTCTATAGCATATGATGTGCTTGCCAACTTTTCACCATGTATGGGGTGGTGGTTATAGGATGTTATAGCATGCGGTTACTATTTTTTTCAGCTAAGGATTGGGCTGTCAGACCCATTAGAGGCACTTCCGAATGAAGAACGAGCACTCACCAGAAAGGATCAGAGGGATCTTCGTGCATCAAAGGGCCGCGGGAAAGGAAGGGGTCGGGGTCGGGGAAAGAAAGAACCTGAAGTTGAGGATTTGCCTGACCCCGCTGATGATGTTACCCTCCCAAGCAATCCTTGTCCTGATGCAAAGCAGGCCCCCAGCCATGTTGTTGACACTGACCAGCATGAATCCCAGCCGAACACTGAGCAGAAGCATGAACCCAAGCCTGCAAAGAACAGAAGGGGGAAATCGAGAGCAAATGCTGAACCTTCCAGTGGATCGGCCGTTGCAGTTCCAAAGGTAAAGGGAAAGGCCAAGCCCAAAACAAAGGCAAAGGCGAAGGCAAAGTCTGCAGGGAGGAAGCGAAGGGCCCCAGCCACCCAGCCCGAACCCAAGCGTAAGCAGCGCAGGCCTGCATGTGATGCCCCTACCCCCATCCCAGTGGAGAAGCGAAGTGAGTTCAAACAGTTTCTTAGTTTTTAGGAATTGGTACTGCATGGTTTTTGTTTGTGTTCTTCCCATTTTGTTTCAATCCCATTGGCAAACCTTCCAAATCTTAATACTTGTTTGCTGTATAATTTGATGGCAGGGATAAGGAATTTCAAATATTTTATGTGACTCTCCGGCAGCTCAGGTTGCTCGGTGTCTTTGCTGACTACCGCTTGGAGGTCTATTGGACAAAGGGAACCTGTGGCCTCCGAACTTTGGCTTACAAATATTGGTGCAAATTAGCAAGTATTTAACACACACACAAACACATATTATTTTATATGAGTGTCAACTATATTACAACCAACGATGATCAAACACACATCAACAGATGATTCCTTGGCATTTTGGTTATGCAATCTGAAAAATTGCAGTCCATGTTGGATTGGATTATGGTGATTCTTTGGCGGAGCCGCCGCCCAAAAGAATATTCTACACCATCCACTCATCCGATCTATCCCTCGCCCATCTGCAGGAAGGAAGGCTGACGAGAAGCACATGTGGCTCGCGAGCGAGGGTCAGAATTCTGGTGGCATGAGCACCAACATTAAGATTTGCAATCATGTTGTTGCCTGTCCAAACATTAAGATGGTTCAAGGGTCTTTGGAATGTTGTGAACATCAACTGTTTTGTTTTTCAAATATAATACTTTGTTCAACAGTTGGTTTCAACCAATTCCACAGCTCCTTTGTTTCAACACCACCAGGATTCTTTGAGCAGTACTGCCACTGCTACCGCCCTAGCCAAGGCTAAGTACTTCACGGACCATCCAGGGACTGAAAAACATTCACCTGAGCTGGCCGCGGCAGTTGAAGTTTTGCTCAAAGAGCTTTGTGGGTAGAGCATGGTCGGTCATAGGCTTGGGAGTGGCCAAGGAACCAGTCAATTTAACAATTGGTTGTCATTATCCATTTGGGTTCAATATTAAATTATATAAGATATATGGTCTCATAAGTCTGTCCCCTTCAAACTCAAAACATGGCTTTGGGGTGCATAATTTCAGCTATTTCTTGTACCCTGGGTGGCCATCATATATATCCCAGCAGGAGTGACCATGTAAGATTCGGTGGCGCAAGTCGCTGGGGAGTGCGACGCTAGCGCACATGGAAACCAATTGAAATGATTGATCCTTGTGGTATTAACTGCAGGGCTGACACATGAGATGTGCTCACAGCTGAATCGTGGCTAGTTGACCGAAGCTTTGTCGATCCCGGCCAAAAAAATGGAGGTGTTTGCTTTGTAAGACCCCTTCAATGACAAGTGCCAATCAACCTTCAAGTCCTTCAACCTCCCAGACCCCAGGGTTAGCTGTCCACTTCTCACTTCTCACTGTTGGCCTGGCTGAGGTCCTTGCATGCCACGTGGCTCTTCCAATCTTCAAAGATACCTTGGGTCCACCAGCGGTTGCGCTGACATGTTTGCTGCGTGAGCATGGGGTGTGGGTCCGTCACGGGGACAAATTTTATGATTTGGAATTTGGAAACCAATATCAATTGAAATATAGATCTGGCTCCCAGCTGACCCGTGGCTAGCAAAACTCGAAGCCATGCAAGCTTGGGGCATTGAACAGCTGGTTCTTGCATTGTATGTGGCCAGGGTGCCAAAGGCAGGGTTTGGACAAATTGCTATTTCCAACAAATTAACAAAGCTTGAGGGGGAGTACGATGGCCCATCTTGTTTCTCAACAACCATAATGGGTGTATATATATAATTCATGGGGGCTCAGGGATTGGAATGATGGTTCAGGCTGTGGCAATTTGCTTACTTCTATTGATGTGGAGTGTCAACTTGAATGTGTCACGAGCACCTTGGCCTATAACCCCAGTATACAATCATTATAATATAAACGTCATAAATATTGGGTTATATTGGGTCTCCCCGCTTAGGGATCCTTTGTGGGCATCGTATTTATTTAAACAAATATGTTGGGATGATGGTATCGTAAATGTTTAAGCTGATTGGCTGATCCGGGATATTGTCAAATATATAATAGTGTTAGCCCTGTGCTTCCACTGGCCCAAGGAATGGCGATTCATGGAAGTATTCGCTGGAGAAGCACAGGTCACATCGGAGCTACGGTTGGCTTCCTACATGGGTGTCAGCCTCGACATCGTCTATGGTGGGAGGGCCATGGACCTTTTGACCCCTCCCGGCATGGCGTTTCCTAGTTGGATTTAGACAACTTTTACATCCAATACGATATAGGTGTGTCCCAGAATTGGGGATCTTGAAAATAAATCCCATTCATTTAGAATTATACCTGTGGGGATCCCTAACTGGCATCCATTTTTGAGACATGTTCATCAATTGAATCAATGGACCTTAATCACTTCCCCAATATGTTTCATGCAATAACCCCTCACGAATATTGGTGCCTTATATGTGGGGTTCAATATTGGGGATGTCTCTACATGAGATGCCCTTTTTTTCCATTTAAAGCATACTTTTAAGAGCTAAAAAAGGGCACAACATGTGGAGACACACCCTTATTTAGGGGAAAATAATCCTTTATCCTTTACGGTATTTGTGGTGTCAACCAATTAGGTTGGCGTTGCTCACCACCTTGAAGCTTGAACCAAATTCAATAGGAGTGCTTGCTCCAGTATGCAGCTCAATGGGCTTTCTAGCTTCGTCCTTGACGCAACGAAGCTTTACACTGCCTTTGGGGGACATACGCAAGATTCCAGTGGCCCAGGGAAATTTGTTGGCATGCAGGTACCTTGATAGCAACCATCAATTTTCAAATTGTTTGATATCCACCCCCAAAAAAACATAGGAGGTTCCCAATTTAACCCAGGTCAACTATAATAGGAGGTTCCCAATCCAACCCAGGTCAATTATACTGTGTTGGGTGCTGGTGGCCTTAGGGCATTGCTTTCTTTTGGAGCAACCAAAGGGATCTCACTTCCGGTCATTTCCACATTGGCGGTTCTTTTGCAAATACATTTGCAAAGCCACTTGGTTGTATAGGCTTAGAAAACATTTTGGTATATTTATGGTTTTCATGCTACTGTTATTTTGGGAATCCATTATTATAGTATAAATTATCCATTGTGCCCATTCTGCCTCGTGCGAGGTCTTTCGCCAGGGCGTGTGGATGAGGCATTGGGGCGCAGACTCTTCAAAGCCAACACTGTTATGGAGCAACAGTGTGTCGGTCCAGGAGCTTAGCCTTGGCCAGCTGACAAAGGACGGTGTGGCTTTTGCGTAGGAAAGAGCTGGGGCCATATAGATAAAACAGTAACCAGTGAATTTACCGGATTCTCCCAGATATGGTTTTGGGAAACCATTATTTTTTAAATCTGTATAGATTGAAACTGTGATAACATTTTGTTGTCAACAAAATGTTCAAATTGCAGGAACAGAGGAAGGGATCTGTACCGTTGGCGAAACAATATACCGATTCAAGTGGCAAAAAACGGTGCCATGGTGTGAAGAGAAGGTTAAAACGGTCGCAGCCCCTCACCTGCACATTGCAATTTTCCCATTTTACACCTGTCCAGCAAGAAATAATTTTGGGGCCATGAGTGAGATCTGGTTTAGGATCAATTTTGGGCCATAGCTAAGGGTTTACACCAAGCCCTTTGCACGGCGTGTGGCTTCTATATTTCCTCGTTTCCGTGCTGGTGTTGCCCCATTGCGGAACCCTCAGGACTGGTAAACCTTGCCAATGTTTTTCAAAACCAAAAACAATATAATTTTTCCAGAAACAAGGATGTCATGTTGGGCCTGACCCTAAAGGACTCTGGGGGTGCTTCTACCCCAGCCTTGGTGAAATCCCTGGTGAACCCGAAGCTTTGGGAAGATGCCAAAATGGATGAAGTTGTCAACTATTTAGCGCAAAGTAAATTCGTGCAGCTGCCAGAAGTCTTTGCCGATGCTTTTTCATAGGTGGTTGAGATGCCACTTTGTTAGATGTCGAAGCTTTTTCAGGCTTCCATGCCAAATTAGTGTAAACTGAGACTCCAGCTGTCCATGCTGTGTTGGGTACCAACATCGCAAGAACCTTGGATCTGGGATGGAGTGGGAAAAAAGAAAAGTGGGACAACTTCAACACCAGGATTGTAAGAATGGACTGGGATAGACCCCAGAAGGTATAAAGGGGATGGCTTGTAAACCTTTTTTGATTGACATGTAGTCTCTAAATCACCAATGGGGGAGATATAGTCACATTTTTTGACTTTCTTGCGCAAGATTCTGAAAACCTCAAAATGTCCCCAAAAATGGCCGCGCAAGAACGCGCAAGAAGGCCAAGAAACCGCGCAAGAAAGCCAAAAAACCGCGCAAGAACGCGCAAGAACGCGCAAGAACGCGCAAGAATTTTTTGGGTCAAACAAGTGTCAAAAATTGACACGTAACCCTAGTTTCAACCATGATCCAACAACATTTCATGAGAAATTGCATGGATACATATCTGATGAGGTCCCAATGAACAGTCACAACAAATATGTCCTGGATAATTCATGATGTTTGGGTGAACATGTGTATTTCCTGGGTGTTTCCTACAAACAAAGGGAAATTGATTTCAAACGGTTACCTGTTGGGATACAACTCTTGTAGGTTTCTATATTCCACAGGGTCCACGGTGCCAAACAAGGGTTCCCTTGTCACTACAGGTCCCACTATTGTATATTATATCAAATTTGTCTGATACATACCAAAGGTACAGCAATCTTGACATAAAAAAAAACTTATACTGTTATTATACCACAATTCTCCATCCACATATGTCCACGCAATCGCAGTTAAATTAATTTGATGATAAATATCAATCCTACTATACTCATCAAATAGCAATTGAACAATGCAAAAGCACCGGTGCACATCCAATATCTATACTGTCCATTGGATATAATGTTTTGATGGTCCATTGTCAACTTTGGATGGTTGAAATCCATACCATCTGGTAGTCAAATGCGGCAATGGCAAAGTTTCTCGTACATATGATGTCGTTCCCCAAAACCTGAAATGTTCTTGCATGTATATATTGTTTTTTTTCACTTACCATGTTTGGTTACAAGAAGGCGTCTTCCATGATGATGATGTAATGGGAATTTGTATGGATTATTAATAACCATTGTGATTGAACCACAAAAAAAACAATTTAAATTTCAGTGCATATAAATGGTTATGTGGCAATATGATGGGGGTATACTGGGGTGTCCAAGGTTGTTTCTGGTATCTCTTCCACACAGGTTTTTTTGAACATAATATGACATATATTTTACACTCTGGTATACCTGCCTTTCAGGGAAGAAACGGTATATGATCGAAAATGAAGGTGTGAAAGTAAAATACCAGCTAACACAACTTCATCTTTATTTATGACCATTTGGTACTGGCAGCCCTTTGTTGAACATTGCAACCCACAAAAAAAACACAAACATTTGGTATTTTATTTCTTTATTTTGGAGGCCACCATGGGATCACCGTATCTTAAATTATAAACGATTTTATGTGTTTCCAAAAATCTGCGATGCCTCACACTGCCAGGTTCCACTCCGGCATCATCTGGGGGCTGCTCTTTGAATGGTGCGCCCTCTTTCACCCTGCGGTCGCTCCCGGGCTTCAGGAAGTAGAGGATAGATGATATATTAACATAAATAAACTGGTATTGGAGATCAAAGGGCAGTTTTCTCACCAATCAAAATCGAATAACATTATATTGAACACTTTCAATTTTGAACAAGTTTCCATCCATGTTTCGAAGGGTGAACTACTTATTGCCCCCGCAGCAATTTGGAACCACATGGGTTAGGATGGACCTATGACGGAACGGTTGCGCTCGTCAGCCTCTTTAGGGGATGGCATGTCGCGGCTGCGCGGGCAGCAGCAGCCGACTACACCCACTCGTGTCAGTGCAGATTCTTGTCTTAAATGCGATGTGACATGCAGGGCTGTTTGTATGATTTTGTACGCTTTAAGTGCCCGATAGCATGTGATTTCCTAATCACTTTGAAATCACATGTCCCTTTGCCTAGGTGAAACCTGAATGCATCGATGATGATGTTGGGGTTTTTTCCCCGGAGACCCGGGCTTTGATCAAGGGTCTTGGTGACAGTCCAGAGTCTTTGCAACTCAAAGCGGAAATTCTCAATGCAGCTAATGGGCTTAGACGAGGACACAACCTGGTTTTTATAGTTATGTTGCATATGCCATGGATGTTGACACTGTTTTTCAAATGCTTACTATGAAATCATAGCCACATAGGTTGGTCAAGTGCATTTGATAGCGGGGCACCCTGTCAGGATACTCTAGTGGTTCAGCTGGTGGACCATCTCTAGGTGATGATGAAACCAGAGAGTCACTTCCACCACCTGCTTCCCCAAAAAGCACGTTGCCGCCCAGCTCTCCCCAAGCACGTCCGCCTTTGCATCGAACTGAGCCGCTTCCGAAGCCAGAGTCTTTGCCGCCGATGCCTGAGATGGAGATGGCCGACATGGAGGCACAGTTCAAGGCCCGCATGGACGCCCATGCCAAAGCTTTGGAAAAGGCTTTGAGTGATGAGTTTCTGGAAAAAAACGAAAGGCTGAGCAGGAACTAGAGGTGGAAATAGAGTTGAAACGTGAAAAACGCATGAGAGAACTGGAAGAAGAAATCAAAGAGGAGGTGGATGCAAAGCAAGCCAAGCTAGCCAGTTTGGATGCTCAGTTGTCAGAACGGATGTTTCTGGTTAGTGAGGAACAGACCCTGTTGGATGATCTCAAACAAAAAGCACATGAAATGCAGTGTAAGTTGGATGAGGAGTCCCGCAAGTCCATGAATGCCATGGGTCGTGAGCCCCCGACGCATGCTGTCTTTCCAGTCCCATGTACCAGGGTCTCAGACCCCAAAAGTGCCATGAAAGAGAAACTCAGGGAGAAACTTGAAGAAACTCAGAAAAAGAATCAGGTGGGGATGAAGGATGTTTCCCAATCAACCCCTTCACCAACGGGGAGTGCTCCTGCCCATACCCCTTCACCGTCGACCGTGGCAAGTCCCCCGGATGGCGTGATTGTGCCAGTGACTGATATGCGATTTTCATCGTCTACTCACCCAGCTGCTTGGCAATTTCTCTATCGGTTGACGAGAAGGGAGGATCAGTGCGACAAAACAATCTATGACGCATGGCATGCAGGTGCGGTTTTTGTTGATCAAATAGTCTTTGAATCTTTGATTCCAAGTCATACCAAATCATGAAGCTGATAAAGAAACAATAAGTTTGGCAAACTGCCATTTCCTGTTGAATAGGTGGTGCAAAACGAGATCATCTTCTTCGAGATTTTGTCTGCAGATGCTACACCCCAACTGATGACTTTGCCAAGAACAAGGCGATGGTATATATATATATATTATACTTGTAAATCGTATATTATACTCAATAAAATCATTATAATGGTATAGAGTCTTAAAATATAGCTTATGTCTTGTAGGTGTCCCAAAAAGGTTTCAACCCTCACAGCCCCACTGTGCTGATGCCAGGCCAAGTTGCAAGCGCTGGTGACTTTGCGCAACAGTGCCAGGTCCTGGCGCCGCAATTTGCAGGGGTACTCGTGGCACACTGAAGAAGAGCTGAAGAGCACACTGGGTTGGGCAGAGCTACTTGTCCGTCACTGTTGAATCTTATTTCATAAATTTGCCATTGCAACTTGAACCCGGACATTTTGATGCAATTGATTGAGAATATATTGGTAGCCAACATTTAGCCATGAACCATGCAATGACCCAACCTGTAGCTGAGGGCAAAAATCGAAGGGGCGGTGAAGTATTGCACCAAAAGGAAGATGACAAAGACTGCCATTTTGAATTTCTATACACATGTCATCTTGTGCAATTCTATGGTCATTTGAACTTACATCTTGACACTTTCTTTACATTGTGCCAAAGTTTCTTTACATTCCTCCGGCAGGAAATGCCTCTATGACGACAAGGCTGTGAAGTACCTTGTCATGGTTCGAGACGATGTGGAGGCTGGTGACGAGAAGCTGAAGGAGTTGGAGCAGGAGATGAAGGACTGGGGTCTGTTTGATACAGATTTTTGCCTTGGGGACGTCTTCGAGGACGAGGAAGACACCCCAGGCAATAGTGACTCCAAACCAAAAAAACGTATCGGAGACTGGCCGTCCGTAGAGGGCGAAGAGAGTGTCGTGGAATACGTTGGAGCCTACAAAAAAGCATGCCTTTCAAAGAAGGCCCTCATAAAGAACACCAAAGACAGGTTAGAGAGGGACCAAAGCAAGGGTCACGAGATTCTTATCTGTACTATTCTGTGCTTGCAAGTTGTGAGACGTACTTTGTTATTCATGTATTTCAAACTCACAAGCCTATTTGGTTATGTAGCCTATAATTCTTCCCTCCCTTTAGTGTCATTTCCATAAGGAAAGACCTCGAAAATCTAGAGAAGAGTGCAGGCTGCTTGGCCCAGACAGTCCTCATTGGGTTCGAAATTCCGAAGCTTTCCCGCTGCTTGAATCCTGCCCAGCGGCTCAGGCAAGCTGAATCAGCTCTACCAGGAGCTGGGTGCGATCGAAATTGGAGCCCAGGGCCGGGAGAAACTTGTGCTGCACCAACCAATGGCCAGGTTGATTGAGTTATCTGACAATTCATATTGAACAGACATATAACCACAAAACATTGTGAGGAAAAAGGCATTCGCCTTGACTTGTGAGAAGATCCGCGTAGAGCCTGCAGCCCAGTTTCAATGATTGTTCATTAACTAACTCTCCCATGGATCTTTCTTAAAATGGGGGGTCCCCAAAACAATGGCTTTCAATACTATTAAATGTTCTATTTATTTGGGATGAGTTAGGGTACCCTGCCCCATTTTAGGAAATTTCCACATTCTCTGGACTCTCAATGGGGAATGAATTGGGGATCCATATCAGATGGGCCAGTTCCACTTGAGGTGCATCAACTTCAGCAACATTCACGCTCAGGTGAAGAGACTTACATGCACTATCATGTTGACAGGCCCATAATCAAAACATGAAAAACATATGCAAATAATTCGGTATATCATTTTTTCCTGAGGACTTTCTACACGAAGACCTCCGCCAAGTCCAAATCTAAGAAGCCGGAAGATGCTGAGTAGCTGCGCCCGCTGAATGGTCTTTCCCTCGGCCCACCCGGCCTGCCAGCTAGCCACCCATGGTCTCAACGGCATAAAAGCTTTCCAGCAAATGCCATAGCAGATGCCGTTTTGGTGCTTGTTTCAAATGATGTTGGCATGGCTGTTTTGGGGCCACTTGACTATAGATGCCGATGGGCTATGAGCATAGATGCCACTGGGCTATATATCCTATGCATATGTGGGATCATGTCGGATCCAAACCTGCCAAACTTGGGCATATGTGAACATGTGCGGACAAAACATCTGTATGCACTGTGTGTTGGCATTGTTTTCCCCAAAGAGGCGTTTGAAAACAATGCATGGATGTTTCAGATGTTGCCAACTATTGCCACCCTTTAAAGTGCATATGTTTTTACCCCATTCTCAGGTAAGATATAATATGATATACATTACTATATATTTTTTTACCCCATTATCAGGTAGGACATGCTGGTTTTACTTCCCCCCGCAGGTGGCTCTGCTGATGAAGTTCATGCCGTAATCCAAAACGTTCTCAAGACCTATGTCGCTCCTTGGCTGCCGGCTTTGAAATTCAAAACTATATTTCACAAGTAGTTGACTGAGCTATTCCAAAGTGGTTATTGATTGTCTGCAACTATAGTTGTATGGTATTGGAACCCATTTTTGAGGTATTTCGTTTCTGAGACTGTATTATAATACCCCCATACAATGCCATACAATGTCTGTCATCTTGACTTTTGCCCAGGTCCATTCTGCGGATGCTGCCATTCAGCAAGCCAAAGGTGCTGGTGATGTGGCG
The DNA here is from genome assembly GCA_947184155.2 of Cladocopium goreaui. Taxonomy (NCBI): domain Eukaryota; class Dinophyceae; order Suessiales; family Symbiodiniaceae; genus Cladocopium; species Cladocopium goreaui. The sequence goes on from CAMXCT020000170.1 coordinate 72,779, forward strand.
AAACTGGGTCCAGAAAAAAATGTTTTACAACAAATTGGGAATCTCTCGGCATCACAGCCGTCAAACCAAAGCCGTGATTTGGCAAACCACTTACACAAACGTGGCTTCATGCTGAACATTCCCATTAGCTGGTTGAAAAATGTGCCCTGGCATCGCATGGATTATGGTTTTTAATGTTGTTAAAACAATAATAGACCACCTCGTTTAAAATCGTTTATACCACCATGTAGGTGAAATTGGGGATGGTTTATTATTGTTTTGACCATACTACTTTTGTCCCTCCAATGACATTCCTTTTTGTGGCTTTTGTTAATCATATAAAGCTGAACTGGGGTGTTTCTCACGAAAGTCTTCCCTATGGATTGAGGTTCATCCAACTCCGACGCGACAGAGACGGAAGAGGAAACAAAAAGTTTTTCTTCACCCTATGTTGAAAATTTTGGACGTTGCCAAATACCTTTTGGATTCAGAAAAGTATTCCGAGAAGATCCTGAACCATCCAATCTCGCAAGTATGCAAGTGGACCCATGACCTAGCTGAGTTTTGGAAGAAGTGGGAATGTGTGGACCCTACCCACACAGTGTTCAAGGACCATGGAAATGAACTTGATCATTGCATTCCTTGTATGCTACATGGTGATGAAGGGACTGGCCACCGTCGCAAGCCTGTTCTTCAACTTTCTTGGGGGTCATTGCTGCGGGTTGGAAAGAACGCGTTGGAGAGAATGTTTCTGATTACATCATGTGCGCATAAGATGTATTCAAAGTTCAACAAGGGCTCCGAAGCAGGCAATGTTGTTATTGACAAACTGTTGATGGAGTGTGCTAAGTCTGCTTTGATGGCTTACACCAAAGGGATTGAAACCCGTTCTGGTCGGAAGTTTTTCTTGGTGTTCCTTGGGTTGGCTGGGGATCATCCTTTCCAAACCAAAGCATACAGAGCAACGCGTGGGCATTTGAAAGTTGATGTTTGCCCCCATTGTCATGCAAACACCTACAGTGTGCCGTTTGAAGACATGTCGAAGGAAGCTTTGTGGCGACAAACTGTTTTCCAATCAGTGCCATGGGAACGGAACATTGCCCCACCTCTTGCCTTGGTACCTGGGGCAATGCACCCTAAGTTCATACGGTGGGACTTGATGCATATGTTGCCACATGGTTGTGCTAGAAATTTTGCAGCTTCGATCATCTGCATGATGGCAGGGCCTCTGGATATTTTTGTTCCTAACATTGGGGATGGTCGAATGCGCAACAGCAAGGAAAATAGGCTTGATGAAGCTTATTCCCATTTTCAAAGTTGGCTGGATTGCAAACAACAACATGTTCGAGATATGAAGGAGTTTACAGTAGACAACCTGGGCTGGAAACTGAACAGAGACTATCCGGAAATGACTTGCAAAGCCTCGGATTGCAATCTTATCATTCAATGGTTGATTGATTTTCTCACCACTGTGCCTTTTAAGCTTTGCTGGGTGCTTGAGACTACTTTGGCTGGACTACAGGGTGTGGATGAGTTCATGCGTTTGGCCTACACCGGTGATCGAATTTTTTGGTGCCCTGAAAAGCAACATCAGGGTAAATGCTACTTGGGAATGTTCCTTCACGCGTATGTGGAGTTGCAGCACTACTGGCACAAACATGGCTGGACTTTGTTCAAGATTGTTCCAAAGTCACATTTCGCGGCACATTGGCATGAAGAACTGGCAGAGGCATTGGCAGATCAAAAGGAGTGGGCCATCAGCCCTGGTGCCTTTGCAACTCCTATTCTTGAAGATTTCATTGGCACTGTTAGTCGCATATCGCGTACTTCGCATCCTAGCAGTGTTGCCCGCACAACCATCTACAAGTACTTGGTGGAAGTTCGAAAGGTTTGGGGATCACCGCGTGCGTGATTTGAAAAAAAGGGGCTGTGGAGATGTGGTTTCCAAGTGTGTACCCTGAGTTTATTGTAGTTTACCCAACATCAGCAAATCAAGAAATTGTTGAGGCCAGAAATTTTTGTTCGGAACAAGAATCTTTGGTCATTAGCAAAAGCCACAAAAAGGAACGTCGTTGGAGGGACCAGGTATATATATGATACAATATATATATGATACAATATATATATATATATGCATATCTACATTAAGTATACACATACATATCTTCATCTCAATTGAATTCTGGCTTATGTCTACTTTGCTATCCAACAATACTTGCATTTTGCATGCAACATTCCGCTGGCGGTTGGTCGAATCTTCCACTATACCACAAATAAGCATATAAAACCATATAAACCATGTATAGATATGTTTTTGGTCGCCAAACAATTTGGGCCTATTATTTGGAATTGTCCGTCCTCCAGCAAGCCAACGCCAAGCCCCATTCACAAAACAGCGGAGGCTGCATCGCCAGCTGAGCCGAGTCAGGGAAGTGTTTAAAGTTGTTTACCGATCTCTGCCCAGGGCTCAATGAAAACAAATCAGGGAAAATTTAGAAACACTGATACCTTCTGGTAAACTAACATAGCTATGGAAAATCATCATTGTTATGGTGGATATCTTAAGATTCATATTCCTGGTTTGCAAATTATATCCTCTGGTAAACATTCACATAGCTATTGAAAATGCCAATCTATAGTGGATTTACCCATTAAAAATGGTGATTTTCCATAGTTATGTTAGTTTACCAGAGGGTACCTTCTCACAAGCCAAACAAGTTTCAACTGTGTCCACTGGCAGAGATCAATGCCGATGCTCCCGATAGCAGTAGCTTTCTCTGGTGTGCCAGCAGTGCACGGCGACACCGAAGCTGTTTTCCAGCTGAAGAGGGGGCACGCAAGCACTGCATTCGATTTGCTGTCGTGCAAATCTCTGATTGCAGGCATCCAAAAAGGTTTCAGCCGGGCTCGATTTTCGGATTGTACAACATCTCCATAACAAGTGGTGATGCCCCCCCAATTTCTAGCTCTTTTGCTTGGGAAAAACGATGATAATCTGTTTGAATTGGCAGTATCCCATTCTCTGAGAAAGCCACTTGCAGTTTGATTTCAGTAGCATCATATTTTGTGCGAACTTTCGATCATCGATGACAACTTGTAGTAGATTTGTAGATGATGATAAATCTGAGCTCATTCAAAAACGTCCCATTCTAAAACATCCCTTTGTATTGCTGGTTGAAGCACGTTAAATCCACATTTACTGCAAGGTGGAGCCCCATTCTCTATCAAGAACTAGGATTTCTGATCTATCAATGATCTATGGTAGATAGAACTAAATCGCATCCATGTTTTTTTTTCGAAGAAACATGACGAAAGGTCACCGTGCCGTTTTTCGATGAGGATTCCATGAAGATCTTCACCGAGTTGCACGTGAAGGAAACCGTCCGAGCAGTCGGGGACACCGAGCTGTCGCGCGACGGTTCGATGGGCGGATAACGAGGTAACTTTCCTATCCCCAAATGGCTGACCTTTTCAGGTTGAATTATCACCTGCTAAATGAGATAACATAGACCCTGCCAGATAGGGCTTGGAAGATTAGTTTCTACTAAAACTGGTTTCTTTTCAGGGTCTAAATTTACCAGAGGGTATCATTTACAGATGTTTTTAGATCTTTTTTTTTATTACTCATGATAGAATATATAAGAAAAAATAAATATGAGGGAAATCATCCACTATTGTTGGGCTATAATGTCTTTATTACTCACATGATAGTTAAATAGTCATTATGACAGCAAGGACATCATCCACACTGTTGGGTACGAAGGATCCAGAAATGATGACTGCACCGACGATTTGAGCCACATACGTTTCTGACATAGAACGCCTGTCTGTGAAATGGGTATGGATCAATATCTATAAAAATACAATTTTTAATGGGATGAACATCCATTTACCAGCTATTTTGATGTTCACCAGGGGTACAAGGTTTTGACACACTGCCAAATAACTGGCTTTCTATGCAATGAAATTCTATGTCAGCCACACAGCATGTCTTTCGCCTATTTTCGCCTGGTGAAATAGACATGATTTTTTCAGCATGTCTTTCGCCTGGTGGTCATTTCTATTTCTGGATGACAAAAACACAATGTAGGTAAACAGCTATCTGACAAAATCTATGAGTCACACAGCCTGAAACATGCCATGAGTAAATTTTAGGGGTCAATTGAGTTGTTGGTGCCCCTCTTTGATTGTCTGACTTGTGAGGGCTTGACTTAGAACGCACACATCTCATACTTATCTAAGTCGACACGTTGACTTCAGATACAGTCAGTATCGTCAAATGTATTCAACCGTCGCATATACCTATGATATCTCATCATATTCCATGATATCATATTTCATAAAATCCCACTATTTCATGGTGTATCCTCATCCCATCTCCATCAAAAATCCCAGTTATAGATCTCCATGATATTCCACTAGATCTCCACTATATCCCCATTGGATTCCATATTATTCCAGTTATATTAACAATATTCCCCAACAATATTCCATTAATGGTCACCCTCTGGTAGAAAAAAACATGGCATTTCCATTTAGTGAACGATGATTTTCCTCCAAAAAAAACTGCAGGCTGGGGATTTCCCCAGCCATGTTTGATGAGTTCGGAGGGCTTGATTTCCCCAGTATTTCAGGGACCGAGGGTCAGTTTTTCAGGTGCAAACTTTGCACAACGAGAACCTGTTTGCTGTGGCGCAGAAGTCCGTGATCTCCCAGTCAAAGCTGGGCCATGTGTTTGGGGCACTTTTTTTGGGCAACACCTAGGGGAGTTCTACCAACAAAAAATGGGGGATTTTATCACCAAAGATGGGAGTTTTTCCAAGGATTTGAAGCGAACACTGAAACACAGGGAGTTTCGCTGGCAAGAGTAGGGATATTGTTAAACAACTGTTATTGTAGTTATTGGGAACCCCAAATCATAGAAGTTATTGTAGTCATTCGAAGAGTACAAGGTGGTTTTCCCCAAAGATCATTTTATCAATGGGAATTCCAGCCTTATATATATAGGATTTATATCTGGTATGTACCTCCAATCAATCGGTTCCTGAAATGGCCATTGATTTTATTGGTTTATAATAAACCCCATGAACTAGTTCCATCGATGTATCATGAAGCCATTCAAGCCATTCGTGGAGATCTAGGGCACCACCTCGTCGAGTCCTGATAAAACTAGCGTAGATCCAAATTGAAGAACAGGTGGGTAAGTGGTTCCAAATCGACCACCAAAAATCACAGTAAGGACAGGATTGATGATGATGATGATGATGATTATTATTTATTATCACTACTATTACAATTATATATATAATATATATAATTATATACTATTGTTGTTACTACCACAGGCCCATAGGTTGTTATCATAATCAGTAATTATATATGTAATGATTACATGATTGCTATATTATTGCCATAGGTTCTTAACCCTAGGTTGTTACCAGGATGAGCCACCCGCCATGGTTTGGTGTCATCAGATGCAGCTTTTCATGGGGAAAGCAACGAACCAGCTGAACTATTGTAACTATTGTTGGACCTGAAAGTTCAGCTTGATGTTTCCTAAATTTTAAGCTTGAAGTCCGACGTTCATCTCTGCTGTTTGGGCTCAGTGTGCAAGATGTAGTCCTTCGCAAACAACCTCAAGTTGTGTAGCTTGAGGCGCGCCGATCGAGCCTCGAAGCTTCCAACGGAGGTTTTTCCATCTCAGCTGCTTTTCCCAGCGAACTAAAGCTCCAGTTCGCAGGGATGTTCCCATGATTTTTTCCGAGGGATTTTCCCATCAAGGATTTCCATTCAGGGGATTTTCTAGCCACCCAGCCAGGAAGGAAGGGTGACATGGTGCACCTTGAAGAACAACTTGTGCCAGTTGCCACCAAGTCGCTTGGAAAGCGCTTGGCTGAGGCTTGCCACCAACTCGCAGTGTGTAGAGTGGACATGGGATGTTGGAGACCACTGTGAAGACCTTCACAAACCGATATCCGATGACCACTCACTTATCGATACCCTATTTTTACCTGGTTGGTGGTTTGGAACACTTTTTATTTTCCATAATATATATGGGATAGTCCTTCCCATTGACTTTCATATTTTTCAAGATGTTTAAAACCACCAACCAGTTACTATACATAGCATGGAAGTACAAAGCCTCACAAGGGACAAGGGAGACCCACTTTGGCCATGTCCATGGCGAGCTGCAACCAGCCTGTGCCAAGGCCGAAAGTGGAGAAGGCACAGATCGCCTTTGGGCGATTTTTCAACAGGAACCCAATTTCGATGGTTTAAAAATCATCAATGGTTTCCTGCATTTTTTTCTTGAAACTGGGTTGCCAGTGGGAAAAATCTTCGATTCTGTTGTACACTTATGAATTACAATGACCTAAAACACTGCTAGAACCTACCCTAAACCCTATTTTTGTTGTAGGTATTGTAGGTACATAGTAGCCACCTGAGCCTGGGACATTGGTGACATTTCATCCTTTTACCTTGGAGCGCCCGGAGCAGCGGTTTCCGGAGGTTGAGACTGGCATCATCACAAGTGGCAAAGCTACACGCATTGTTGAGATTTACAATGAGGTTGGGACGAACTCCGTAGTTGGATGAAGTTGGATGAAGTTGGGGGAAACTGTTTTTACCGTTTAACTGGTTTATGAATCACCAGCAAAGTACAGTACTGTTTTATAAGGGTGAATCTTAACCATTGTTGCAGAAGTCACCTTGGGGGTTGTTGTAGGGTTAAGGCCAACAAATGGCTGACCCGTTGAGAAGGGTCAGTGCAACCTAAAATTGGATGCCCTTCGGTAATCAAACATGACAATGGGAAATCTCCGCCTTATAAATGGGCATTACAATGGGTAAATCATCTATTATATCCAGTGCATTTTCCATTGCCATGGTTGTTTACAAGAGGGGAAACATCAGGAAATCGCCAGCTGAGTGCAACCGTGTGATGTTCCTTCAGATTTCTTGTTTTTTCTTGTAATTTTCCCAAATGCAGCATTGCCAATCATTTGGCATGCCTCCAAAATATAGAATATTTTAATGGCGAAAATGATGAGAAACTATGGGACTTGGACGTTTTCACTAGATGCACTAAATTTTCAGACAAACCTAAATGGGCACCATTGTTCATCATTATCTTACCCATCAAAATGGAGTTTTCCTAAGGTGGGGGGGGTGCCCAGCACCATTGCTTTCCAAATTAAAGATGACAAACACATTGGAGGATTTCGGGGGTCCCGCACTGTCGCTGGGACGTCACTGGAATGCTGGTTTCATGAGGAATCATCAGGTTGGTGACATTCATCCTGCTATATCCCTTCCACCTAATATTGAAGATATTGAATACCACCTACAAACCATGCTTAGTATTGGATTCTATTCATTTTTGGCCATATGGGCGGGGAAAGACAATATCCATCAAAATGGATAGATGATGGTTACATATGGTTGCCATAATGGATTAATGGTAATTACCTTGGTAGACTAATCATATCCACACAATATTCACCAGGATTATGTATATATACATATATCATGCCCACCAAGCCAACCATTTTTCCCATAATATGTCCATGATGATATGCCCATTCTTACCGATATATCCCCATAAATCATTTGCCCTTTATATAAGGTACTTCAATTGGAGGCACATCCCCCTTACATGGCCCTAAAACATATGCCTGAAAAAAATGGTAGGTACCTCCAGTTTAGGTACCCTCTGGTTATTTAACATAGCTATCGAAAATGGCCCATTTACAGATGATTTTCCAATTAAAACCTTCATTTATAATGGATTTCCCATAGCTATGTTAAATAACCAGATGGTACCTGAAATGTCCATCGAATCAATGAGCATTGAGAAAGGGATTCCCCGTTCGTGGATTTTTTCATAATCCCCGATGCATTGGATAGTCCAACGTCCAACCTCACTCATCATCCAGCAAAAAAAAAGGACTGCTTAGTATAAAAAAACATATGGTTTCCTAGTTAAAAAGTACAGGAAACCATCGATGTTCCCATTATATATGGGTTTTCATGGGTCTTCCTGTAGTTTTTCCCCTTAAACCAAGCCATGTGATACCAGATATCCCATGCCACTCGCAGGATGAGACGGAGTGCATCACGATCGGAGCCTCCAGTCTCGCGCTTGGAACTGCTGAAAGGGAGACGAGTTTTTCCAATGGTGGTACCCTCTGGTTATTTAACATAGCCATGGAACATGGTCCATTTATAGATTGTTTACCTATTAAACATGGTGATTTTCCATGGCTGTGTTAAATAACCAGAGGGTAGATGGTGGTGCATGGTTAAAAGTGATGAAAGGTGGTGATTTAACCATCAACAATTCAGACACATTCGAATTTGACCATCAAAAACATTGATTTTTCATCCTGAAACATCGGGTTTGTCTGGAAATGGAGGATGCAGTAGTATACCCTTAAAATGGTTGTTTGCAATTCAGAAATTATGATAAACTGTTGGATTTGGAGGGGATATTTTCAGAGAGTTTCAAATACCTAGTAGTTTTCCAACAAAAGCTGGGGGATACAAGACTTACCTTACTTCGTTTCAGCGTTTATTCCAAGAGAAAACAAGGATCTTTAGAAGCAGCTTTTTTTAGCGGATTTCAATTGGGGCAAAGACATTTTGACTATATGGACATGGCTTGGCTTAGGCAGTTTAATGCCACCATCCTTGTGATAGCAATCCACCGAAAATGGATGGTGTCTTGACCCATGCGGCCTGCCATGCCCCATGACTGGTATGATATCTACTCCTACGTGAATGTTTATCTGGTTGGTGGTTTGGAACATTTTTTATTTTCCATAATATATGGGATAATCCTTCCCATTGACTTTCATATTTTTCAAGATGGTTAAAACCACCAACCAGTTATATACCACCACCTTGGTGATGATCATCTTTCGAGCACAAGCCTGGTGCTGGGCAGTCCCCCTGTATTTGGCTTTATCCAAAAACAAAGGAAACTCAAATTTTAGAGTACCATACTTCAGGAAAATGAGGTTTCAGACTCTGGGGTTTTCGGGTTTTCCAACAATTTTCAGACACACCCACAAAAATGAATATCATATTGTTGTTTCTACATCCTATGATATCCCATCATTTTTCATTACATCTCATTATATCTACCATTAAAAAATCCCATTCATGTCATATCCCATTGCTGGATGGTCCGGAGAGTCTCCAACGCCTGGATCCAGGGGATCCAGGTCCGGAGAAAGCTGCCATGAACTAATCCCATTAACTAATCCCTGGTTGGTGGTGACTGGAAAATAGTGATATTAATAGTGTGAAGTTTTGCATGGCCCCTGCACAGGATGACACGCACATAGGACAGAAGTGTAACCAACTGACATGCCCCGCAGAGCGCTCTTGAGTGGATCAAAATCGAGTTTGGTAGCGGAGCGCTTCGGTGCTCGCTATCTGCGGAGCCATTGGCCTGCTGCTGCTCGATCGGCTGCTACCTCCAACGAGGTTGCCGTGTGAGCACGGCGGGTCTGGCGCTGCTGTGGCGTTCTACGACCAGGGCAAGGACATCACGACGAAGGAGCACTACAAGCTGCGGAACCAGGCGACGCACTTCCTGGTGGCTGCTGGTGGTGGCTTCATCCTGAACATCACCTACCACCTCCTCTTGGTCTTCGTCTACGGCATCTTCCTGAACGACCTCTACGCCTTCGACCTCAAGCTGCACTTCGTGGACATCCAGCCGAACTACGTGGGCATCCTGGACTTCGTGGACTACAAGATGCAGCAGCCTCCGACCTCGAGCGGAAGCATCCCGCTCCAGGAATACCGAAGGGATATTCCACCGGGGTGGATGCCTGGAAACCCGAGCTACCCGCTCAAGGAGTACTTCGAGAAGCTCAGGCTTTGGTACCGAGTATGTGGCTTGGAGGACGAGCTGATCGGTCCAATGATCGCTGGTCGCTTGTATGGCCGTGCCTCCAAGGTGGCGATGGCTCTGAGGGTGAGAAGGCCTGACGGCACCTACGACGTGGGCGATGCGGCGCTGGTCAGATTGGCCGTGGATGAGGTGGTCGATCCAAACACTGGCCAGGTGATCCAAGCCCACATTCCCAGCGGAGTTCAACACTTGGTTCAAGCTCTCCGCAATGCCTTTGGCCAACAAGACCATGACATGGCCACTCAGGCGCTGGAGAGGTTTTTCTCTCTCACGAGAGGAAAGATGAGCCTTGCCGAGTATGCGGTGGAGTTTGATTCGAGGATGGATGAGGCTCATGACAGAGCCGGCCTTGTCATGAACGATGTGGCGAAGTTCTACCTGTTCTTCAAGGGTTCAGGTTTGAGCAACAAGGCCATCGACGACATCAAGCTTCAGGTCCAAGGAGATCACAGTCGCTTTGCAGATGCTCGAGCTTTAGCTTTGAGGTTGTCCCCATCTCGACCCGAAGAACATGGCGGCGACGTCTTCTACGCGGACCAGGACGACTATGACGAGACGGTCAACTATGACGCCTGGTATGACTCCTCCGAGAACTATTGGTACGACGACTACTCCCAGGACTATGGCTATGACGATGAAGGCAGTTGGCACTGGGATGGAGAAGAGCTCTACTATGGCGACATGGATGACTGGTATGATGAAGATCAAGAATGGCAAGAAGACGGTTATCAAACCGCCCATGAAGACTCCCTGGAGACGAACCCTGAGAATGCCGACGAGGTCAAGGAAGAGTACTACAAGGGAAAGAGCAAAGGCAAGGGCAACAACGATGGTTGCTTTCGATGTGGAAGCAAATGGCACATGGCTAGAGACTGTCCGATGAACGACAAGGGCTATGGCAAGTCTGGTGGAAAGGATCAATGAAAGGCAAGTTCAAAGGAAAGAGCAAAGGTGGATGGCGATGGCGCCCCAACTACCAAGGAAGCTACAAGGGCAAAGGCAAAGGCAAGAAAGGTGATACAAGGGTTCCAAAGGCTATGGCAAGACCAACTGGTACGTCCATCGACCCCCATTGGACGCCTACGATGGAATCCCGTCCAATGTGCCGAGGCAAGACAACTCCGAGGAGTTCAACATCCACACACCGCCTGATGCAGAGGACTTCATGAGCATCCCGAGATCTTCAACCAGGACAAGATCTACTTCGGATGGTCATGGACAAGAACATGGAGCTGTCATGCCGGAGAAGCGCATCCACGAGGCCTTCAGCTTTGCCTTCAACAACTACTACCAGGCCACGGACTACTTCATGGTCAGAGGACAGAAACGTCGAGGCCTGATCATTGATCCAGGAGCTGCCAGTGGACTCATCGGATCAGAGACCCTTCGAGATCTGGTGGCAACATGTGTCAAGCCCTTCGGCAAGGAGATCTCCATTGAGAAGGACGTGACTTCACCAGTGTCAGGCATTGATGGAAAGTCTGACCAGACTCTTGGACGAGTCACTGTGCCTTTGCTGTCGTCTGGAAAGGCCATCAAGTTCTGCGGTGAAGTGATTGGAGGACAAGGTTCTCTTTGCCCAGCTCTAGTTGGAAATCCTTCCCTGAGGAAGATGAACTGTGTCATTTTCAGCAACTACTTTTCCAACGGTGATGGGCTCCTCGCCATGAATCACAAGGAGGAGCCACAGTCATCGAGATTGCTGAGATTGCTGTTGACTGACAGCGGACACTACATCCTTGCCACCGACGGCATTGACGAGACCAAGATCACCAAGGACGTGCAAAAGGAGACCTACACGTTCTGCAGCAAAGTGCTCTCAAGCAGCATCGAGAAATGGCCAAAGTCCGAGATCAATCCCCGGTTGCTTCATGTCTTCGCTGTGACGCAGGCAGGAGGGAACCGGTGTGAATGTGAACAACAACAATATGAATCACGTGAACATCGTGAACAACAAGAATCCTCCTCTACTGATGACAAGGACAATGGCGACAAAGCTGCCAGCATCATGGACAAGCCCGACAAGACTGACACCGATGCGACAGTCACCCATGAATCTGATGGCAAGCTCGACTTGGACAAGAACAACCACGATGCTGTCGAAGCTGTTTCACAACCAGGCATTTTGCCTTCCATGGAATCCACAAAGGAGCCCATTGAACACAACGTTTTTTCCAGTGAGCCCAAGCTCTGCGGGCCTACATCTTTTTCTGCGACAACTGAGGAGTTGCCGAAGATTGTCAAGAAGGTGCACTTCGACGATGCGCATCAGCCTGCCTCTTTGGAAGCAGCATCCAACAACGTTGAAGAGCCCTCCAACAAGGATGAGAAAGACTCCCTGGACATCCACTACAAGGAGTCTGACTTTCCCATCTACACTGAGGACATGCTTCCTGATGGAGCAGACCATGTCAAGCTGAAGAAGCGCTACAAGGCGATCAAAGAGGAGTTCTACACTCAAAGTGGTCACCGACCAGTGACACCCTCCAACTTTCGCAGTTGGATGAACAAGTCCAAGGGCAGAAACAAGAGATGGCACTTCTGGGAAATCTTCAGTGGCTCAGGCAGACTCTCCCTGACACTTTTGCTTTCAGGCTTAGCAGTTGGACCTCCAATCGACATGAGGTATGGCTGGGACGTCAACAACACTTCTCATCAAGCCATGCTTCTGGAAGCCCAACGAGAGTTCAAGCCTGGCACTATCCACTATGCACCTGACTGTGCACCCTGGAGTGTGTCATCAAGTTCCAAGGATCCAGTACTACGACATCAAGATCGTCTTCATGATCTTCCAGCCTTGAAGTTTGTCCAGAACAGCTGTGAAGAACAATCCCGAGAAGGACGCGGCTACACTGTGGAGCAGCCCTATGGCAGTGCCATGATGGATGAAGGCTTGCGCCTTGACCGCATCCCTGACTGCAAGAAGAAACAACGAGTCGATCAATGCATGCATGGTGCAGTCAGCGAACTTGGTGATCCTGTCCAGAAGGCAACAGCCCTGATTGGCAACATCAAGTACAACAAGACAGCTTTGAGGTGCAGTGGTCATCAAGGTCAACCACATGCTCATCTACAAGGGCAGACTGGTGGTCACAATCGCACCACCCTTGCTGCGGTGTATCCAAAACAGATGTGCCAACGAATGCGGCAGGACATCATCAAGTACCTCCACAACCGCGACCTCATGCGGGTGAAGACTGAGAACTTCTATGAGTGCGTTCGCTGTACCTTGGGACGCTTTTGCCCAAAAGGAATTGACCACACCATGATTCCTGGACAATGTCGACATGGACGTTATGCAGCTGGGACCAATCCAAAGTTGAAGTCAACGTCATCTGCGGCTGACCCCATCACTGACTGGAAGAAGGCGGCAGACCACGAAGCTTTGGATGTTGTCCAACTCGACAACGAGCTTGACAAGGAGTTCAACGTCAAGGAGTCCCACTACCTGAAGAAGCTGCTCATTGAATCAGTGAACAACGCTCTTGGCCTGTTCACAGAAGCCTCCAACCGCAAGATCGACTACACCCACTGGATTGACAATCCTGTGGCGATTGCCTTATTCAAGGAGCTGTTCAAAGAAGTCATGCAGGTGAAAGCCATCAAGGTTTTGCTGCGACCTTTCAGAAAATCCTCAGCTGAACCACACCTTTCTATGGCTTCTGGCTACCTGCGGCTGTTCATCATTGGCGATGTGAAGCACTGGAAAGTTCTGAAGATTGAAGACATGAGAGAGCTCAGCTTCAGCCAGATCAACGAGGCGATAGATGAGGATGACTGGGTTCTGGTCTTGTATGGTGTCGAACTTGATTCAGTACCAGCACCATCGACACCCGCTGCACGATCCAGATCTATCCCAGCTCAGCCTGCACTACCACCTCGACGAGATGATGCAGCACTTGTTCCAGCGGAACCACAACCCCAAATTCAAGAACGACCTGATGATGAACGAGAAGAAGAAGCTCTGGCAATTCCAGCATATGAAGAGTTTGAGGCACATGGACGAGCTGCACTAGCTCCAGTCAAGCCCAACTACAACTTGCGACGAGTTCTTGAACGACTTCCCAAGTTAGTGGATTCCGGTGACGTGACCACAGCCAAGAGACTGTTGGTCGGCCTTCATGAACGACTTTGGCACACACCGGCAGGAGACTTTTGCAACCTCCTTCGCCGAGCTGGACTTCCTCAACCAGTGATCACCCTTGCAGCTGAAGCAGTTCAAAGCTGCGTGATGTGCCGGAAGTTTGTCAGATTGCCAAATCGTCCACAAGTTCGAGCTGGAGGTGCAACCATCTTCAACGAGACGGTTCAGTTCGACTTGTTCCACCTGGACGACGTCACATACATGATCCTGCTGGATGAAGCTACTCGCTTCAAGACCTGCTCAGTTCCCGAAGGACAAGATGCACAACAGTTGCTGGCCTCTATGCTTCAGAACTGGATTCAGTTCTTTGGTCCACCTGCCCGACTTGTGCTGGACCAACAAGCCTCTCTGATGTCACATGAAGCTGGAGGTGAATTCGAACGGATGAATATCGTTCGATGTCCCAGAGGAACGACTCAAGGACAAGGTGCCGAACAACACACTGGAACTGGCTTGGTTGAACGACATGTTCAACTCACCAAGCTCACTATCATGAAGTTGAAAGCCGAGCTTCAACGCCAAGGTCTGAACCCAGAACCAGCTGAACTTGGAATGGAAAGCGCTATGGCGCACAACCAGACGATCAACTATGGAGGTGCCACACCAAGCATGAGCGTCTTTGGCATCCTCCCATGTGGGTTCTACGACCCTGAGACTCCAGGTCTTCTTTCCACTTTTGGCTCCATGCAGAAGGACGTGACGGTGTTCGAACGTGCTATGCGCATTAGGCAGACTGCCTTGGCCCAGACACATCAAGCGATCATTGAAGATCGTGTCGCAAGAGCCAACCGACATCGTCCTCACCAGCTGGAGACAGACAAGCTCACCGCTGGAGTGTCCGAAGTGGAGTACTACAGAGAAGTTGCAGGAGATCCTGGATGGCGTGGCCCAGCACTTTTACTACGACTTGATCAAGATGAAGGTGTTGCTGTGATCCAGTACCAGGGCAAGCCCTACTTGGTTTCCTTGAGACACATCAGGCCCTATGTTGGCATGTTCCACTTTGAGATGGTCAACGAACCTGTGGAGAACGAACTCAACAACCTGATGAAGTACGTGGAACACCTCTGCGAGTACAAGGCCTATGTCATTGGATGGATCCAGAAGAAGAGTGGCACTTGGACCAAGACTCCAAAGGAGACACCAGCTATCACCAAGGCGATGGAATGGGCAGACAAGATGTCCAAAGCCATGACCAAGAAGCCATTGCATGGCATCATCATGGGACGAGCTCTCAAAACCTTCAAACCTCCCAACAACACGACTGGCAAGTTGGTGACATGGATTCAAGGTGGCAAGAACTACTCCGTGCAGGAGCACTTGAATGCGAACCACCTGAGAATGAAGAAAATCTCTAACTACACCAGGGAGGACCTCTGTATCATCTACTTCTACTACTATAACCTGGACATCAAGGAGGAGATCACCTACGACCCAAAGTCCAAGGAGAAGCCTGCGAATGACCAAAAGCCAAATGGCGATGGTTCAGAGGAGATGGACACAGAGAACGTTCCAAAGAAACGAGATGAGCCAGAAGATCCAGGACTACAAGAATCTGAAAAGAAGAAGCAGAAGGTTGCGATGGTGAAGAAGGACATCAAGAAGGTGGCGATGCTGCAGAAGGACATCGAGTTCCTACGGAGCTTCTACACCATCAACGCCAACACCAAGATCATCCTGGACTTCCCACTGGAATGGAAGATTGGCTACAGCATCATGCTGCCCACGGTCAAGAATTTCCTGACCCAAGAGTATCAACATCGTCAACGACAATGTGGACATCTCTTCACCTTGGCCTACAAGACATCCGGCGATGCAACAGCATGCCTGAGAACCGCTCAGATCTTCAAGGTCGACGAGGAGACCAACAACATCAATGAAGGTGACATCACACCCGATCTATGGCATTTGGTGGATTCAGCCGATCGAGCTGAAGTCAAGCAGTTTGTGGAGGAGAAAGCATTCAAGAAGATGCACAAGAGCAAGTTCACGGCCGAGATGGTCATCATAGATGCCAGATGGGTTCGGAAGTGGAAAAGATACTCAAATGGCGAGTTGAAGGTGAAATCAAGACTCTGTGCAAGAGGATGCTTCGACTCTCAGAAAGACCTCTTGACGACGAGATCTACCACTGCCACAAGATTGAGCCAACGACTTCTTTTGAGTCATGCTGCACGAAAGCGCAGCCGAAGACTCGAGTCCATCGACATTGCTGGCGCTTTCCTGAAAGGTTTTTCTTTCTCCGAGATTCAACGAGCTCTACGTGAAGCTGGAGTTGATGCACCAAGCCGAGTGGTGGTACTTCTACCTCCCTTGAACGTCTTTCGTCACTTGAGTGACCTGAGCCCTGACTTCAAGGGGATGACAGACCTCCAAGCTATGGAGTACGGCTTACTCTGCGTCAAGCCGGTCTATGGGTTGAATGACGCCCCATTGGCATGGCAATTGTGCCTGCACCAGTTTGTCAAGCAACATGGTGGACACCCATCACATCTGGACGACTGCACTTTCTCTTGGAAAGGCCAACGACCAGAAGAACCAGAAGCTGAATCAATTGCCACGACACATGTGGATGACATCGCTCTTTCTGGCGAACAACCATGGCTGGACCATATGCACCAGCTGTTCCTCAAGCGTTTTGGCAAGGTGACCAGACAGACCTTACCATTTGTTCACTGTGGCTGCAAGTATGAGAAAACGCCCACAGGCTACAAGGTCAGCCAACAAGAGTTTGCCAGCAAACTCAGACCTGTTCCAGTACCAGAACGAGAAGACACTTCAAAGCTGACCAAGGAAGAAGTATCAACCTTTCGCTCAATCCTTGGAGCACTTTTGTGGTTGACTGCCACACGCCTTGACATCATTGCAGATGTATCAGTTCTTCAAGCGAAGGTGACAGTGGCTGAGATTCAACACCTCAAGCAAGCCAATGACATCCTGATCAAAGTGGCGGAGTACATCGAGGTTGGACTCCACTACAGGATGATGGAAGCCAAGCACATCAGACTGGTGTGTATTCACGATGCTTCCTCTGCTGCTCAAGGACGAAGCTATGCTCAAGAAGGTTTGCTGATTGGTATCATGGAAGACAAGTTCCACGACGTCACTCTGGAAGCTGAGACAGAATTCCAAGATGGAGAAGGCGAACATGGAGTGGAGAACCATGGTGGAATTTTCCACATTCTTCACGCCAGTGGTTCCAAGGCGAAAAGAATTTCCTACAGCACTTCACATGCTGAAACCTTGTCTATGGTTGGTGGAATGGAAGCCTCAACTATGATCATGGTTAGATTGGCCGAACTACACCATCCTGCGAAAGCTCCCACAATCAAGCAGCTTGTGCAGATTCAAGAAGCTGGCGATCCTAAGATCCCAATGGACTTTTATGGAGACTGCCGAGATCTATTTGAACTCATCACTGGACGACGAACGCTGCCTCAAGACAAATCGCAGCGCTTGTATGTTTTGAGTTTGAAAGAATCAAGAGTTTCTGGAAAACTGCGTATGGCAACTTTGGTGCCTACTGAAGCTATGACGGCTGACTCATTGACCAAGCCGATGGTTCATGATTGCATGCTACTTTTGTTGACAACTGGAATCGTCAGGTTTTTCAACGTGCCTGATCACAAGGTGGTGACGAGAATTCTCCCAGCACTGGAAGAGTACACAGAGCACGACCTTCACAAGTCCGATGACGAGCTGATGGACGACGTTGTCAAGGGCATCAAACAGCCGAAGATCAGTCATGGAGCTGTTTTGCTGAGTTTGTTTTCACGAAGCATGCTACCAATGCTGGTGGCAACGTGTGCGAGTGGTGCAACGGCTCAAGAGTTTGACGAGACCTATGTCCCTGACTCCAATGCAGTTGCGAAGAACAACAGCATTCCGAACTATGCCAACTACTTCGGGGTCTACATCTCCATCTTCCTCACCGTGATCCTCGCCGTGAACATGGACAAGATTCTGAAGTATGTGACCTACAAGGTGACGAAGAAGCTCTACAGGCCTTTGCCGGCCGTGAAGGAGGAAGACACGACAGAAGCGATGGATGTGGACGAAGAAGGCGATCCCGACATGATGGCGAATCGCATTGCTGCACTCAAGCGGAAGGTCATGGATGTGAACGCAGCAAATCGTGCTGCCAAGAAGAAGATCCAAGATCAACAAGGAGAACTGGATGAGCTCAGAGATGACCTACGCGAAGCCAAGACGGAGATCACATCATGGATAGACTGCGCCGACAACTACAGCGCCAAGACCAACATGTGCCTGGCGGATTCGGCGAGCTACAAGAGAGATCTTCAAGAGCTCAAGACCGAGCACGAGGAGCTGAAAGACAGGTACGACCAGGCCCAAAATGACATCAACACCCTGGAAGAGCAGGTGCGACGTCAACGTGAAAGAGGAGATCAGCTTTGTGACAAGGTGGATGATATACAAGGTGCGCTGCAGCACTCCAAGAATGCCAACGCGATGGCTGCACGAGCCAATGCCAGTAAGGACGCGAAGATTGCCGAGCTGACAGCTGCGCTGCAAACTGCGAAGCAACAGGCTCAGACAGTCAGGCCGAGCCGTGCTGCTGCTGCCGATCAGAACGAGGTGGCCGAGCTCACGCAGAAGGTCAACGACCTGACCAAGAAGAATGAGGACTTGGACAGGGAGAAGAACGTCCTGAAGGCGACCTGCGAGCAGCGCGCTCGTGAGATCCTTGGCCTAAGAGAGGCCAATAGGGAGGCAAAAGCCCCTCCAACTGTGCATATCACGCGAGGTGGGTCATGCTACCATAGCGACGGTTGCAACCACCTGAGCCATGCCGGTCAGCCAAGAGCTGTGGTGGAGTTGCGCAAATGTCGCGACTGCTGGCCGTGAGCACAGAGCAGGAGGGCACCGGTGTGAAGTTTTGCATGGCCCCTGCACAGGATGACACGCACATAGGACAGAAGTGTAACCAACTGACATGCCCCGCAGAGCGCTCTTGAGTGGATCAAAATCGAGTAATAGGGTATAAACCAACAACAATGGGAATATGATGGTGATCTGGTTGGTGGTGACTGGAACATGAATGGATTATGACTTTCCATTAGTTTTGGGAATGGAATCATCATCCCAACTGACGAACAAACATATTTTCCAGAGGGATAGGTATACCACCAACCAGATCCGATTTATATCCTACCATCCGCCTTGAAATCCTCCGCTTAGTGAGATGCTGAAATTCCAGCTATAAACCTCCATTGAAGATGTTCCCATGAATATCCCATGGGTTTCCGTTCTCCTCTCTTTTCTTGCCACTGCTGCATCTAGGCAGCACCCGCACACCAGAAGTCCGTGAGATTGTGAGTGATTTGGCCACAATTCCATTGCGAAGAATCAATGGACGGGAAACAAACCCAGGAAAAAAAACATTGGTGTTGATGATAGATATATGATATATGATACATCTACAGTTATGTGGCTTATAAACCGTTGCAAAGATAAGTTTCTGATGATTCTAACTATACTTAAGCTAGGACTTATTGTGATTTTAATATGTATAGTCTGTATAGTTGATGGCTTGACCAACAAACGTCACTTACCATCCAACAACTGGCCGTGAAAAAATTTGGGCTAGAAGATCATCCCTAGAAATCATCAGTCATTGGGGTTTACCACAGTGGTGACCGATACTCTTTTAAAAAAGATGGTCGTTGATCGTGTGAGTAACGACATTTTGCACTGTAGATGAAACACGCCTCCATTTTAATGAAGGTGAAATCGATTTTTCTTAAAGCTATTCTGACAAATCTGAAGATTTTGAGGATCAAACTCCAGTCTGACTTTGTAAACGTGAAACCACCGAGACAGGAACTGGGGACTAGCCGTCGAATCAGCAAATATGTCGAAGTGTTGGACTTCATGGAGCCCCCAAAATCCATCGGGATGGAGCGCTCAACTTGTGGCGAGTTCAGCCTCAGGGGCCCTTCTGTTCACCTTTGGCTGGGAGGCAAATGGATGTTCCAAATATGTTGCCAGAGGTTTTAGCCCAGAAACCTGGATGGTAATGATGAAACTTTAAGCGGAAGGTGAAAGCTTCCGCCTTTTTTTTTTTGCGGCGAAAACCCGCGTTTGGCCGCCTGGCTTGATTTCTTAGGCAGTTTCACCAAGATCGATTCGGAGAAGATTCAGCTGGTCTCGAAGGTTTGGTGCTGAGTTGCTCAGCCAATCTGTGCTTCAAAATCCGTGTCTTAGCGCCGGTTGATAGGTTTTTTGTATCAAAACCTTCCCCGTTTCTTTTTTTGTTGCAGCTTTTCTCAGCCAAGTTCTCAAAAAATCTGGTTGTTGCGCCACTGAGCAAAGGAGAACAGCAGACTTTGGGCCCAAAGACCACGTTCCCGCGAAATGTCACGGGACATGTTGGAGGCCTTTTATATCTGACATTTTAGGTATGTTGTTTGTGTGTGAGAATGGATTCCTTGGGCAGAAATTGTGTAAACTCTTGTTGACCTGTCATTTGGTTAAAGCGAAAATCTGCAGGAAACCTCCAAATTTGGTGGTACAGTCCATAGTTTCCCATACATTTCCCCCTGTATACATCAATGAATAAAATGTCGCAATACAGACAGATGCAGTTTTTCTGAACTTCACTTAGGGTCTTGCAGCGATGGAGGTGTCCTTCCTAGCTTCTGGCGAGATTCTGACAGTCCTGGATGAATTTGAAGGTAAAACAGCCACAGAGTTGAAGCTAGCCTTGGTGCCCAAAGTTGGCATGTCCATATTCAGGCAAAAAATCTTGCAGGGAAGATTCCTGTGAGAATCCAAATGATGAGGTTCTAGCTCCAGCTCCGCTGAGGGTCTAGCTGGTGGTCTTGGAATTTTGGCCACCGAATGCTGAACAAAGGCAGAAGATGATCTCGGCCGCAAGAGACAACGACATAGTTGCACTTGAAAAGTGTCTGCAGCGGCCTCAAAACCCGGACGAGGCAGACGAAAGAGGCCGGACCCCCTTGCATCATGTTGCGGAGGTGGGACATCTTGAAGCTGCACTGCTGCTACTCGAGGCAAAAGCAAAGATTGACCAGCTTGATGTTTTAGGGTTTACACCCTTGTGGATGGCAGCTGAATTGGGTCATGTTGACATTGTCCGCCTACTGGTTGAAGCTGGTGCATTCAAAGATCAAGAGGCAAGCGATGGTGCAACACCCTTGATCGTCGCAGCTGGTAAGGGTCATCTTGAGATAGTCCGCTTGTTAGTAGAAGGTGGTGCAGTCAAAGATAAAGCCAGCCACAACGGTGCAACGGCTTTGTTGATGGCAGTGCAAGAGGGCCACCTTGAGATCGTCCGCCTATTAGTTGACGCTGGTGCAGACAAGGACCAAACCACTGTGGACTGTAAAACTCCCCTGTGGTTTGCAGCTCTCGAGGGCCAGCTCGACATTGTCCGCTATTTAATCGAGCTGGGTGCAGCCAAAGATCACTCCGCCGACTACGGTGCAACACCCTTGTTCGTGGCAGCTCAAGGGGGTTATCTTGACATTGTCCGCCTGCTGCTAGAGGGTGGATGAGAGTGGTGCGGCAAAAGATCAAGCCGCAAACGATGGTGCAACACCTTTGTACGCCGCAGCCCAAGAGGGTCATCTGGAGATTGCTCGCCTTCTCGTCGAGGTGAGTGCAGCGAGTGCAGCTACAGATCAAGCCACCAAGAGGGGTGACAGCCTTGTACATTGCTGCCGGTAAAGGCCATCTGCAGATCGTCACCTTGCTGGATCTGGTGCTGCGATAGGCCCAGCCACCAAGGTTCCACACCCTTGTTGATCGCGAACAGGGCCATTCGGACATTGTCCGTTTTCTGATCGAGGCTGGTGCAGCCAAGGATCATGCAACGAAGGTGAAACACCCTTGTGTTTTGCAGCTGGCAGAGGGCATCTTGACATTGTCCGCCTGTTCGTGGAGAGTGGTGCAGCCAAGGATCAAGCCACCAACGAGGGTCCAACTCCCTTGTGCTTAGCCTCCCAAGGGGGCCATCTGGACGTCGTCCAACTGCTAGTCCAGGTTGGAGCAGCCAAAGATCATGTCACAAATGATGGTTACACACCTTTGCTCCTTGCGGCTGAAGAAGGTCATCTTGACATTGTTCGCTTCTTGGTTGAGTCAGGTGCCGATAGTGGCTTAACTGTCGATGGAGCAACAGCGTTGGATCTGGCTGCGCGACAAGGCCATGCCAAGATAGTTCGCTTTCTGACTAAGCTCGGGGCGACCTCCCCTGCCAGCAAAGTCCAAAGAAGTGAGAATAGCTGAGTGCATATGATTCAGTTTTGTAAAAAGCATGTGCTTGAACAAAGGGCTTTGAAGTTTAAGTTTGGACCGCCAGTATTTTGGTTATGTTCAATGTGTACATATCCTCCCTGGCTTTCAAATCCACAATTGGATGGTCAAATCCCAATTGTTTCACCCCTTTTGGATGATTAAATCATATGCAATCCCGATTGTTTCATCATTTTTGATGTAAAATTATGTGAAATTCAACTTTTTCGCCATTTTGATGG
Organism: Cladocopium goreaui; assembly: GCA_947184155.2. NCBI lineage: Eukaryota > Dinophyceae > Suessiales > Symbiodiniaceae > Cladocopium > Cladocopium goreaui. Next base: position 95,349 of record CAMXCT020000170.1, read on the forward strand.
TTAAATCAATCGATTCGATAGATGTGATGGTTAAATCAACATTTTTGATGGCTTCTTCATGGTCAAATCACTGTTTTCATCATCTTTGATGCTTAAATCACTCAAATCCATGAATCATATTGGCTATGGATCAATACCTATTAATACCATTTTTAGGTGGATGAACATCCATTTACCAGCTATTTTGATGTTCACCAGGGGTACAAGGTTTTGACACACTGCCATATCTCCAAACAACCCGCCAGCCCGTTCACCACCATCGTGTGGATTTCCCCGTTCGAACCTACCAGGTGGGCGTCTTCCCCGTGAAGCAACGCTTGTCGGATGAGGTGGCGAGTAAAGTGGTGGCCGTGGGTGTGAAAAGTGTCTTGGACGGAAAACATGCTGAACATTGGGATTTAAGCATCAAAGAGTTTGGGATTTCACATGAACTGATTTGAACATCAGTGTTTAGATTCATAGGTTTTTAAGCACTAGGAATTTGGCCTTTTCATGATGATCATGGACCTTCAACGGATGGTGAAAATAGGGTGTTTTCCCGTGTACGCTGGCCATGAGGGAAATGAGGGACATTTTCAGGTGCACCGAATTGGGGTACCTGGGGTACCTGATTTCTGACTCCGTTGTTTTTTCTTGTGCCATGTTTCGGATGGAGAATGGGTCACTTCTTTTGGAGTCAAAGCACGAAAGTATTCATCAACAATTATGGTGGGGTGCTTCTAGAAATGTGACGCTTTATGGGAAGTTGAAACCAGAAATACGATGGCCAATGGGTAGATTTCAGCATCAAAATGGGGATAGGAAGCAACAAACAAGGAGGCTGATTCAGCTTAAAACGGAAGATGATATGTCCAAAATGCTGGTTATGTCATGCTCTGGGATCATAGCTTCTTGTGCCCCCCGGAAGCAGTAGGATGGTGATGGCAACATCTGTTTGCCCCACTGGAATCCCGGAACAGGAAGCATAGACGCCAACGCTAATGTCAATAATGCTGTGAGTAGCTCTAATCTAGCCAGTTGCCAGTTGCAATACCCTCTGGTAAACATTCACATAGCTATTGAACATGGCCATAGAATGCCATAGAAATAGTGGATTTTCCCATTAATAGCATGGTGATTTTCCAGTTCGTTACGTAAATGTTTACCAGAGGGTAGTGGTTAAATGTGGTGAACCATACTTGTGATCCGTTTATAGATGGGATAACCATGGAAAGCCCACGAATCGGGGACTTACCAACCAGGGTTTTATCCACCTACCGATGATCCTCAGAGTAGAAACCGTTTAAAACACTGACGTCGTCAACGTCTGTGCAGGAAATCGGCACATATCAACTACCCTCTGGTAAACATTAAAAGTGGTGATTTTCCATAGTTATGTTAGCCCGTTTACCAGAGGGTAAGACTGGTCAACTGGTTTGTGATTAAAACGATCTTTTCCAGACTGGGGAGAATCAATGGCCATCCACGATACACTCCAGTTTTTTTGTGTACAACCAGCCGCAACCAGCCAGTGACTTCCACTGCAGAATTCAACATAGTGAACTGTACATGTTGGTCTCGATCTCGAAGCTCTGTTGCCACGGGCCGTACTTAGGCTTTCAGAGGCCGTATCAGAAGTACGAGCACCCCATCATCGTTGGGATCCCTAGGAGTCGTCAGTGCTGAAGTCAGTGCTGGTGCCATGGGAAGTGATGAAAAATGATGATGGGTTTTGCACACAATATATCATATACAATCATATTAATATACATATGGAGGTTTTTCAAGTCATGGGGGTACCCCAAATCATCCAAAACTAGACCATTTTAGTATTGAAACCCAGGGTGACTTGGGGATTTGTCATTTCTCAAGAACCCGCCATAGCGATTTCATCAAAATTTCAGTGTAGGCTTGGCAATCAATGTGCCACTGGGAGGAATTACATTGAATTACATTGATCTCACAAGGTTTCTCACCATGAGTTGCGGTGAGTAGCTGAGCAGCCTATCCATGATCTATGCACAATGGTCGCCCGGCACATTGCTTACATTGGTCGGTGGGTTGTTTTATCTCAATCCTGACGATCGGTTGACACCACCATCCAATGGTGGATTTTGTTTGGAACTCGTTGGGGTTCTGATGGTGCAGCTTTCCGGCTTCCCAGGTCAAGGTGAAAGAAGTAGCCCAATACTTTGCAACAACGACTCCCCATCACCATCGAACTCGCAAAGGATGTTCAACTGAACCAAGAGGAGTACAGGAATTGTTTCTGACTGGGTCAGGACTCTTTCATTTAGTTCGAGGAACAATTTGCAGGAAAACCACACATACTTCATGCCAAACACATAGAAAAAACCCAGACTTTTCCGCAAAAAATCTGTAACTTTTCCGCCAAAAAAGTGTAAGAACTCATCCTTCAATGACCCCTGGGCCTTTAATGCAGTGATCTCTGCAGGTGATTGGCGCTGGTCTAGGAGGCATGCAGACCATGATCAGTTTGATGCACTCGGGACGCAAGGTGCCTTTTTTCGGGTCGGAAAATCATTTGGACCTTGGACCCAGTGGAGGGGTGAAAAATCACAGCAATTTCTCGTGATCGTTTAGGGATTTCTCACAGGATTGTCTATCCCAAATGCTCCATGTAATGTATGGAATATTTACCAACATTTACCCTAAAATCACCCAGTTTTGTAGGTAAATATACCAGCACCATGGAGCATATGGGTATGGTTAGCTTTCCACATTATGTTCAGCATCGCACATGGAACAGAGCCCCCTTCCAAGGCGAAAGGGGGTTATTTTCCTGAATTCTTGAGACTTGGGTGCTTCTTTCAAGGAAGAGTCTGGGTGATAGATGGTGCACACTTCCAGCAATTTTACTGTCGAAAACTGTGGGTGTAGGAGTTTCGGCATCCAGATTTATTGCTGATCCGTCCTTATGTTGGGATTCGTCCCTATAGTCCTTATGTTTGCAGATACCCTCTGGTAAACAACATAGCTATTGAACATGGCCATAGAAATAGTTGATGTACCGAATTTAAAAATGGTGATTTTCCATAGTTATGTTAGCCCGTTTACCAGAGGGTATAATTCTTTTCGATTTTGTGTATCATCATTCATGTCAAGTTGGTTCCCCTTTGAAAGAAATGTCACTGGCGGAATATTTTCCCATCAAAGATGAACAGAAAATCATGGCCTGTGTTGCCTTGGACCAATCCATTGAAATAACAAGCCCCCCTCAGTCAATATACGTGCCATAGTCAAAAAGTCGGCATATCATAGACTAGATATACTTTTCCTATCTTGGGAGATCGTCATCAATCAATTAACATAGAGGAGTATACATAGTATACCCTCTGCTAATCAAACATGGCAAGTAGCATTCCACCATTTATAGATGATGACAATTTACATCATTTTTGCCATTGACCCCGTTGACATTGGAGGAATGACCCTGTGATCCCATAGATCCCATAGATCCCATAGCGGTGAGGACTTGTTATGCCTGGAGCGGCTGTCCACTTTTGGTGGCCACTCTTGGCTGGTGCCAAACTCAGGGCGTGCGTGGCGACCGATAAAAACGACTTGCCGAGTGACTAGGGAAGGGCTGCGAAGTTGGATCGACTGGGACAGTGACTGTTAGTGGTTTCACATACCCTCTGGTAAACGGGCTAACATAACTATGGAAAATCACCATGCTATTAATGGGTAAATCAACTATTTCTATGGCCATTTTCAATAGCAAACTGTTAGTTTACCAGAGGGTATTTTTGATGCTTACAAGTTTACCAGATGTGGACATTGATGGTTCGACCAGTTCCTGACGAAATTGTTGTTGAAATTGGTGCCGAACTAAAAACCAAAACGAACCCCACTCCGCCTTGCGGTGCCCGAGCCTCGTGCTGGTGGCTGCAGGTGGTGTCCAACAAGTACACCAAGCTACAGCCGCCTGGCTCGGGGTCATGACTGTTGTGACATCAACCGAGAACGGGGAGATTGAACACGGGATGGAACCCAATTTTCGAGACGCGTGTTGCTTTGTAGACTTTTTGGTGATATGTTCATTTTGGCTGGTGACACCCCTATTCCTTGTTTGTCATACCTCCAATATCCCAGGGAAATGGAAAAGACACATATCCCAGTTCTTCATTCAGGTTTTTGACAAACATCTAGATCTGAAGTATCAGTGGGATAGTTCCCTTGGAAGCGCGGCTAAGGACGGAGAGCGGCAACTATCATGTGGACTACATGCTTCCAGATGTCCCGGCCACGACCGAGGTGGAGGGAGATGCCTATAAGTGGCTTGGTGAAAGGTCCTACCAGCATCTACCAGCTGGGTTGCTGTCTGTTAAAAAAGTGGGCCCCAAATCCACTGAATTTTTTTCAGTGAAACATCTTGCATCATATTGTAGCTGCTATTTCGGGATTACAAATCCACTGATTCATTCTCATTTTCTCCATTGAATTTGCTGTAAATTTGGTGGCCGTGAATCCAGCATTTTCGGAGACAAATTGGAGATAGTTGGGTGTATCCCAACTGCAAATCATCATTTTCCTGTGAACCACATATATATATACATACATACATACATACTATGTTTCAATAATGGTTAAGTCGCCATTCTTCGCCATTTTTGCTGGTTTGATCCACAACAATTTCCTGATGGTTAGCC
>CAMXCT020000170.1:107500-142199 GCA_947184155.2 Cladocopium goreaui
AGAAGCTTTTGGACACTGTTGCCGGCCCAGCTTCTTGCCATGCGTTGAGTCAACCCCTTTCCAATGCTATGCCATGCCGGGGCCCCGTTTGGCTCCATCCGCTGTCGTGAGTCAGATCCAGACCCCTCCCAGAACAAGTCATGTTGCTATCCCCTGCGTTGGCAAAACCCCAGGAACTTTTGGAATTGGAGCAGGAGAAGCCAGGATCTGCTGAGGTGATTTCCAACGACATGCTTGCTCAGGCAGTGCTAGCCCAGTCAACTGCTTCGAACAACCCCTATGATGGATTTGGGGGGCTTTTCACTTACTGGCACCAGGGGATCGACAGGGAGAGCTCGTTTGCAGACAGAGTTTGCGAGTCAAAAGGGCCTTTTCTTCCAAAGTGTGATGCAAGCCATGGCCCGCAGGATGTCTCCCACAGTTCCTGTAGAAGGGGATTACCGACTGTTGATGGACCAGGGAGTATGATGGAGTATGTGGCACAAAGTATTTGGAGCGTTTTGGCGGTTATTACAAAAACCGGGATTTGGGCATGTTGATGTATACCAAGTTTAAAACTGGAATGCCGCCCGGGACGCCACAGCGCTTCTCAGTGTCACCATCGAACAGGCAGCCCTCGACGGGGGCAGGTTCGAACTGGCCAGTGTCCTGTGCCTTGAGGACAATTTGCCATCAAGCATTTTGTCAACAGGCAGACAACTGCCCTGAGTCAATCTCGGTCGTTTGCCTCGTTGGCAGATCAAAAGTGGATAACCACGGCATTGGCCTACCTAAAAGAGCTCGGTGCCATCCAGACGAAGAGAAGCGAGTTGTCAGGCTCCCAGCAAAGACAAAACTCCTCAGCAGGATGCGGACCAGGAGGAGGGACAATGAATCCAGCTGTTCGTGGTCTCCCGGGCAATCTCAAAGCAGATCCGGATGATCTCTTCAGTGTCAGCCTTGATTTTCAGTCCTGGTGTCTCTGTCTGCCTCGTTGGATTTTTGCCACTAGGACCCAATTCTCTTGGACTTTGCTTCGTTCCTTTCATGCCAAGCGACAGGGTGCATCTCTGACAACCACAGCCTTTCCATTGCCCAGCCCATCTCTGGAGGTGTTTGCTGCGTGCTCTGGCCCTGGACTTTCGGCCAAAAGACTGAAGAAGCTTGCCCGTGCTCGTGTGGAGCATGTTGTTGCGTTTGTGCTCAACTACTTGTACTTGGGTAGGTTTCCTTCCTGTGCCGAGATCGGCAGGCTGCCAAATGAATCCCAGCTAGCTGTGTTTGCTTGGATTAGGTCGGCTTTGGCTGTGTGTAGGTCTGATCCAGGTAGGTTCCCTTTTGTGCCTGGCAGATCTGGTCCTGAATTAGTGTCTTGAACTATGCAACTTGAGAAGTTCATCAAGGGGTGCCCAGGTTTCGTTGATGCCTATTCTTCTGTTCCGAAAACCCCCTTTTGCCAGGATGATGGGCTTTTCCCTGCAGATCAATACCCGCAGCTTGTCCCCCACCGTGACCTTGATGCCAGCCGCTTGCGTTTGCCAGGTGAAGGGAAATGGCCTATGGAAAGATATCTGCGGAACTGCTTGTGGTTGCCTTTTCAAGAACCTGCGTTCCTGCGTCATGGACTTTCCTTGGAGGGTGCATGTGTTCCTAGCTTCAAGTACGAATCCAAGACTGAATACCTAAAGCTTGCAAAACTTTGGGATTGCCGTGGTTTGCTGTCCTTGTTTGGGGCGCCGCTCGCTCCTGGCTATGTTTGTAGGGTTTTTCAAGTTTATAAGACTCCAGAGTGCGACCGCCAAATTGGTGACAGGAGGCTTCGAAATGCTTCGGAATTTCAGCTTGATGGACCGAGCAAGTTTGCCTCCAGGGCCCCTTCTGTGCCAAATGCATGTGCCCCGAGGCACTCATTGCGTTTTAGGGTCGGTTATGGATAGGCGCGACTTTTACCATCAAGCTGAGGTCAGCGTTGAGAGGGCCCAAACGAATCTGTTGCCATTCCATGTCCCTTTGGCTCTTTTTGAGGGCAGCCATGCTCATGGAGAATTTTGCGCAAGACAAAGGGCTGCCGCTGAGAAAAGAGATAGGGTTTCCCATGGCGATCGTTTTGGGTTGAAAAGCTGAAAAGCTGCCTTATTGGTTCCCACCCTGGTTCAGCGTTTCCTGGATTCAAAAGCCTGTTCCAAGGAGACCACTTATAGGTGTAGAGTTTGCTTTTGCCAGTCATGAGCAGTTGCTTGTTGATGAAGGGCTTTTGGATTCTGCCTGTCGCTTGTTAGGTCATCCAGTTCCAGATGGTTGCCGGCTTGAGGGTCTGATCATCGATGACTATTTTGCGATAGGTGTTGAGCCCTTATAACTAGGCCCGAAGTCTCCTTTGCTGCAGTTGCTTTGACCAGAGCAAGACAAGCATACGAAAAACATGGTTTGCCGGGGTCCCCTGAAAAGGATGTTGTGTCTTCTAGGGTCTTCAAAGCCGCAGGGTCTGAGATTGTATCTAGTCCTGAGCCCTTAGGAAATGGCATTGTCTCTGTCGCTGCTGCAAGGCTCCCTGGACTTACGAAGAAGTTGACTGCAAGGCTCTCTGGAAACTGGGTGTCTGTTCTCCTGTATAGGACGTGTTGGTCAAGTTTGGCTGATAGCTTCCTTCTTGGGGCATCATGTGAACTTGACCTTGCTGGGGGTGACAACCAAATTGTCCCTCTCCAGAGGAAATGTGCCCAAGAGCTTGCTTGCGGCGGTTTCGCCTCTGATCTTCACAAATGTGTCTGTTTGGTATGACTCGAGGTTGTATGCATCCGACTCCTCTTGTAGGTCTGGTGCTTTTACTTGGACTGAGGTTGGAGGGCATGAGACCAAAAACTTTTGGAGGCATGCTGACAAGAAAGGCAGTTACACAAAGCTTGATTCGCCTGTGCGCTTGTTGCTGAAAGAGCTTGTGCCTGAGACTGAGCTTGCTGAAGACTTTGTCTCTGTTGGTCCTTTCAAGTCACCTCTGCTCTACTTTGACTTTGTTGAGTTCTATGGCAGAGCTGGGGTTGTCAGCCACCACATGTCGGAGCTTGGATTCTGCGTTGCACCTGTTTTGGATTTGTCGAATTCTCGGCATTATGACATGTCGGATCTCAGGCTGCTTGAATGGTCGATCCATGTGATTGAAGAAGGCCGCTTTCGGTCTTTTCTGGTTGAACCGCCTTGCACGTCCTTTTCTGCCGCTGCCCATCCGTCGGTCAGATCCTGCAAAGAGCCCTTGGGATATGATCGAACGGATAAAAAGACTTTTCATGGCAACTTGCATGCTTTCAGGTCGTTTACACTGCTTCGAGTTGGAAGGAGAAAGCGTAGACCATGTGGACTTGAACAACATAGGCTCTCCAAAATGGCGTGGCTGTCTTTCTGGCGGACTTTGCTAGCCTTGGATTTTGAAGAAGCCATCATAGCGTCATGTCAGTTTGGATGCTTGCACCGGGAAGAGTTCAGGTTTTTGGTCTATTTGCTTGATGCAGTTTTCTTGGAGGCACGCTGTCAAGGGGGGCATCACCATAGCCGTCTACATGGATGGACTTCGAAAGCACCTTGCTAGCACCTTTGCAAAAGCTTTGCGTTTGGAGTCGACAGATGATGCGCTTGTTGTTCATGGTTTTGAAAGCCTTGTTGTGAATGACCTTATGGATTCATCCCACTGGACTTTGGGAAAGGTCTGGGACTGGAAGAAACATGCACATATAAACGTGTATGAAACTGATGCGTCGGTTGTGGATTTGGAATCTCAGCTGGATGCCGGCTTTTGTTGTCGACTCCTTGGTTGCGAAGGGTGCCTTGTCAAAGGGTCGCAGTTCAGCAAAGAAGCTTCAGCCAGCTTTGAAGTGTGCTTGTGCCATCCAGATTGCTTTTGACACCTATCCTGGTTGGTGTTACTCCCCCACCCGTTTGAATGTCCCTGATGACCCAACACGTGGACTTTCGCTGAGGTCACCTGTGCGTAGCAGCCTGAGGAAGAAGCTCGTTGATGAAGAGATCAGTGCTGTCGCGAAGTTTAGATTTAGACGGTTTGCTGCCAACTGGCTCCGGCTGTTTATCCTGTTGACTCTTCCCGACTTCAGCTATGGATTTTCTGACCCTCTTCCATGTAATCAGATCTCTGACCACTTCCATGGATTTTATGCTGGACTTATCCCTTTCTGCTTTCTGTCTCTCTGCCTTCTTGGTCTGGATTGGGTTGGCTCTAGTTGGTGTGTTGAAGGAAGGAAGAGAGTAGCCCGTAGAAGGGAGAGGCCTTGGATTTTCTGGATGATCTTAATGTTGCTTGTAGCTCCGGGGGTTAGCGCAGCCATGGGGCCTTCGAGCGCCGAGGAAGTGAAGAGAGCTGCAGAACGAGGGAAGTTTCTTTTGCCTGCGGATAGGGTCATTGGAAGTCAGACAAGGGATTACAGAAGGGTTTTGATTTCACGTTTTCGGGCCTGGCTTTGGAAGGAACATTCAGTCTCTTTTCATGGACTTCTTAGCCAAAAACCGGTGGATGCGGAAGCTATAAGCTACTGGCTGGCTGAGTATGAGAGAGAACTTTATGTAGCTGGAAAAGCGTATGGCCAATACAGTGAGACCATCAATGCAGTGGCGATGTTGAAGCCCATTGTCAAACGACAGTTGGCCTCAGCATGGGACGTCGCTTTTGCTTGGCTTGTTGATGAGCCACACCAACATCATCCAGCGCTACCTCTGTCAGTTCTACTGGCTATGTTGACTGTAGCACTTTCTTGGGGGTGGGCATATATAGCTGCGGTTCTGGCACTGGCATGGGTAGTCATTTTGAGGATTGGTGAGGTGCTTCAATCCTTCCGGAGTGACCTTATCCTCCCCAAGATACAGCTCCAGGAGTCACCTATGTTTTATTGAAGATAATGGAGCCAAAAACTAGGGGAAACCATGCCCGCCATCAAGCTGCCAGAGTTGACCAGAGCGATATACTTCATGGCTTCTCCATGCCAGCGAAAATTCAGAGCTGGTGCGCAGAAGAGGCAGATGGCTGTCGACCCGTGTGATGGAGATTTATCTCCAGGAGGTGCTAGTCGCAACCTTCGTGAAGTTGGAGCCTTCAGTTCGAGCAAAACTAGACAAACTTGCACAGGGTTTTGCTGGCGTCCTGGAGGCCGTTGTGGACTTTTGGAAGCATGGTGTGCCAACAAAAACTTGGCACTTGCTGCTGCGTGGTGTAACGGGGCATGATGCAGGAGATGCTGGGGATGGATGGCAGAATTTATTTGGAGATGGCCTGAAACGGCCGCCTTAGCATCATTGAATCCACGGCTTGGCTGAAAAAGGAAGAGCGCTTAATTATATAACAAACCCCAAAAAGACAGACAAATTGAACACTTGGAAATTCTGGAGGACACATCACCTTTAACATCCTGGACACACTTTTCTATCTTTTTGGGGGTTACTTATATATATATATGTATATAACATACACATAACTTCTCCAGGAGGAGCATTCTGTGTTTGACTTTCGTCCATTCCAAGTCTCATCCCTTCACTACAATCCCACTGTAAAACCCTGGTGACCTTCCATTTGGATTTGTTTGAAAACTTGGAACCACCATCCACTTGGTTTAAACAGTCATTTTCCTGATCACAATTTCCATCCCTCTTGGGGCTAATTAAGTTTCATATATTGTTTTTTTGTTGGGTTTGCACCAATTTTTTTGACAACTGATCCCCATTACTGCTGGCATTTTTAGATAGGGCCATTTAATTGCTGACAAATACTACCATTGTTCTTGGTAAACCCCGATTTCTGTTGCAAGAAAAACTTAAATCTTAAATCCACATGTTGTCACTGAATCTTCAATTTTGGTTTGCTCACTGTCAACCCTGGCCCCACAAAGATGGCAGAAAAGTGAAATCCGATTCGAAAAATCAAAGATAAACAACACTTTCCTGCCTTTTTTTTGGGGTTTCCATGCCGTAAATCCTCCAATTTGTCGGTGAAACTCCGATTTCTATTGCTCAGATGCCATCAAATCAAATTTCTGTGATGAACCAGTTCTATTGGCTAAATCCATGCCCCAACTTCCCAACTTTCTCCGGCGCAAACATCAGCACGAACAAAAAACATGGTCGACTCCCAAGTCCTGCCAAGTGATGGTTTTTTGTCTTTAGTTTTCGATGGTGAAGTCGTCAGAAATTCTGTGGTTCCATCAGTTCCATCACCATTTTTGTTTCAAAAAAAACTGTGCTTTTCGTGTCCCGAAGGAGCTCCTGGTGGCCTCCGCCGTGTTAGCCTGGCCTGGCAACTTGTGCAACCACCGCGAGAACCTTGTCCTTGGACCAGCTGGGCCTGGGCTTGGGCCGATCATGGGAAAAGATGGGAAAGATGTGGGGAAAAATGTGGAAAAAATCGGGGAAACATATGGAAACATCATGGGAAACATCTTGAAAAATCTATGGAACAAATCTGGGACACATAAGGAAACGCAATGGAAAGGGATGATACTGCAAAAAAAAAACAAAATTTCCTTGAACACACATAAATTTACTGGAAAACCAATTTAAGGTTCCCCTGATCCTTTGGTCCACTGGTCTTCTGGTCCCCTGTCTAGACAATATGCTGCAAATAGCATGAAATGCTGCAGATAATCCCTTGCATAGTAAAGATGCTGGCTCCAAGATGCTGCGAGCACGGTGCAAACAAGGGATTCAAGGCTAAACCGCTTTAAATACTATGCAAATTGCAGAATTAAGTTCCAAAACCCTGCACATATTGTGCACATAAGAGATTTCAGCTGCACAAAATTGAATTATTCACGGCCAAAACGCTTTAATATCATGCAATTGCATGTTGAAGTGCCCAAACCCTGCAAATATTGTACAAATAAGAGATTTCAGCTGCAAAAAGGTTCAAAGTGCAGATTCTTAAGTTTTTTTTCCAGTGTGGAGAGTAGGGGTGAACCTTAATTGTTTTTTCTCCAGTAGTCAAAAGTTTTTTTCCAGTGTCTACCCCAATGGAAACATCATGGGAAACATATGGAACAAATATGGAAAACATGCTGGGAAACACAATAGATCATGTGGGAAACCCGTTTCCATTAAACAAATTAGTTTCATGGTTTTTATAGATATACTATACCCAGAAAAAATCGGATTTTTGTAGCAAACCCAAACTAAGATGGAAGTTGGCATATAAGATAGAATTCTATATAAAATGGGGATGAATTGACCCTTTTCTGCATCTTCTGAGGGGTTTCTGCATCTAGGAAAACGCCAGGAGATTTTGAAAGGAAAACAATCGGCAAACCCGGAGCTCTCCTCCAATAAAACTCAGTCCCCAAGTTCTTATCCAAAGATGGTGTTTTTGAATGGGACCAGAATTTGCTTTAGGGTCCCTAAAATTTTAAGAAACTATCATCAATTTTCATGGGACTATCCAATTCTGGATAGCATTTTTTGATATGATTTTTCAATAGTAGATGGGAATATGTATATATACCATATATATATAGCAATAGTAGATAGCACTTATTAGTTCTAAATGGTAATTTTATGTGTTTTTTCATGGGGAAAAAGCAGATGATCATCCATTGGACTTGGGTTAGTCACTATGTTTTTAACTGCTCCGAAAAAAAGGGAGATTCATCAAGTAAAATATCGAGACGAATCTTGCCGATTTTGATGGCTGGCATGAGGATTTCTTCAATTGGTTACCCTCTGGTAAACTAACATAGCTATGGAAAATCACCATTTTCAATGGGAAAATCCACTATAAATGGCCATTTTCAATAGCTATGTTAAATTACCAGAGGGTATATATATATGTATAGTTGTGTTGGGACAGGTGAACACCGACCAGCATGGGTATTTCAACCAGAAATGATGCTTGCGAGGGGTTATTTGTTTGAAAGATGGGATGGGGTTATGGTCGCGGTCTGGGATAAAACCAACCCAATATTTGATGAATGAATATCCGAACATGACGGTTGTTCTGGCAACATGTTCTAGACTGAAGTATTCTCAATTGAGAAAAATATAGCGGATTTCAAGCCCTCAGGAGCTGGGATTTCAGGAAGCAGAACTGGATCACGAGAGATTGTCCTGGAATTCACAGCAGGGCATGAGTTTCCAACAGAGACAGAGTGAATCCTCGCCATGGAACTGTTGGTTCATACTCGTACTTTTTTCCCCAACAGCGTTAGCTAATGGGGTCTTCAGCCCAGAATAGCTCCGGTGTGCACTGGTGCAGGAGCCGGGTCAGGTTCAACCTCAACGAGGTTCCGGAGAAGGTTCCGAAGGTTCCGGAGGGTCTGGGAGGCTTCGGTGCAAAGGCAGGTCAGGTTCAACAGGGTTCCGGAGAAGGTTCCGGAGAAGGTCTGGGAGGCTTCGGTGCAGAGCCGGGTCAGGTTCAACAGGATTTGCGGCCATTTAACTCACGGAACCCCAGCTGAGGTGTGTCCAGCGCTTGGCTTGGCAGACGCTTCAGAAAGAATTGTAAAAAAAAAACGTTGCGGCTATTGGGGATACCGCCGAAGCTTATTTTTTTTGCACACCCGCATTATGACCATAGGAACCAGCATCATGGGGATACGGTGTGTATTTATTTGTGCGATATAAAACAGACTAGTGGGATGTAAACCAGACAAATCATGTTTCATCTTCCTCTACTTTACCAGCCAGGTTTGCTGGTGAATTTCCTGTTTTTGGTCAAGAATTCCTATGCTGCCTATGTTTGTTGGTCAGAAATCCCTATGTTTGCAGGGGCATTCTCTGCCAGGGGTAGATACACAGATGGTAAGAAAGATTGCCCAGATTGATGAGCTTGTCTCAAATGGGGATTGATCCTCAGTGATTTTTCTAAACTCGAAATTTTCTGGGTTTTCTTGGGCTTGCTGCTAAAAAAAAACATTTGAGTGCTGGGAATGTTCAAGCCATGACACACACACACACCCAGAGTTTGATGGTGAACTTCCCATTTTTTGGATGGGTTTTCGAGGGGTAATATGAACATGCATGTTGTGATGGGTTTTGCGAGGTTTTGATGGTTTCTCACTTAAACATCCCCAACATCCAACCATGCTTTTAAAGTCGCTTCCTCTGCAGAGACTTTCTTCGAACTCATTCTGGATGACTGAGGATTGAGTGGCCTGGAGAGGAGGACTTTGGGGGCTACATCGCCTATGCTTCCTTTTCCAAGGCGACATCCGGACCTTGCACTGACAGAAATGCGAGGATGGAAGCATTAGAATGGGGCAGTTGTGCCACCAAGTAGATATTGTGGCTGTGATTGACTTCCATCCAACATGGTCAGGTTTTCGCTAGCCAGAACTAGCCATATTATGGCTTTGTCCAGGGTATCGGTCACAAAATTACAATTTCTTACGGATGGCGAACATGACTTTCTAAAGCAAATCCAGCATGTTTCATGGTTTTCTGATCTGATATCATGTAAAAAACGTGGCCAGATCATCCATGATCCATAGCTTTGGACATCAAAATGATGCATTGACTGATGCAGGTGGATTATCGAGAAGCTGAAGGAAAAGTCTGTATCCTCTACGGGCACGGCGCCTTCACCATTGAAAACGTCTCCTGGTCGCAGCGGTCCCAGGTCTTGGTGAAGGATATGTATATATGTATATATAGATATATAGCATATATATATATATACATTACATATATACACACACATATATATATATATATATATATATGTGTGTGTTTAATTTGAAGATGAATGCTGCCAACATCGTCTCCCCAAACTGGATGGACATATTTGCTGAAGCTTCATGATTCAGGTGCGTACGCTGTGTGAGCATCGCTGCAAGAAAGTGGTGGTGATGTGCCGAAAGCGTCGCTTGGCAGCAATTCATAGGGGAAATGGTGCCACTTCAATCACAGGCGGCCATATTTTTGTTTGTCCGAACGTGTGGTGTATATACATACCATATTACCATTACATACCACTACATCACCATTACATTACATACATACACAATACGTATCCCCAAGTGGTTATATCTGAAAAAAGGGAAATGATGATCGACGATCATCCCCCAGCTGGCGAAAGACTTGGGACCTCACTGGAGATGAACCATAAGGTTTATCTCCATAGGAAAACTATTGAAAGTTATTAGTGTTTAATATGTTTGAATAGCTTATATTACCCCAGCTTATATTCCCATTTCACAGATGCTAGCGAAGTTATTGGGATTTTTACTTCAAGTAACTTCAAGTATAAGAAACACTGCATGTTTGCGGGAGCTTGGTTGCTGGTGCGACTGCGGGGCTCTGCTGTAAAACCGGACAGTTACAAATAAAAATACAATATATAGACTATATATATAGAAATACATATAAATGAACATATAACTATCAATATAAATATTTATATAAATACACCTGTCTGATACCCCCCAGCCGGGCCAAGGCAACTTGTGTGGCATGCGAGTGATGTCCTGGCTGGTGGGTTACTTGGAAATGCCGGTGCCCGGCACCATCCTACTGGAGGCTTCGATGATTCTGTGCTTCGTAGCCAAGTACTGAGATGTACTTTCAGATTCGTGGCACGAAGTTTCTCTCATTTTTTTTTATTAAGATGAATAGATATGGCTTATTATTTGGAACAATGAACTGTCAAATTCTGTACTTCGTATCCGGCCTTCCAATATGCCGCTACGCTTGGTGCCACGCAGGGCATGCAGAAGATGTATGACCTCGTAGGCGCGACAAGCCCTGGGTTTGTCTGCAGTACCCGGTACCTCCAATTCCAATGGATTCTCATCATTTTCTCTATGAAGGGAGTACGCTATTTTCAGTATCCATTGGAATATGATGAGTATGAACATATATAGACTCTATGTTCTTTCTATGGAATTCAATGTTCTCAATAAATATGAACATATTATTTATGAGTATCCCTTATTTTCAGAGAATCGCGTACGAAGGGAGGCAGTGAATCATGGTGTCTCAGATGTGCTGATGTGGCACAGCCACGCTACGCTTGAATCCAAAAATCTGAAGTGGTGCCGTCCGATGGATCAGATGAAGCAATTGGGGGATCATCAATTTATAGCTGGTTGGTGGTTTGGAACATGAATGGATTATGACTTTCCATTCAGTTGGGAATTTCATAATCCCAACTGACGAACTCGCTCCATGATTTTTCAGAGGGGTAGGTTATTTCAACCACCAACCAGTGTAGTTGGATCATTATCCCATGACACCAAGTGTTAAAAAACTATGTCCCTTTCACCATCCTTTAACCACTATTAACCACTATTAACCATCATTAACCATCATTAACCATCATTAACCATCATTAACCATCATTAACCACTATTAACCATTGGGGCCGTCATCAATCCACAGGGATTTGAACATCAACCCATGCCATGGCCCCATGCCATGGATGACCGTGCCACTCCGATGCAGGCTTTGATTGCTGGTCGGCCCATAGCGTCGTGGGCCCAGCGGAAACGTGACAAATGCTGAGATCAGAATTTTTTCTTAACCGGAAATGACGGTTAAAGCCTCATTGTTTTTCATTTATTTTGCTTGTTCTGCCAGTTTGTCACTTACTGATACCGAATCTGTGATTTTTGTATCGCATCCCCAAATATCAGAACCAAGCCTTGAATTTGAGTCAGAACCCAATAAAAAAAAGAAAACAAAGAGAAGCTTCGTTTTCCTACTGATTTTTTTCTGTGACCATTTCTGCAGGTGAAGACTGATGAGAAACTTCTCTGAAGTGGTGATATGCGGGACCCCCGAAGGATGCCATGAACTTGAAAAATTATGAGACACAAAAGCATGAATGGGGAATGCGGTCAACAAAAAAGGAACGGCAATCATGAACTGCCGCTGTATGTACACATATATATATATACATATGTATATATATATGTATATGTATATGTATATGTATATATACATATGTATATATACATATGTACATATATACACATATATATATGTATATATATATATATGTATATATATATATATATGTGTATATGTATATGTATATATATGTATATATATATATTATATATTTTATGTAGATGTAGATGTGTATGTATGGATGTAATGTAATGTAATGTAATGTAATGTAATGTAATGTAATGTAATGGTATGTAATGGTATGTAATGGTATGTAGGGGTATGTAATGGTATGTAAGGGTATGTAATGGTATGTAATGGTATGTAAGGGTATGTAATGGTATGTAAGGGTATGTAATGGTATGTAAGTAAGGGAATGTAATGGTATGTAATGATATGTAATGGTATGCAATGCTATGTAATGTATGTAATGTATGTATGCATGCATGCATGCATGCATGCATGGATACATGGATAGATGGATGCATGTATGTATGTATGTACGTATGTATGTAATGTAATGTAATGCAATGTAATGTAATGTAATGTAGCGCAGTGTACTGTAATGTAGTGTAGTGTAATGTAATGTAATGTATGTAAGTAATGTATGTAATGTATGTATGTATGTAATGAGATGTGATGTGATGTAATGTGATGTAATGTAATGTAATGTAATGGTATGTAATGGTATGTAATGGTATGTAATGGTATGTAAGGGTATGTGATGTATGTATGCATGGATACATGGATACTTTGATACATGGATACATGTATGTATGTATGTAATGTAATGTAGTGTACTGTAATGTAGTGTAATGTAATGTAATGTATTGTATGTATGTATGTATGTAATGTATGTAATGTATGTAATGTATGTAATGTATGTAATGTAATGTAATGTGATGTGATGTGGTGTAATGTAATGTAATGGTATGGTATGGTATGTAATATAATGTAATGTAATGGTATGTAATGGTATGTAATGTTATGCAATGGTATGTAATGGTATGTAAGGGTAATGTAATGGTAATGTAATGGTAATGTCATGGTAATGTAATGGTAATGTAATGGTAATGCAATGGTAATGTAATGGTAATGTAATGGTAATGTAATGGTAATGTAATGGTAATGTAATGGTAATGTAATGGTAATGTAATGGTAATGTAATGGTAATGTAATGGTAATGTAATGGTAATGTAATGGTAATGTAATGGTAATGTATGTATGTATGTATGTATGTATGTACGTATGTATGTATGTATGTATACATACATACATACATACATGCATACATACATACATACATACATATATATATAGACATTTCAGATACATATGCATACACATACACATACACATACACACACATACACACACATACATACATACATACATGCATGCATACATACATACATACATAAATACATACAAACAAGCAAAAATACAAAACATACAAAACATATGATTCTACATACGTAGGTATAGTAAAGTAATGTGAAAAACACCAATTCTGCTAAACCTTTGGTATTTTACGCGGGCCACGGACAATATCAAATTTGACCCTTCAGTTCGGAATGTCTTCAGTCTCCCTTGAAACCAAAAGGCCACTTGCACTGGCACCCTTGGAAAGTATTTTTCCACATCGATTTTCGATTGGAAATGTTGAGTGAAGTACCGTCATAGATTACTTCAACATGTTTTTCATCATTTTCCGTATGATCATTGCCGCAAATTGGGGCTCCTCTATGTTTGGACACACCAAATATCCATTGTCATTTTGTCATCATGATCCATTGGTTACAGTAAATCCCATATCTGTTGGTTCAAACCCAATTTCTCCCCATTTTTGAAGCTCCAATCCACCCAGGCCCGCCATGACATGTCATGACATGTCTTTGTCGCCTGTGGGCTTCGGCTTAAACCATTTCAGGAAGCGAACTTTCGCTCATATCTCCCAGAAAACTGCCTTCGGGGCCGCTTGGAGATATTCATTGGCGCAGCCAACCAACCTCCAAGAAGACCCGAACATAGAGGAAATTGGTACCGGAGTCGGTACCAACATTGGATCGATTTTTTGATAGGTAAACCTGCCAAGGGCATCCATGGGCACCATCCCCAACTAGGGGTGACTTTCAAGTCCGGTCCAACTGGGATGATGATCCGCCGATCCAAAAACGCACCTCCATTCTGCAGCGTTTGGAATATGATTTTATGTATGTACTGTACTCTTGAACATGGATATCATTTCGATGTCAAGCTATCTTATTTATATTGAGCTGTATTCGCCTCATGAAATCGATTTTAGAGAAGACATGCATGTAGGATGCCACTCATTTTAGAAAAAGACCATTCCAAGGCAGTTTTAGCTTCCAAAAAAGCCCTGAAACATCGCACTGCCACTGACCAGAGGTCACCGATGTCTATTTCTTGGCGGGATACTATGGCCTGATGGAAGTGATGGTCGATGAAATTAAGCGCTTGACCAACGGCTGATGCTCGGCGTTTTGACGTGTTGGGCTTTCTGAAAGGGACCACTTTCTTAAAGACTCCTTTTAAGGGTGCTGAAAAAAAGGACGAAGATTGCGGATTGGTGATTTCTTGATATTTGTTGTACAGTAGATTGTCCAGATCAATGTGAAAGGACCATTGCGACATGGACGTTGCACGTTTCAAACGAAGCCTGAAACTGAACAAGAAACTGCCGAAAGGCGATTTGAAACTGGGCCACCACACCATGAGCCAAAAACATCAACAACTGAGGTGCACAGACCAAGAAGGGCAAGAAGATCAAGTGCCAAGTGATCTTGAAGGCGGTTAGGACCTGAGAGCTGCAGCTACTGCACCGGAAGGGATCTCCACCACAAATCCTGGGTCTCGGTAGTTGATTTTTCCCATGTCCAGAGGCTACAAGGTGAGGCCCCCTGGTAGTTGCATTCCTCATAAACCCTAGTCAACCTTGCTCACCTTGTATGCCTGGACGGCGTTTTTTGGGGTGTTACCCTGGGTGTTGCGAGGTGGGTGTGATCCCAGATCCGCAGATTGACAAAATGCTTGGCCTGAAGGAGCGCCGCAGTGAGTTGAGGTTTCCATTCTAGTTCCTGGTGCATCTCCATTTTGAAACAAATTTCCCCACATTGTTGTGCAACTGTTGTGGCTGCCCCAAGTCTCTTGGTTTCTTCATCATTCACTAGTGTTGCAGGAATTGACCCACCAGTTACAACTTGGTCGATAATCTCATCCATCATCTAGCTATAGATATATCCTTCATGAACATCCTAGTTATCCTCTGGTAAACATTCACATAGCTATTGAACATGGCCATAGAAATAGTGAGTTTTCCCATTAAAAATTGTGATTTTCCATGGTTATGTAAACGTTTACCAGAGGGTATCCAACATCATATCCATCTAGACTCAAGACATCTAGCACTTCTGGCAAAAAAGAACAAAGGCGGATGGAGATGGAGAATCCATGGTAAACCCAATGATAAACCAACTTATATAATTATTGGATTTATCATGGTAAGTTGGGTTCTATATGTCCCAAGCATTGGTATTTACCATGAATTACCATACATGATTTACAGAAGCAAGTTATTATCATTGGGTTATGATAACTAATGATAATTAGTCAAAACCACTTTATATTTTATTTCATATCATTTTTCCTGATTGGGTTTGACACACCATGCAACTTCTTATTGTGATCGATGGATTTGGATAGTCTTGGATTTGGTTGTGGATGCGGAATTCAACCAGATCAACACAGGACTTATCGGGACATGCCCTGGGTTATTTTTTATTTAGTACCCAATGCTCTGAGTAGACAGTCACCAATCATTTGGGTTGAAAAAGATCATGATCTCTCCAATGATGATGCAGTGAAATACCACCAATATTCCACCAATCATAATATGAGGACCTCTATATTTGATCATTGGATCGAGCTGGTTGGTAAGCGGCTTATGTCCCAAGTAACTGCGTTTTCCACGCCTCGTTGCTTCTGGCCGTGGCAAAACGCGGAGGTTTCTTGTTGAGGTCAGTATAGATTAGTCCCAAAGATGCTATAACCATCAATAATCATCAATAATATTCAACAATATTCAACACTTCAACACCCACTAGAAACTATGGTGGATGTAGGGAATTTCCACATCATTGGGACCATGCAATGTTTTTTTTTTAAACGTGGCTAGATTTCAGGAGCTGGTCGGCCTTTGGGTGAACGGTGATCCCCTGCGGGCTGTGTGCTGTAACGGCGACTGGGCGGACCAAGGGCCGACGGGAGCTTTTTTGGGCAGACGGGCTGAGTATCTTCTGGTAAAGATACAAAAAGCTGTTGACAATGGCCATTTATAGTGGATTTACCCATACAAAATGGTGATTTTCCATAGTTATGTAAACGTTTACCAGAGGGTATCTTCTGTTTTTTTCGCCCCATGGATATTGACACTTCATGGGAGCCAGAAGTAGATGGGTGCCGGAAGCTACTAATCCCATTCCCCTAGTATTAAACAGCTCCATTGTAGGGTTCCAGATATGTGATTTCATCCCCTACCAAAGCATGGTTTCTAGCGGGCTTTTTATTTTGAAGGGATGGAAATGGTACTGCCCTAAATAGATGTGACATGTCATGTATCACTAATTTACATACTTGGATTTTACTTTTCTGTTTTCTTGGTGCTACAATTCACCCAACTTTGATCCATAGCCAAATGAATAGGAACAATCCAGCTGTGAAACCCCAAATGAACAGCTCCACAACGGGAAAGGGATCACAGCGATGTGGATTCGACCCATGAAAGGGCTATTTGTTGGCAGATTTAGCCCCATTTTGTTGCGGTGAATGTATACTGTTAAATCATACCAAGATGTTGCAAGGGGCTGATATTTCAATCCTTTTGAAGATGGTATCCTTGGAGTCCTTGTCTTGTATTTTCCGCTTGGCTTGCTCACACTCCATAGTCCAGACTACAAGGAAATGAGTGAAGATGTTCTTTCCCGCACTTGAACACCTGGTTAGTCTTGTAACATTTACCCTCTGGTAATGACTAACATAGCTATTGAACATGGCCCAGTCGAAATAGTTGATTTACCTTAAAAAAAAGCATGGTGGTTTTCCAGTTCGCAAACTGTCTGAATGTCTAGCGGATCAAGCTACCCCAGCTCGGAGCCACAGGGATGTTTGTGGAAGCCCAGAACTTCGGCAGCTTCGCGTCCGGGCCTCCTTTCGCTCAGCTGGTTCCTGGGCGACGATGCGATGGAGATTTTTGGAGATTTTGGGGAAGCCAAGGCAACCAATGGCTACAACCAATGGTGAACCACTGGTTAAGCAATGGTAAACTAACAGTTTGCTATGGAAAATCACCATTTTTAATAGGTAAATCAACTATTTCTATGGGCCATTTTCAATAGCTACGTTAAATTACCAGAGGGTAAGCAATGGTTAACCAATTGGGATTTTGAATGCTCCAGGATTTTATGATGGAAAAATATGGAAAATGAAGATGAGAAGCCATTTTGTTTTGGCGAATTTCCGATCAATGACCCCAACCAGACCAATCTTTGGGTCGAGTTTTGAGGAGGGTGAGTTTGGTGACTTTTGCGCGTTTGAAACCGGTGGTTTCAAGCGAGTGTGGATGGGTCAAAACCAATTACAGTACCATATTTGGAGGAATAAACATCCATTCATCAGCTAATGTAGGGTACCTAGGCTACCAGGGTTTTCACCACCAAGTGTCAAAGAAAGTGTCAACATCTCTTTGTTTTGCTGCTAAAAAATTAGCGTTGGATGCCCATGTTCTGGCGCCATCTGGCGACGATCTCCCAGAGATTTCGCATCTTTTCACAACGGATGGTAATGATTTGTTGATGGTGATCCTATGTTTTTCATCCCACGGAGCCGTGATCCTATGCCCCAGGCCCGTGCGCTTCGATGGTTCGTGGACTATCCTTCAGTGCCTCGGAAGCAAATGTTAGGGAAGGTGATGGAATAGGTCAAAACGGTCCATGTTTGGGTCGAAAAGAGCCCAACTTTAACTGGTTGGTGGTTTCAAGCATTTTTTTTCCATGTCATATATGGGATGTCATCCTTCCCGTTGACGAACTCATATTTTTCAAGATGGTTATTGCACCAACCAGTTAAGATAGAAGTTGGTTATACCAATGTAATATCCGATTCGAAGACAGTGGGAAATTCCTTGTCTATTTTTTTGGGGGTTGTAGTTTTTGTGATTACCCTCCAGTAAACTAATATAGCTATGATATAGATGGCCCATTTAGTTCGATGAACTACCTATTGAAGATGGTGATTTCCATAGCAAACTGTTAGAGTTTTTAGTGATTATGTGGTGTTAGCTTCACGAGCGAACACCTTTCGGGTGTAGAAAATGGAGTGACATCCAGCATGGTGTGGGGTTTGCAGGGGGGTGGTGTCAATTGTGGCTTGGATTTGAAATTTTAAAAAAGCACATTAGACAGGGTTGCTCCAACCTACTGCGTGACTCATAGCCATTGTCATTTTTCCTCTTTATTTTCACAGTTTTTCCTCTTCTACTGGGGCTGTTGAGAGCAGCACTGTGAGAACAGCGCCTAATTATAGGATGCAGACCTTGTCTCGAGGGGCTGGAGGGGCCGGAGGGGCTGGAGGGGTGTGCTTGCCCGGCATATTTTGAGTTCCACCGACTGGTAAACGAGATCAGAGAACACACCTGTAGACAGCAGAGCTAGGACATACTGTGAACATACTCATACATTATGGCATATTGTGGCTATGGCTATAACATCTAAATATCTCTGTATACAAATAGAGATGCATATGTAGCATATGTATGTATGTATATATCATATATTTGTATACTCACATTCATGCACATACACGTAAGATAGATAAATCATGGTAAACCAATCCATACATGAATATCTGGCATCTCTATTCCCCGCATCGCATCCCAGCTTGAGGACTTTGAGGTGATCCGGCCCATCCTGCCGAAGCTGAAAAGCAGTCCGGAGAAGCCCGCCTACGTTCCCAGCGCCACTCACATGCTGCCTACGTTCTCATCCTTCAACCTGACGCCTGGTTTCTAAAGCCATGCATGTTTTGGGAGGTAGGGGTTTTGGAGGAGATGGAAAGAGGGATGGGGCTCAAGGTGGCTACAGGATACATGCTTATGTTCCTGCCATATGATATATATATAATTATATGGTTTCAAGAGAAGAGACACCTGATTTTTCAGATTTAGCCAAATCAAAAAGACATATCCCGAACGATTCCTGAACACCTAAAGTGACCTTAAACCCTAAAGATCCCCATTGACAGCCGAAAGCACTGCAACGACCTTGTCAGACCAAGGATTCCGATGATGGCGGCAGAGATGTCGGTGTACAATGCGTTGCTGGGACAAAGATGCGGAGAAACAAACACACAATTGAAACATTCTGTTATAGATGGCCCACTATCTATAGCTGGCCCATTTAGATCCATTTATAATGGCAATAGATGGCCCATCTCTATGGCTCATTGTTTACCGTGCTGTAATAAACACTGCTAGCGATGGCCCATTTAGATCCATGGATAGTTCGATGATGTAGCTATTATATCCTATTATTTCAATGGCTGTTTTCCATGGTCACATTACCAGAGGGGAAACAGTTTCATCACTGCTTGGCTTTTTCAAAGATGATCCAAGATGAGGAGCATATTTTTGGGACCGAAAGCACCCCGAGCATCAGAACTTGGGGTTTTAAGCAACAAGAACTGCTTGGTGGTTTGGAACATGAATGGAACATTTGGATTATTGGTTCCATAGGAAAACCATAGAAAAACCATAGGAATAATCTATATATATCCATATATTGGGATTATTGGGAATTTCATAATCCCAACTGACGAACTCCATCATTTTTCAGAGGGGTAGGTTGAAACCACCAGAGACTATGTTGTTTTCAACAACATTGGCAATCCACCAGCGGAAATGAGGATTTCACCAAGCTTAAGAATTACGGAGTTGACCTGCAAATTCGTGGCGATGAATCAGCATTTTATGCAGGATTGCACCGGATCTCCGTGACAAAAATCGGGGGATTTCCACAGAAACAACTGGACGAAATCCATCAGCCCCATGACAGAATTTTTGTCCTTTCGATAAACTCGGTGACGTTCACATGATTTTTCCTTCTGGTCACTTAACGTGGCGGTAAAAACTCCCACTTCTGAGTGACGTGTCTGAAAAATCCTCGAAAGATAATGACCCCCCCAGAAAAGACGCGGCTCACCGATTCAGCCTTCCAAAAGTGGTTCTGGATGTCGGGGTTGAATCCTCGTGAAATCATGCCTCCCGTGAAATGGACCCACGGAGTCGCTCTTTTGGCGAGTTACGCTATGAATGAGTAAAGTATGGAGATCATGTAAATATGCAGATATTATCGTATATTTCTCCAATCACACGCTGAGTGTAGTGATTTGTTCGCAGTGATCACCCCATCGGTGACAAAGTCCGAACGACCGATTAAACTCCGCCACGCCTGTCCGAAGAATCCGGTGGAACTTGCTGGTGACCTTTCATCTTGGGAGCTGCGACCAAATCAAACATTGCAACATTGCATGAATCCCATGTGTTTAAGGTGCCCATTTCAGCAATCTTAAGCCTTCAACATCGAAGATAGGCTTATTAGGGTTATTTCAAAAAAATGTCGGTCACACTCGACCGGGCAAGCATGCTCATGATTTATCACTTCAAAATGGGATATTTCACAGGTGCCGGTGCCAGGATCATCTCCTCGATTGGCCACTGGTGAAGAACCATAACATAGCTATTGAAAATCACCATTTTCAATGGGTAAATCCACTATAAATGGCCATGTTCAATAGCTATGTTGACATAACCAGAGGGTACTTATTCAGTTCCACGCCGTGATGGGAGCCCCATGAATCCATGAATCCTGGACTTGTGGCGTGCCACAGGTTGAAGCATCTCAAGCAGAGGGCCAGACATCCGCCGAACAAATACATTGCGGAGTGCCGCGCCGAGTGGGAGGCGCCGACTCGAAAAAACTGATCAAGGGTAGTGCAAGAAAAGACGAAGTATACTTTTGCCATAGAAATGGCTGGATATAATATAAATATATATATATACATATTATTTTATTTACACACACCCTCAATCAATATGTTTAAAGACACGTATATAATTCAGCTCACTTATGTGTATATATATATTTTTAAATATACACATACAATCACATATATACATATATACATATATACTGTTAAAGGGAACGAGGTAGTTATGCATGTGTAACATGTATCATCTACAATCTGACAATTACCGCCATACATTGGCTCAAGCGTATGGAGAAAAGGGCTGCTTCGCGTGACTCTGCATGGCAATCGTCGGCTACCGGTAACAAGGGTACTACCTGATCGAGATAACATCCGGAACAAGGATCAAATTGTTCACAGGTTATCAGCCGTAAGGGCTCACTTCTTCCGTCGGAAGAGGAGTACCTGCGTGCTGGTAGCCGGGCCGTCTGAGTTTAAGATTGTGGACGCAAAGGACCAATCAGCTCATCATCGCAAAGATGCAGGGCGGCAGCGGAGACTCGCGCAACACGCAGTTTACCTTCAATGAGAACACTGCTATGCCGGTCGAGGAGGTCACTCAATCTTCCCCTGGCGACACGGCAGACAGTGGTGGGATACGCTCTACCCGAACTACACAGTCCGGATGGCAAGTTACATTGAACAGACGAAGAATATCCACCCAAAGTACACCAAGATCTTCTCGAAACAGTGCTCGAAGTGATGTTGTCCGTCAAGGGCATCGATCATCTCGAGGACGAACTACCCCAAGGGACAGATCCACCAGGGCCGGAACCGACCGAATTGGTGAGAGGACCGGGGACACTCGTGTTAAGAGGAGATCAACGGATACTTCTGTGGCTAGTGAACCTATTGCCATGATAGAAGAACTACGGACACAATGTCAATCCCTACGTAATCAGTTGAACAACATGGAAGCATATGCTGCATCAAGAGACCAACTGATTCATGACATCGAGATCAGATTCACTGAATATCTTCGGGAACACAACCAGAATGTGTTTGATGAGGTCAATGCACTCAATCATAGATTGTCATGTTCCGCAAATGAGGTTGCAGAGTATCAAGCAGAACTAATGGTAGCATCTCAGGAAGACGAAGGTGCAACAATACGCATCCAAGACCTTGAACGCCGAGGTGCCCTGATGGAACACGGTGCAAGACGGATTCATCAACGTGGTATGGAGATCCAGGAAGAGTACAAGGATGAAGTGCATCACCTTCAAGGACTATTGGGTAATACGGAGGCAAGACTGCAACAACTTCATCAGACTAACTACCGATATTGCCAACAGATGGTACACTGAAGGTCAAGAAATGCAGATGGGTTTCCAGAACTCAATCATGGAATATCGTAATCGATCCGAAATGGCATCCTTCTCAAGCAATCAACTTGAATTGATTAGCCAACAACAATCAGTTGCAGTTCATGAATTGTCTGAACGGAATCAGCTATTGAGTGAAGCTCTAGTTCAATCTCGTAAACAGGCCGAATTGTATGAAAGCAGTATTGAAGAGATCACTAGAGAATCTAGAAAGAAGGTTTTCGAGGCAAATCAGGCCAAATTGGAAAGTGATCTGAAGCACCGAAACACTGAACATGATACTGTCAGAAGAATTGCATCATACAGGAACCATGAGGCCGAAGCGATATCACACCTGAGGCTTGAATCACAAGCTAGTGCAAATTCGATCGCAAGGGCAGAACACTATGAAGAGCTCTACGCCAACGAGCAGGAGATGAACTGTGAGTTGAAGGATGAGATCAAAAAGCAGAACGTGAAGTTGCGAAGATCATTAACTCAGGGCACTACGACCGACGGTCGTGGCCCTGATGAGATGCTTGTTGAAGATCTACGAAACCAAGCCAAAATAGCTCAAATCAGGGTTCAGGATCTTGACCATGAAGTTCATGAATGTTTACAGGAGAACATATTGTTAAAAGAGAGATTGACTGAAGTTGCGGATGTAGGGGCGTCGTCCTTCTCCAATGCTGAAGTCCGAACTTTAAGATCTGAACTAGAAAGTGAGCGCAAAATGAAATTGGCTAGTGGTGTTCAACAATATGAGAGATCATGTATGTTCATGGGGGAAATTCAGGATAGGGATGAACAGATTGGTATCAAGAATTCTGAGATTATTGACATGAAACGTCACTTAGATGAACTGAGAAAGAGTCTCAAGGATTCTGAAACATCTATGTCCAGGGTTAGCCCTGATACACTTCCCTATTCGGCAGGTATCCCCAACTATGATCTCGCATCAAGACTGGTCATCGACAAACTGGAGAATGAGGTGAGTGAGGCTAACTCTGAGAACGCTATCCTAAAATCTTGGGTATCACAGATCGACAAGGAGTTGACCTACGAGACAAATGCTGCTCAATCTTACCGCGGACATGCTGGATCTTCTCAACAGCAACCTTCTCAATCAAACAAAAGAATCACCGATCTGCTGAAAGAAGTTGACAACAAGATCGCCGATGGAACTGAGAAGGACTATTACAAACCTCCGAGCGGATGGGGCGGTCCACCTGACCCTGATGGGCCTTCTGACCCTTTCGGGCCCGACGGTCCAGGACCACCTCCAGAACCTCCTGGTTTGCCTTCAGTTCGAGGATCACAACGCGATTCAGCAGATGATATCTCCACAGCGGCATACACGGCAGAAGAAGTACCGAGAATGTCGAGACGGGAGGCTGACAAAGTCTACGTTAGCCCATGGCCGAAGCAACAGAACCTTGGAGTTTGGCAATCAGATCTCATCAAGGGTGTTGTTCTTGCCGCTAATGATGGAGACAAAGCTGCGTGGGAAGCATGGCTACAGCCGGCTATAAGACCAAATCCTGACATTGAGCTGCTGAATGACAGCGGTGGGCAACGATATCAGTCAATCGACGCCAAGTTGTCAATCGCATTGTCGAACGTGATAGCGCAAGCCGGTGATGTTGCTCGTCATGTAGCAATCAAACTGAGGTTGAGAACACAGAGTCATAGTCGAAGAGGAACCTACGTTATGGGACGAGAAATTTTGGCTATGATTCTGGAACACTTCAGAACACCAGGTCAACGAGAGACAGCCTTCACCATGGAGCACATCGTATCGATGAAGTATCTCGGTGACTCCAACCTGGAAGTGTTCTACGAGAAGTGGATGGAGATGGTATCAAACATGATGCCGGATGATGTACCTCCTGACGATTGGCTTCGTGACGCTCTATACAAGAAGATTCGAAATTCGAGTCTCATGATGTTCGACATTAAGCAGTGCGAATCATGGATTGAAGGAGATCAAAGACGAAGCTATCGCTACCTGTTGGACGTTATCGAAAGGCACATCTCTAGAATCAGAGAAGACAAGCATGTGGCCGCTAGAGAGAAGTACGCAAGAGAGTTTGCAGGTGGTGGCAAGCCCACTGCTCCTGCACCAAATCCAACTGCTGCTGCGCCAGATGCCAATCCGAAAGCGAAGCCTAAAGCCACTCCCAAGGAGAAGGCAGCACCTAAGGCGAAGGCCAAGGCTGACGCAGCTCCAGTTCTACCATCACCTCAGCCGAAACAGCATGCAAAAGGAAAAGGGAAAGGTCAAGGGAAAGGAAATGGACGACCAAACAGCCGAAGCGCCAGTCCTAGATCCAAGAAGAAGATCCCATGTCATTTCCACTTTATCAAGAAAGCATGCAGAAAAGGCAAAGGTTGTGAATACAGTCACGACCAAAAGGTGTTTGATGCGAACAAGAACACGAAAGGGAATGGTCGAAAACCAGGAACTACGAGAAGTCAATCTCCAGCGAACAAGACCAAAAAGATTGATGAACCATGCTGGCACTGGGCCAAGGGCAAGTGTCGGTACGGAGACAAATGCAACAAACGTCACGATCCTCATCTCTTCAACACTGCTCCGAACACTGAAGCACCAAGCCCAAAGGCTACTCCTGCACTTGTCCATGAATGGAGTGATGACGAAGGAACATTCCACAAGGTTGCATCGAATGTCGTCAAGAAGAAGGTCAGATTCGATGAATCCAAGACTTGCGTCCAAACGTATGTGAAGAAGGACTTCGTGAAGTGCAGCCGGAGATCCCAGACCATCCCCAAAGGTCATGGTAAAGTTGGTAAGCCCACCGATCAGATAAGGCAAGATGAGCAATGGTCTTATTCATGCAGACTAGCATCAAGCCGAGGGAAGGCAATGGCTATCCTGATCGATGAGAAGGGTGAGTACAGTGACATTGATGAAGTCCTAGTCATCGTCGGCCCCAGTCTGGACATTCTGATCAGATTCGACATCGAGGACGGTGAGGTATCCAGGGAGGTCTTCGTGGAGAACTATGTTCAGCATATCGAGGGTCGATATGGTAAAAGGGGCAACACAATGTGTATCACTGTTCCTGTTGAAGAAAGAGATAAGAGATTCATATTGGATTCTGGAAGTGGTCATGATCTTATCTCATCCACACGAATAAGTAGAATGGATCTCCCAACATATGATGATAAAGTCGTTAACTTCCATACAGCAAACGGAGTAACATGTTCGACCAAACGATCGAGTATCAAGTTCGAGGCATTCAACGAACCAGCAGAAGCTCACATTCTGGAAGACACGCCTTCCGTGATCTCCATGGGCAAGCGGTGCGTTGACCTTGGCTATTCGTTCGTATGGCCGACTGGGAGAACTCCTTTCATGTTAGATCCCAATGGCAACATCATCGAAATGACTGTCAAAGACTACATTCCTTATGTGAGTGTCGATCAAGAGAAGAGAAAGTTAAGATCATCCTGCGTGGAAAAGATCATGGCAGCTCTTGATGATGGTTACTCAACGTCAGAAGGCGAAGGTCTTTTGGTTATTGATGGAGAAAGTGGGGACGAGCTTGAGGACCTTTCCGACGCCGTTGGACGATCCGATGGTGAATCTCCCAAGAAATCAATTAAGAAACGCAAGAAGGCAAAGTTAAGAGGCGATCAACATGAAGTAGCTGTTGGAAGTGATGCAGGCGATGCTGAGGAAATGTCGTGCTATGCCGATGACTATGCCGAATTTGACGATGACGGGTACGAGCCCAGCATTGCACCGGATGATGTCTATGAAGATCATCAAGTCGAAGTTGAAGAAATTCCTGAAGATGGAGGAGGTGAAGATGACGATGATGTCATTGATGTTGATGAGGAAGATGGAGGAGTCCGATTGAGTAAGAGGGGAACTTTGAAGAATGAGGCAAGATCAAAGGTTCATCTTCTAACTCATCGCTATAAGAACCCATACTGTGAGTCGTGCGTGCGTGCCAAGATGAAGCACAGGAAGACGTTCAGAGGAGCATTTCAGCGTAAGCTCACAAAGTTTGGGGACCTGGTCACATTCGACTACGTTGACAATCGTCGTATTGCTGAACAGGACTATGGTGACGACAAAACCATCTTCGTCATCAGGGATAGATTTACTGGGATGCTTCAATCTTACCCTTCTGCTAGGAAGGATACTGACGCAGTCATCCGGGCGGTCAAACAGTTCATGGGCCGTCGTAAGATCAGAGAAGCATACTCCGATGATGCCCCACAGTTCGACAAGGCAATGAAGATCCTGAAGATCCCAATGGACACATCATTGGCCGGAAAGACCAAGCACAACTCACTTGCAGAAAGAACTAACCAGTTTGTGCTCGTGGCGACCACAACATGCCTACTTGAAGCAGGAATTCCACCGTGCTTTTGGATGTACGCTATCAGATGCGTAAGCCACCTGCTCAACATCGAGCCCAACGATGATGAGGTAAGTTCTTGGTGCAAACTTCATGGAGAAGAATTCAAAGGGAAGATGATACCTTTCGGTGCCCTCGTGTACTTCAAGCCCAGTGGCTCGCGTGAACGAGAACAACAACACAAGTTTGACCCTATGGGAATTCCCGGAGTGTTCGCCGGATACTCCATCGGTCCCGGGCTCCATTGGTCGAGAAAGTATAGGGTATGGGCATTATGTGATTGGAGTAAACAGAACTTGGCTTATGATGCTGAGAAGCCCATCGCCAAATTGAGGACTCCACACTATACAGAAAGGGTAGAACTAAAAGAACCTCTTGAATTCCCATGTAAGTCAGAGTATGAAAGGATTAATGTTTCCATTGAGGGACTGAAAGTAAAAGATCGTCTTGAAGGAAACCCTGAAATTCTACCGCCACCTCCTCCGGATGATGGTGATGACGACGAAGATGGAGGTGATGACGATGGTCATGGTGGTGGTGGTGTACCTTCGTCGAAGGTCCCACAAGAAAAGACGGAAGGGGAGTTGGAAGCTGAAAGACTCTTCGGTGAAGTATCTGAAAGAATGGGACCACCGGGTATCGACAAGCCTGCACATCCAGACCTTCATGTTCCAAAAGGAGGGCCAGAACACTACTCCATTGGGAAGGCCGGGGATGGGGTCGTGTACCTGAATGACGATGGTGAATGGGTGAAGCTCAATGCTCGCGGTCATCCATATCGTATTGACGAACGTGGTTTTCGCAAAATATCAACTACTCCTAGGCCATCAAAATATACCCCTGACGAGTGGAGGAGGATGTCACCGACCGTCAGAAAGGGCATTGCCAAGGCCGAAGAGAAGAAGGTTGAAGCTGAAGAAGAAAAGAAGAAGAGCGAGGCGAAGATCAAGGAAAGTGAAGAGCGAGCAAAGAGAAAAGAAGAAAAGAAGAAAGAGAAAGAAGCCAAGAAAGCCAAATCTTCCAAGAAAGACGACAAAGGCGATCATGTTTCTGGAGTAGCCATGTCCCAAGACTATGTCCGAAGGGGCAAAGTTTTTCAATATGGTAAAGGGTCCAATTCTCTCGTCGGGAGAGGGATTCCTGCCACTGCTCCATGCAATTCTGATCTATCAGACACTGACGTACCTGATGATGATGACTTCTTGATGGAGTGGGACGAATGGTCTGAGATTGAGAATGGCAAGGGGCCGAAGGCTACTTGGAACAACGACAAAGTGTATGACTTCAACCAGGGGAAAGTGGTGGCTGCTGCGACCTTGCACAACACCAACGATGTACCCCAAGTCGCTCGTGGCCTCAGTGATGTTTTCCATCCATTTCCATGCATGCCATGCATTAATCATTGTGATGATCATCGAGAAAAGATAGCTTCAAATGGTGATGGAATCAATATCAACAAGATGTTCAACACTGCAGTCGCAAGGCCTGTTGGTCGAAAGGAAATGATGGAAAACGATGATGCACGTAAGGCCATGAGGAAGGAATGGTTAGGTCAACACGCTGCTGGAGTCTATGATTTCAGTGTTGTAAGGGAATATGATGACGTTGTTCGAGAAGCGAAAGCAAACAAGACAGAGGTTCACATGGCCAGAGTACATGGAATATGTGTTGAGAAAAACTACCAGTTGCCTGCAGGAAGCCCTAGTAGAAAGTTCAAAGGCCGAGGTGTCTTACTTGGCAATCAGGTGAAGAACCAATTCTGGGAGGCTGCTTTCTTCCAGGACTTGGG
Organism: Cladocopium goreaui; assembly: GCA_947184155.2. Lineage (NCBI taxonomy): Eukaryota > Dinophyceae > Suessiales > Symbiodiniaceae > Cladocopium > Cladocopium goreaui. The sequence continues at coordinate 135,934 of CAMXCT020000170.1, forward strand.
CAATTCTCCAGCCACTTTTGAGGCATCGAGATGGGCTGATTTCTATGGGTGTCTTCCGGGCCATAATGTAAAACTTGCCGACGCTATTCAAGCATACATTCAGGCAAAACTAACCGGACCACCATGTTGGGTTGAGCTACCCGAAGATGCTTGGCCAGACGATGTCGATATTCGAAAATTCCGTAGGCCAGCTGTAAGATTGGTTAAAGCTTTGTACGGTCACCCCGATTCGGGAACAATGTGGGAACAACATTGTGATCGGAAAGTTCGAGAACTCGACTTCGTTCCTGTTGGAGAAGAATGGCCATCTATGTATTTTCATAAGAAACTGAAGTTACTTCTTGTCATCTATGTAGACGACTTAAAGCTGGCAGGACCGGAAGAGAACCTGACTAAGGGTTGGGAGATGCTCAGATCAAAACTCAACATCGAGCCGGAGACTGACTTGGGGCTCTATCTTGGTTGTGTCTTGAGAAAGGGATCTACCAAACTTCATGATGGTACCCCGGTATCAACCATGACCTATGACATGGAAGGTTTGTTGAAACTGTCGGTTGAGAAGTACTTGGACATTGTTGGAAAAGATACGAAGCTGAAACATGTATCTACTCCAAGTCTACCTGAAGAAACAAAGAAACATAAGTCTAGAGCACCATGTCCCGGGAACCCCAAGAACAAGAAAGTATGTCCATGGTGCACTCATGAATTTGATCCGGACGCTCCATTGTTTTATGAACAAGGAACCCAAGGGGATGACGTCTCGCCTGGGGAGTCTGAGAGAGGTGCATTAGCGCCACACGCTGCCAGCGTGTTGATGAAGCTGCTGTACGCGGCGAGGATTGCTCGTTTCGATCTGCTTCGTTCAATTAATTCCCTGGCCAGGAATGTAACAAAGTGGACCATTGATGACGATGCAAAGTTGTATCACTTGATGTGTTACGTGAATTCCAGCCTATCTAAAAGAATGACCGGATGGGTTGGGGACAACTTCAATGAATTAACATTGTCTTTATTTGCTGATGCTGATTTTGCAGGGTGTGCCCAGTCTTTGAGATCTACTTCAGGGTCTCATATGCATATTCAGGGTAACCACACACGGTTTCCTTTGTCCGGGGGCAGCAAACGGCAAGGATGCGTAAGCCATTCAACGCCTGAGGCTGAAATCGTGGCAGCCGATGTCACCCTCCGTACTATGGGTTTGCCCGCTATGAGCATTTGGGAAACGCTGACGGGAAAGTCGCCCAAATTATTGTTCCATGATGACAATCAGGGCATGATAGGTGTAGTCAGGTCGGGTCGTAACCCCACTATGCGGCATCTTGAGAGGACCCATGGCATAGCCATTACTTCCCTCCATGAACATTTTACTCGGGAGAACTACGTACTCATGTACGAGGTGACCTCGAAAATGGCCGCTGACATTCACACCAAAGGTTTCAAGAATCCGTTGGCCTGGAAAAGAGCATGTATGCTCATCAATCTGTTGGACCCTGGTGACATCGGTACGAAAGATCTGCTCGATATGGTCTCACCTACCACGGATGTTGATACCACTGTCCGACAAGTGTTTCAAACCAAAACTCAAGATGTTCCAAATTTTCCATATACCGAAATACCTATTCTACCACCTGAGGTGTATCAGAAGGGTCTTTCTGGTAAAGAACAAGTACAACAACTACCTGGCATGGATCCCATACTGGTTGTTAAGACGCCAACCTTCTTTAGAAAACGACCACCTGGTGTATCATTGCCACATGACTGTTTGAGAAGTACTTGGATACTTTCTCATGGCAAATGGATCAAGGTTGAGGATCGAGTTCCACCCGTTCAGCAACAAGACCGTTTTGATCAATGGGTAGAACGAGCTTGTTTCCAATACCATCCGTGTCAACCTAGTATATCACCGTCGGTGATTACTAGGAAATCAGCCGGCATTGTCTCACCGGGACACCCGGCGTCAACAGCACGACAAGGGCTCCATGCTGCCGCGGTGCCGACTCGTCAGACTCAAGTCCTGAAGTATCCTCAGTTAACTGTGGGGGTGGGTCAACTATTTTGTCACCAATCCCATGGAACTGAACCCACAACCATTCATGCAGCTCCTTGTGGTACTGCTCGGGTGATAACACGCTTCTTCGAGTTGTTCATGGGGGGAGTTCTGGATGGGGTAGTCTTCCAATGGGATTTCTTCCGTCGGGGGACCCCAATGATGATCCATATCCTACAGAAAACAAAGATCCCAATCGACGACGAATTATCTTTGCTGGTGGTGATGAAATTGCTGGTAGAGTGTCAAGGGACAAAGCTTATAACCCCATGACTTCGTCAAGGAAAGGAAAGAAGATATCCAAAAATGAGTATGATCAAGATGAATGGATATGGAAGGATGAAACTGCATTGACGAGAGTGCACAAGGTACCGAGAAGAAAGATGTTTACCCCCAAAGAGGCTGACTTTCTACCATGCAAGATGAGACGGTTTAGGGATGAACGGGAAACCAACCAAGTGTTTCAGTCAAGTGGGAGGTTAATCCATGATTCATGGAGGTTGGCGGGGAATAACATCGAGAAGACCAATAAAAGAAATGAATTCTGGACGGGGACCACTACCTTCAAGATCATATCCAACGCAGACATCAATGATGTGATGGACAGCGGGTCTGATGTGGAGGACAGGGCATCGTGCCAGGACACCGTGGTCACCTGTATCCTTGATGGAAACATGAAAATCATTCCTTTGGATGACATGTTTATAGCCCATCATTAGAAAACAAAATGATTGGGACATTCAGATGACACTCCACCGAAAGAATGGAAAGACTTTGACGTACCATTTCAAGCAATCTTATGCCGATTTTCTCGGGAAAGTACTCGATGACATTGTCATATCACTCAACCTCTATGAGGTGAAAGATGACGTCCCATGTTTGCTCCTCATGTGTGCTGAAACGCAAAGTATCATCACAAAGATTCACGCACAAAGTCGGTTCAAGATGATGCATGTGGTCACAATTACCGAAGATGACAACCTAATGTCCAACTACGGAAGGGCGAAATGGAGACGTTGCATCAGGGGTCCTAGTGACTGCGTGTTCTTTGCGGGACCTTGCACCGGTGGTTCACCGTGGAATCGCTTAAACAAAAACGTGAGTGAGGTCACTGCACACAACATCAGAATGAAAGCATTTCTGTATTGGGAGTTATGGGAAGAGTTCACATTGTGTCTGCAACGTGTACATATTTTGCATGCGATGGCATTGTTGGAACTACCTCGGGGATGCGACTATTGGAATGATGAGAGGATGAAGTTTCTGATTAATGGGACCCAATCAACTGTGCATGACTTTGATGGATGCATGTATGGTTTGACTTCGAAATTCAAAGATGTTGGGACCGCCATCAAGAAACCATGGAGAATCGTATCGTGGGGGGTTGAATTCTTTGACCTGCATGCAAAATGTGATGGCTCACACACTCACGGTCAATGTGCGGGTAGAGAAACACGAGCAACACAACTATATACCGAGAAGATTGTCAGATGTATTCTTCGGGGTGTCACAAATCAAATGTTGATCAACAACGTTTATGGAAGGAGATATCGACCAAAGGTTTTGGATGAGGAAGATCACCATAAGTCGAAGTCATGTGCTTGTGTCATTGTGAACGACTATGAATGCGACATTAATGAGAAGACCATCAATGAACAATTATTCATTAACTTCATCACTCAACGAGGCGGTGTGAAGGTGAAGCTGAGGCTGTATCCACGTCGTGGATCGCTATTGGCGGATCCGGATCCCGTTAGAGGTAGATTGAAGGTGAAGTTAGGCTGCTACCTGCGTCGTGGGTGCGCCTTGACGGATCCGGATTCTCCTTGCCTCGTCTCGGTCTTCGCAATGGCTGGAGCTGACCTCGTGATCCCGTCAGCGGCCAAGGGTATTGGCTCACTGAAATCAACTTTGTCCCTCATCAAGGAGAAGAAACAAGAGCATAATCTTCCCGCTCCATTCTCCACTTATGAGGAAACAAATTTCAGGGGTTGCAGGGACAAGGACATCGATGAATGGTTGAATCGAGTGAAGATTTCTCCTCCCGTCGTTGTGGCCTTAGCCTTCGTCATGGACAGAAGTGGCAGAGCATTCGTAACTCATGCAATCAGGTTGCTCATGAAAATGTTGTCAAGAGTGACCAACGAGAATGAGTTGAAGATGTCCGCCACTAGCTTCATTGACAAGGGGGCCCGATTATCAAAGTTGGTGGAAGGGGCCGCCAGAAATCCAGATGAGCAAAGCATCATGCAGCTCTTGTGCACCTTCGAGTGTGCAATTAGAATAGATGAATTATGGGATACCCTCAAAGACCACTACACCGGGCAGAACAGCATGATCAACAAGGAGATCACGGTCAAGGAATTGCGCGACAAGATCGCGAATACAAGCCCAACGAACCTTGGATCCTTGAATCAGACATACCCTCCTTACGGAAGTTCATGTTATCAAATCCGGAAGAGGACGAACTTCGAGGAGATTGCCCGTCGGAAGTGGGAAAGCTGGTCATTCGAAGCGATGCGGAGAGAGGAACCTGAGCCAAATGAAGTTGAATACCGCATCAAGTATCTGGTCAACATCATGTATTATACGAGGAGAGCTATAGCCTTGGCTACGCCCTCCGACGCCACAACGCCAGAGCAGCAGTCAGGGTAAGACCATCATCGTTCAGAACGTCCTGGAGGACTGGATGTCGATGAGTTATGATCTCAGCTTGGAGCGGACGGCAGCCGTTGTCCATCTACAAACCATCCTCATGGTTTCCAAGATGCTACATGAGTGGATGACAAAATTGGAGAATTTCACATCCATGTCATACTTGAGCGGGATCATTAAGACTGATCTGGTCAGAATGAAGCAGGCCATCGACCTTCGTGACGACCTGTGGGAGTTGGGGGGCTATAACATTGAAAGGGCCGACCAGGGCATGTTTGAGGAGGTGGAGAAACGAAACAGGACGTTCTCCTGTATTCGCGACTATGTGACGACCACAGCCACCACCCAGATGGGCCAAGGGGCCACGGAAGTCTCCCACATCGATGGCTGGGACATTCCGCTGATGCCGAAAGACGGCAGAAACCCTCCTAGTCAACCAGATCATCCAGCTTGGGATCCTTCACCAATCAGAATGATGAACGACAAGCAGCAAAGGGAAGCCGATGCGCAGCGGGCGCAACAGCAACAACAACAGACTGGGCCTAGCAGTTCCACCGCCGGTGGACGCGATGGTTCCAGCTCTGCAGCTGGGAGCGCACCACCACCGAAGGCTCCACCTTCGAAGCCAAGGCCATCGACGCCTCCTACTAGAAAGGACTGGGTAATTCCTCGGGTGCCAAATGGGCATCTTTTCAGGACATCCGCAATGCCCGACCAAAGGAATTCAGAGTTCATCACGTCTGCTTGGATGGACGAACGGGACCACTTTCTTCTATCAATTGTCCAAGGCCCCGCAGCTCAGGCTGCCAGTACATCGGGATCAGCACCTTGGGCACAGTATTTGAGGAGAGTGACGGCCTACGCCTGTATGGTCTTCGGAGTCTGCAACCCGGGGGTCGTTACTGAGGACACAGCATCCACAATCTCTGAGAAGGATTGGCTTAGATGCTATAGCCATATCGTCCGCAAGTACATGTTGACGCGGACTGGATGCTACCTGTCAACGGCAGGAATGCTGATGATGCTTGGACACCACGAAGTGAACGTCGCCAACCAGTCCGATTTGGGCCGAATCAAGAAGCTGATCACGAACCCGCGTGCATGCAGGATCATTGAAGCACCGAGCGGCCCAATGGAGGTTGACATGTTGGCCGGTGACTTTAGGGCTGGGACGACCATCCTCATCACTGATTTGACGTTCCGCGTGGGAACCCAAAGTGGGACGCATGGCATTCAAATGGGGTTAACTGACATGGGATGGGAGAGTGTTGAGGTCTTCAAGATCCATGATTCTGAGTTGGATCGACCACTTCAACAATTTCTCGCAACGCTTGAAAAGGTCAAGCAACATCTCAAAACGGATACCATCGATGATGGCCAGGTAACGGTTCATCTTTGGTTGTTTTTGCAGTTCCTTCATGAACAGAAGCCACCCCACTGTGTAATGCTCGAGAATGATTTTCAGAATCAATTTGTCAAAGGAGTAATTGACCTTGATCAAGTCACATCCCGACCCTTGATGGTCGCTATCAACAACGACTCCATGTTCAATGGTGTGGACTCC
>CAMXCT020000170.1:142299-189799 GCA_947184155.2 Cladocopium goreaui
GTCTCATCATTTGGGCGATGAGTGGGTGGGTTTGCTTGTCACGCAGGATCCGCGTCATTTCGCGAGTGAATGCTGCAGGGTCATCAACTAGTTCTTTCGCTTCCGCTAGTGGTCTGTCAAGGACAATGGCAATGAGCATTTCGCCACCATCTTTGTGGATTATAGTTGGTCGGCCGGCTTGCACCTCGGCGAGGATTGCCACTGCCTTGTTTTCACACAAAGTGCGTTCCCATTCCTCTAGGGCTCTTTGCGCTAGGGTGTCAGTTTGTGGTGGGGCTTTGAGAGCAGCTGTTGTCCCTAACGCTCTTAGGAAGGGGCTATCGGGTGGAATGGGGGATGGGAGATGCTCGATGGCCGCTACTGCACGCAAGACGTCGTTTGTTTGCACTTCATATGACGTGGTCGTTTTCTTGCTTATGGCAGGCTCGGAGTCAGCCCATAGTTGTTCCAGTGTATATCCTGGTTTCGGTTCCATATACCGTCGGTTCCACACTGCATGATGGGACCATTGAGGCGCATCATGGTTGATTTCAACTGAATCCCTTTTCATGTCATATTCTTTGAGCATATCATCTAGTTCTTGCAGGCTAGCGGCTCTGTGAATACAACACTGTCGGACAGCACCATCAATGTGGAGTGGCCATCCCACGGGCATGTGGGAGTCTTCCAGGAGTCCATCACCATTCTGCTCTATGATTGTACCCAGCATAGGGACATCAATAGTTGCTTTGAGGCTAACTTGCGCACGTTTGCACTTCCATGTGTCAGGTGCTAAAAGGCCTCTGCCAGCCAACAGTTCGAGCGTTGGGAATTCTGGTTGGTCATTCGTCGGTAACACCTCTTCTTTGATAACTAACTTTAGCCCGTGTAATGGCTGGGGCTGTTCTTTTTGAGGGTCTTGAGGTGGTTGGGATGCGGAATCCTTGGGTGTTGTGTAGCAGGCCATTGACCTTCGTGACGACCTGTGGGAGTTGGGGGGCTACAACATTGAAAGGGCCGACCAGGGCATGTTTGAGGAGGTGGAGAAACGAAACAGGACGTTCTCCTGTATTCGCGACTATGTGACGACCACAGCCACCACCCAGATGGGCCAAGGGGCCACGGAAGTCTCCCACATCGATGGCTGGGACATCCCGCTGATGCCGAAAGACGGCAGAAACCCTCCAAGTCAACCAGATCATCCAGCTTGGGATCCGTCGCCAATCAGAATGATGAACGACAAGCAGCAAAGGGAAGCCGATGCGCAGCAGGCGCGACAGCAACAACAACAGACTGGGCCTAGCAGTTCCACCGCCGGTGGACGCGATGGTTCCAGCTCTGCAGCTGGGAGCGCGCCACCACCGAAGGCTCCACCTTCGAAGCCAAGGCCATCGACGCCTCCTACCAGAAAGGACTGGGTAATTCCTCGGGTGCCAAATGGATATCTTTTCAGGACATCATCAATGCCCGACCAAAGGAATTCAGAGTTCATCACATCTGCTTGGATGGACGAACGGGACCACTTTCTGCTGTCAATTGTCCAAGGCCCCGCAGCTCAGGCTGCCAGTACATCGGGATCAGCACCTTGGGCACAGTATTTGAGAAGAGTGACGGCCTACGCCTGCATGGTCTTCGGAGTCTGCAATCCGGGGGTCGTTACTGAGGACACAGCATCCACAATCTCTGAGAAGGATTGGCTTAGATGCTATAGCCATATCGTCCGCAAGTACATGTTGACGCGGACTGGATGCTACCTGTCAACGGCAGGAATGCTGATGATGCTTGGACACCACGAAGTGAACGTCGCCAACCAGTCCGATTTGGGCCGAATCAAGAAGCTGATCACGAACCCGCTTGCATGCAGGATCATTGAAGCACCGAGCGGCCCAAGGGAGGTTGACATGTTGGCCGGTGACTTCAGGGCTGGGACGACCATCCTCATCACTGATTTGACGTTCCGCGTGGGAACCCAAAGTGGGACGCATGGCATTCAAATGGGGTTAGCTGACATGGGATGGGAGAGTGTTGAGGTCTTCAAGATCCATGATTCTGAGTTGGATCGACCACTTCAACAATTTCTCGAAACGCTTGAAAAGGTCAAGCAACATCTCAAAACGGATACCATCGATGATGCCAGGTAACGGTTCATCTTTGGTTGTCTTTGCAGTTCCTTCATGAACAGAAGCCACCCCACTGTGTAATGCTCGAGAATGATTTTCAGAATCAATTTGTCAAAGGAGGAATTGACCTTGATCAAGTCACATCCCGACCCTTGATGGTCGCTATCAACAACGACTCTATGTTCAACGGTGTGGACTCCGCCACATCAAGAATCGCAGTTGAGTTGATCGAGAAGATGAGGCTCCAGGGGATCTTAGTGACTTCTGACCAGAGAATGTGGCGGTCGATGTATTCCCAGTATGGAAGACAGTTCTCAGTGTTGAGCACGACCAAAAAGGGGACCCTGGGAAAGACTGCAATCTGGTCTGTCATCGAGAAGAACCTGTTTCGCCAAAGGGTTTTCCTCATGTGTGCCACAAACAGGGAGTATGTATCCGTACTCAATGAAGGAGCATTCAAACCTGAGGAGTCCGGTATCGACACGAAGGTGTTGGAGGACATGACTGGCCCAACTGAGGCATTCAAAATCGCAAGTGGCGAAATGTCCCCAGGTGACTATGCAACCGATGACACAACCATTTTCCAACGAGGCCCTGGAACCGCCATCAACAGGTTTACGAAGGACAAGAGGTTTAAGACCCGATGGGTTGAACCAGTGGTCGGCACTCATGAACTGGAACCCGTTGTGTCGGATCGATGCATGTGGTTCACCATCGACAAGGAGAGCTCTGACATCTTGTGCGGCTGCTGCAGAAATGCGGTAACGATGGATGAGATCGAAACATGCCAGGTGAAACCGACCCACTGCATCAACTGCTCTGCAAACACCCAAGATCACTACAAGCGCTCCGCTCCCACATTGGAAGCCAGGAAATCCGTATTGCTCCTGGCGGCCAGGTTGAAGGTCGCATTTGAGGATCTTGGTGTCGACGTGGTTGACATCAATCAAGGATTTCAGACATGGCTTACATTCACGGCATCTTCTTTGATTTCAAACGCTTTATTGCCGTACGGGGAGCACTTGATGAAGTCTCTTTCGCACATGGGGGGAGTCAGGGTATCGAAGAGACAAGCTCTGGAGATCTTCCGGAATGGACGCGGCAAACAATTCAGCATCTACCGCGAAAGAATCTATGATGAGGTCGCGAAGAAGTGGCTCCTGGTCTACAGGGTCACGAAAGACTGCGGGAATGTCGCGTACAAGGACTTCTTCGAGAAGGTCGCTGTTCCTGAGGTGAAGGAAAGGAACGAAATCTTCGGATTCTCCCGTGCATCAGCCGAGAAGACTGGGGACATCATCGAGTTTTGGCTTGGCGTCTTGGATGTAGCAAACATGGCAAAAGGAGTTGTGAATGTCTTCAATGCCAGCGTTGATCCTGCTGAATTCCTCAACGGCTTGGAGAAGGCATTGGCTCAATTCACATCAACCTCCAGAACTACAAGCACCATCAATGACAAGAGACGGGGATCTTTCGACTGCACCCTGCAAACTGCAGAAGCCGAAAGGGTCATGAAGATCATCCACGCAATCCCCGGGTATGAATCGCTGATCAACTTCAGCTGTCTTACGGAGTGGGAGAAAGATCAGGTCTTCTCTCTGTATCGAAGAAAGCACCATATCACAGGGGATGATGCCAACATGGGCACTGATGCTGATGCCAAGCCAGGTGACGAGTCGTCGACTCACCCTGGGGAGGAGGAGGCTGATGAGCCAGCAAACGACCCTACTGATGTGGTTAGGGACTCAGAGATTTCCGGAAAACAACAACTCCTGGATGCGTTGGGAAAACTCTTCACTGTCTCTGAGGATGTCAATGTGTGTTTGTACTGTGGCAGCACCAAACATGGTCATCTCGAATGTGAAAATGAGAAGAAGGATGAAGTCAGAAAGGTACTAAAGGCCGTCCGAGCGTCGCTCGAGGCTGACAGTCCTACATCTGATGACGTCGAGATGGAACCGCCTGAGCATAGAAAGGACGGATCAGGTGCTACAGAAGGGTCAGGGCAAACGGATGAGCCTACAAAACCGAGGTTTGGTGAATACCAGTGGTACGACAGCATCAGGACTATGTCCGAAGTCGGAGACCTCGATGAGTATGGTAGGTTCTGCATTGAAGGGCGTGATGTTACAAAGCTGGGACCCCAGAATGTCGTTGATCTCAACGAAGTGATCCGGGACGCTATTGTCAGAGGAGGAGGTGACACTTGGTCAGTACCAGAGTTCCTCGCAAACTACTCCGACAACAACATCAGAAAACCCTTCTACAAACGGATCGAAGCGCCGCGAGATGGTTTCTTGAAAATCATCCCCACGACGGGAGCCCACTTCTTCAACTGCTTCTACTTTGGAGGTGTGGAGTATGCGGCAAACTATCGCTTCGAAACTGGCAATCGGCTCGACAGCTATGAGGACAAGGTGAGCACATCACTGAACAGGATCCTGCGACACAATGTAGGGAAGGCCTCAGAGTCACAAAGCTTGTTTTGTGACGACGCCGGCTGGGTACCCATTGAGGAAGTACTCAAATGTGAGTCAATCTGGAGACATGAGTACCAACGTCGGCCGCATGTCTTCCTCGCCCCCAAAGGAAGAGCAAGCGATCAAAGTGCATGGAATGTCAAAGAGGCGAACTATCGCATGACATTGCTGTTCAAGATCATGTTCCACTGTGCCCGATATGGACGTCGTGTGCGTGAACAAGTCTTGGCATTTGGGATCAACAAGGATATTGATCGCAAGAGCTTGACATGCATTGACAACAATGTCAACGCGGACACGCCTATTCCTGATGAGGGGCTATTGCTCTATCCAGTTGCAGTCCGCGCCCCAGCGGGGCACAAGGAAGGATCCTCCAGAGATGACGTCTTGTTGCTGTCATCATTGCTTTCACATCCGATCGCACCCAATACCATCATGTCACTGCCGGTTTGCTTCCACATCACGAAGAAGACCAACCTCCGAAGCATTTGGAGGCAGGGACTAATTCCGGGAGGTCTTGGAGAAGGTCATCGTATGTTCACGTTCTTCAATCCATATGTGCCATGGGATCATAGATCATGGACCATCACGAAGAGCGTTGATACGCGAAAAGGGGACTACATCTGCCTCTTCATCCCGACCGAGACCTTGATGGTGGAGTACGGTGGTCGATTGACCGATTCGGGACAGATCGTTTCGCCAAAGATCATCCCGTTCTCAGCGATCAAAGGAGGATGGATTCAAGATCCAAAGGATCAAAACAACAAGACATGGCTCCGGTTGTTCGTTCCGTCGGGCGACGACCAGGTAGTCCGGTCAGGCACTGTCAAGTCAAGAACTGTCGCCACCAAGGAGTCCATTCTGAGGATCGCAAGTCAATGCATCGACGCCGAAAAGCAACCGTATGACGAGATCACCATGGATGCGATGAACATCGTCAACCAATTCAGGAACAATCTCATTGAAGCTGGCGGACAAGAACAATACCTCGCCCGCATCAAGCTGATTGACTACATCGTCGAGCGCAAGAGGGTGGAAACTTCAGGTTGCCGTCATTGCCCTCATTGCCTCAATGAGACGCCGACAAAGTTGGCAGTATGTCTAGGTTGCTGGACAGAGCTTGAGAGCTGTGGAATTCGACCATATAGACTACAGGCTCCTGAAGACGATGAAGATGAAGCCACAAAGAAAGAGCTCGATGAGGAGGTTCGCCGACAGGAAGAATCGTTGTTCGAGGATACGGTCCACCAAGCACAAGAAAACGTACCTGAATCCAACGATTATGGCTTCAATCCTGACGAGGTCGACTACAACGAAGGCGATGACGAGGAAATGGCTCAGGAGGAAGAGACTCAGCAGGAAGACGACGAGATCGTTGAAGAGGAAGACGATGACGACATGAACGTCGAACCTGAGAATGAGCCTTCATCCAACCTGCCAGTATGGACCAAGAATCTTGTGCCTGGAGGCAAGGGTTTGCCAGGAGACGGACTTGTCAACAATGATGTCTCCGAGGCCGCGGCTCACTTGTATGACAATGCCGTGATGTCAAAGATCATCGCAATGTTCAGACTCTACTACAACCAGAGAGTCACTCTGACCCCAGAGGAGTACTATGCGTTGATGACGGCCACAAAGCGAGTCCGGCTGGACCTGGACGACTTCTGCCCTTACACAGGCGAAGATCAGGATGGCAAACTCAAGCGACCAACTGAGCAGGAATTGGACGAACTCTTTCAAGAGAAAGGGAAGAAGAACTCATGGTCAGAGGGAGAAAAGATGTACTCTGGGCGGCCGAGAAACATGATGATGCCTGTCATCAAAACTCTAGAGGTTTACGAAAAGATGATGGAGTTTCTTGTATGTGCCGGGTACACTCCCGAGCCCTTAGGTTTCCTCATGCCAATGACGAAGATGCAAGGTGATGCAAAGGAAAAGCAAGAGATGAGGGTGACCATTAGCAACTTTCTCCGACGACTGATGAAGGGAACTTTTCCCGAATATGAATCATACACCTTCTTTCGTTCCGGGAGCCACGGCTTCCCCAACTGCATTGAACTCCCAGCTTTCTCGGTATATCTGAGTCTGAGAGAAAAGGAACAAAGGGTGGAACTACTCTTTGCTGCCCAACAATGCGGTATTCCTTTACCTCGCAATTTCATCAGCAAGATGGCTTACGCCATTCAACTCGCTGAGGCCGAGGTGCAGAGGGGAAAGTCCGAAATGAAAATGAAGATGGCTCCGAACCTGGGGGACGAAGTGGTAAGTGAGGTATTCAAAGCAGTCGGGGACAGTGCCGCCGCCAAGCGTGCCACTGCAGACGCAAAAGCCAGATCATCAACACAGCCTTCACAGAAACCTGAAGGTACTGGTTCAGCGTCATCCTCATCGGCCAGTGCACCAAAGGCCAAGGCTATGCCGAAGTCTTATGGACCATCCAAAGCACCACCTGCGAAACCTCCATCGCCGAAAGCTGCTCCGAAACGCGCGGCAGGTTGGGAGAAATCTCAGAATACACCCCAATGGAAGAAAGTCCGCCGCGAGGAGTAAGCCAACCACCTCTGTCCATCCAAATGATCACTGGACTATAAGATGTGTATCGTTTTTGTGAACAGATGATCAGGAAAAGATCAACTGAGTGGACTCTGAGCGAGGCAGTAGATTAATTCGCTTAGGTCCAAGATTATCACTATTCCCAATCTGCACGATTTTCTTTTTTAGCAATGTGCACGTGAATTCACTAGTTAGCGCCAATTGCTATTCTTGGTGGAGCAGTCTACTTCCGTCGTCGATGGAGTGACTTGCGAAGCCGTAATCGTAGAGTAGCTGCAAGCTAGTGATAATTCGCGTTGTACAGCTCGATCTTGCGCTGATGCATTGCATGCCAAAGAGTAGGCAACCCCGGATCCACTACGCTCGTCGGGTGTGGGTGAAGGGGAAGCTGAATGGACTTGCGTGTACAAAGGCGTAATTCGTGCACAACAAAGGACACAATTCAAAGTTCCCACTCTCGTGCCTACGGTGCGAAGTCACCGGAGGCATGGGGGGTGTTAAAGGGAACGAGGTAGTTGTGCATGTGTAACATGTATCATCTACAATCTGACAATTACCGCCATACATTGGCTCAAGCGTATGGAGAAAAGGGCTGCATCGCGTGACTCTGCATGGCAATCATCGGCTACCGGTAACAAGGGTACTACCTGATCGAGATAACATCCGGAACAAGGATCAAATTGTTCACACATAGATACATAGATACATAGATACATGGATACATGGGTACATGGATACATGGATACATACATACATACATACATACATACATACATACATACATACATACATACATACATACATACATACACACATACATACATTACATACATACCATACCATACCATACCATACCATACCATACATACCATACATACCATACATACCATACATACAATACATACAATACATACATACCATGCATACATTACATACATTACATACATTACATACATTACATACATTACATACATTACATACATTACATACATATACATACATATACATACATATACATACATGACATACATTGCATACATTACATAACATTACATAACATTACATAACATTACATAACATTACATAACGTTACATAAAACATAACATTACATAAAACATTACATAAAACATTACATAAAACATTACATAACATTACATAACATTACATAACATTACATAACATTGCATAACATTACATAACATTACATAACATCATTACATCCATCCATCCATCCTACAAAACATACATACATACAGACATACAGGCATACATAAATACATACATACATGCATACATGCATACATGCATACATGCATACATGCATACATACATACATGCATACATGCATACATGCATACATTACATACATCACATACATCACATACATCACATAAATCACATACATCACATACATCACATACATCACATACATAACATACATCACATACATCACATACATCACATACATCACATACATCACATACATCACATACATCACATACATAACATACATCACATACATACATACATCACATACATCACATACATCACACACATACATTACATTACATTACATTTACATTTACATTACATTACATTACATACATCACATACACTACATACATTACATACATTACATACATTACATACATCACATACATTGCATACATTACATAACATTACATAACATTACATACATCACATACATTACATACATTACATACATTACATACATTACATACATTACATACATTACATACATTACATACCTTACATACAGTACATACATTACATACACTACATACACTACATACACTACATACACTACATACATACCATACATACCATACAGTACATACCATACATTACATTACATTACGTTACGTTACGTTACATAACATAACATAACCTTACATTACATTACATACACACACACATATATATATATATTATACATATGTATATGTATATATATATATATAGCTATATATATACACAGCAACTATAGCAGCAACCCCCAAAAAATGCAAAAGTTGGTCAAAACATTAGATATATATATATTTCCGTATAATGTTTCTTTTGTTTTCAACATCATCTTCAAAAAGAATGCCAGTTATTGACATTGGCCTGGGCCTCAAGCAATTCGGTGCCAGGTGGAGTTCCTGATGGAGAATGGCAGCTCTCAAGGCATTCACGACAATTTGGGAAACATTGCAGGAGCGACACATGCAGCATCGGCAGAGTCTGGCAGAGGGTGACACTGATTTACAAAGCTGGAAACAGAACCGTTTTATAATAACTGGTTGGTGGTTTGGAACACGAATTTTACTTTTCCATTCAGTTGGGAATGTCATCATCCCAACTGACTTTATTCCCCAAACAGGCTTAACTGTATGGGGTTCTTACTCCTTTCAAAGGGTAACATCCCTGGGCCGCATGATTTTGCCTCTGTCTCCGGGCTTGCATCCCACTCTGGGTGCCTTGGGCCGCATGAGTTTACACTTGTCTCCCCCTTGTCTCCCACTCTGGGTGCCTTGGGCCTCATGAGTTTACACTTGTCTCCCCCTTGTCTCCCACTCTGGGTGCCTTGGGCCGCATGAGTTTACACTTGTCTCCCCCTTGTCTCTCACTCTGGGGCCTTGCGCCGCATGAGTTTACACTTGTCTCCCACTTGTCTCCCACTCTGGGTGCCTTGGGCCGCATGAGTTTACACTTGTCTCCCCCTTGTCTCTTGGCCCACGACACTTGTCTCCCCCTTGTCTCCCACTCTGGGTGCCTTGGGCCGCATGGGTTTACACTTGTCTCCCACTTGTCTCCCACTCTGGGTGCCTTGGGCCGCGTGAGTTTACACTTGTCTCCCCCTTGTCTCTCACGAGCCTTGGGCCGCATGAGTTTACACTTGTCTCCCCCTTGTCTCCCACTCTGTGTGCCTTGGGCCGCGTGAGTTTACACTTGTCTCCCCCTTGTCTCTCACGAGCTCTGGGTGCCTTGGGCCGCATGAGTTTACACTTGTCTCCCCCTTGGTAAGTCAAGTTGTCTTAAGTTGAGTTGCAATTGTTTATGCATGGTTGAATTGTGGTAAGTTGATATTGCCACCAAGTATGAATTACTGTTGATTATCACGGTATCCCCATTTGATGGTGAACATATCCCCCCAGTCTTTCTCGATCTTTTCCGAGTGCCTTTCTGACCAGGTTGCCACCGAAAGCAGCAATGGCCAACAGAGCGCTCCAGCGGCCGGGAGACGCAGAGACATTGGTTTTCCCATAAAAAGTCGGGGGTTTTCGAAGAACATTGGGATTTCTCTCTACCCATATGCTCCATGGTGCTGGTATATTTACCTACAAAACTGGGTGGCTAGAATTCCAGGATACCCTAGAGTTCTGATTTCAATTGGCTGACAGAAGGGTTGAATCCAGCACTTCAGCCCCTGAAGTTCTTATTGCAGTAGGTTCTTCAACAGTGGTTTCACTGTACCTTGCATTCCAGGACCGGGTTCTCTCGCTGGAGGCTTGGGTCCGCAAAAACCATCAAAAGCAAAACCTAAACTTGACCATGTCCCAATCCTCAAGGCCCAAGGTCGAAACACTGCTACTAGGTTTTGGAATGTTTGCCAAATTGTCAGGTTTTCAAATGCTGAAACCCATTGGGGGTGCACAAACAAAATCGGCGACTGCATTAGTTTGGTACTTCAGCAACATTCAGCCTGAAACTCGTGAACAAAATGGACCACGACAGATCATCATACTTACAACATACACTGAAGTATTGCACATCCTTGCACATCACATCACTTTAAATCTGCAAAATTCAATCCAAACCACAAACCAAATGAGGGGCCACGACAATCACCCCGAAGTTTGGTTGGTTACCTTAGATCTGCCAGGCAAAGGACCACACACGATCTCGCGAAATGGAGGACCCGATAGCTTCCGTCTATATGGCCTGCTGCATGTGAAGAAGGGTGGTTTTGCAACTTTGGAGGGTTGAATTCTGATTTGGGTGCCCCCCTGTCACTTGGAAACAGTTCTTAGGTTTGTAGGTTACTCAGTAGTGTACCTTGCAGCTCAGCACCTTTGAGGAGCTGAAGAATGACCAATGTCAAGCGCTGGGCAAAGAGGCGGAAGGGTGTGTTTGCTTGTCTGTCTTCGATATTTCTTGCAATGCTTTTCTGGCGATATGTTATTTCATTGATAAGAAAAGCGGTGTTGGTCGACCCTGCTTTTAGACATCTTTTAGACATCTTTGTTTCTGGTATGCATTTTCAATTTTCAACAGGCTAAAGTCATGAAGAATGGGATCTTTTCATTGAACGATTCTGCCATATTCAACCATTACTGGGGCAACCGTTGGCATTTTTTTGCAATCCAGATGGGGATACAGTCAGCAACTTGCAGTTTCTTTTTTGGCATTTGCCTCAGCGCAGTGACCAAGGCCGGGAGTGCATCTAGGAGCCATGATTCAGCTTTGTCTGAAAATGGGGTAACCCAAATTTTGGTGGCCTAGAACATTTGAGAAGCTCAATGTTCCCCATATGCCCCATTCAACCCAGAATTTGATGGTGAACATTGAGGCTATACAAGCACCGCCATTACATAAAATGGTGGTATACAACCCATTTTCAGGGATGGCTATGGATCAATGCCCATACATATCCTTTGTTAGGGGGATGAACATCCATAAGAACCAACTATTTTGATGTGAACGTCAGAAGGGGTGCAAGGTTTTGTTGACCCATCCCCATTTAGTTGATATTTAACAATCATTTAACTACCATTTTCCATAGAATCCAAATACTGTGTGTATATATATATAAAATACAGATATACATATAGAGATATTAAACCCATTGAACCTATTAAAACCTATTAAAACCCATTTAAATACCACCATTCAACCACCATTAAATCCATCCCTAATCGCCGGCTCCGCAGATCCTCAAAAACCGTCGGCTGGAGAAGGCAGCGGATTGGGTATAGTCAGGAATTGAAACATAGAGTGGGGCCGGGTACTTCGTCTGAGCACGTGTTTTTGTATGTTAGGTCGTTTTTGGACTGGTTCGTTGATTTTTGTCTTGGAGTGGTAACTGTCCACATTGTGGCCAGGCCATTGTTTCCAAATGCAAAACAGATGAACTCCGAGAGAGTTCTTTGGTTTTGAGTTGATCGGAGGCCCCACAGCCAGTGGAGTTGAAGGCGGAGGAGAGTTCGGTCATGATCTGTTGGGTGATGACTGTTGATCCGATAGCAGCTAGCGGCTAGTGCAGTTAGACACGTTTTGTTTCTTTCCCGATCTTTCCCACAACAACGTCAACACCATTCACATACCGTTGGTTCATAGGTGCTGTTCTAAATGGAGTGAACCCTTTAATTGCTCAACATGGACTGGGCCTGCTTCTCGTGTGTTCAAGAATATTACTTGATCTGTTATTTGGACAGTTCAAAGGAAACATGGTCTTTTAGACTGGAAGTCTCAAACAGTCTTGATTTGGCATGGATGGATTTTTGTAGTTAGTGGATGTCACTACTCCCACAGCTCAAAGCCCACCATATGTGTAGATTGTTAAGCAGGATCTAGTCAAGAAGCTGGTGGATGTCTCTCCATGTCACATTCCTTTCCTATCCGCTTTTCTCCTGGTGAGAGGTGCTGTCACTCTGTATGCCAAAGAAAGCTCGGTTTATGCCTTTATGCCCTAAGTTTTTCCGCCCATTAGGATATCGATGATGAAAGCAAACAGGTAAAGATGTTGATCTCTCATCTCCCAATAAGAAAGATGATGAAGCTTGGTCTATTTCAGCATATTTTAGCCGTTGGAGCGATCCGTATAGGCAGGACTATGGTCCTCGGTCCGGGTTCCCATCGCCAGCTTGCATGATGAGCACTTTCTTGAATCAAGGATTGATCCACGAACTGTTGCAGAACAGTCTTTGTGATTGCAGCAAATCTGGATAACACCAATAGCGAGGGCTTTGAATGTCTTTTGATAAGAAGTTAGGTCATGCACAAAGTTGCAATAAGTACAGTAGCTAGTGTCTGAGATGCTAGGCGCATGGGATTTTTTTCTTCTGCATGCTTGCAGGCCCTCAGCACGTGCCGCCACCGCCAGGGCTTCAGGTGTAAGTGGGATTGGCGAGGGCAACTAAGGAATACACATTGGGTCATAATGGGGCTACCAATCCCTGAAAACAAACCAGTCAGCTGACCCCTTGGTAAATGGGTTTGTCGAAAACGGAGTGCCTCAAAATCTAATCGCCTATCGTATGTTTTCTCATTAAAACAACAACAGGTCGGGTTATATCCCCTTTTTTACCCTATTGTGTCTGCATTGTATCTCGATTGGCCAACCAATCCCATGTCAAATCTACCAGGTTTATCGCCGAATCTCTAATATTTTCTCATTATAGTAGAGATTCGGGGATAAACCTGGTAGAGTTTCTGGGTTAATTTTTGATCAAATATGATCAAATCCCATGATCCCCAGTTGGTCAATGTTGGTCAACAAAAATCATCAAAAATCGATGTCGATCATTTGATTGATGACATCGAATTTCCATGTTAAATCCCCAGTTGGTCAACAAAAGTCCCCTGATATCAAATATGATCAAATCGCCTCAATTTCAATTGTCAACATATCCCCAATCTGTGATTATCAACATATTCTTATTCCCTATGGATCCAGCCATACTCCCTTCTGGAAGGTACAGTCATCTCCTAGTCATCGTACCCCCCATACTAAAAATCAGGTACGGTAAGACTGGATCCACAGGGTCGGTATAGGGTCGGTTAAAGCTTCAGTTTTGCTTGTCAAAATAACTCCACTGACTTGTTTGACGGTTAAGCTATGGTAAGTCAAGTTGTCTTAAGTTGAGTTGCAATTGTTTATGCATGGTTGAATTGTGGTAAGTTGATATTGCCACCAATTATGAATTACTGTTGATTATCACGGTATCCCCATTTGATGGTGAACATATCCCCCCAGTCTTTCTCGATCTTTTCCGAGTGCCTTTCTGACCAGGTTGCCACCGAAAGCAGCAATGGCCAACAGAGCGCTCCAGCGGCCGGGAGACGCAGAGACATTGGTTTTCCCATAAAAAGTCGGGGGTTTTCGAAGAACATTGGGATTTCTCTCTACCCATATGCTCCATGGTGCTGGTATATTTACCTACAAAACTGGGTGATTTTTAGGGTACATGTTGGTAAATATTACATACATGGAGCATTTGGGCTATTTACATGGATTGCATTTATCGGCTTCTTCATCAACCAATTAAGGTGAAGGATTCCTATAGGATAATCTAAGTTTGGCCTGGAAATGGGCAAAAGGACGCCACGTGGCTTCAAGAAAAAAAATGTGTTGGCAAGTTATGGTAAGTTATGGTTGACAGGTGGGAAATATTTGGAGATCATCTCTACTGTTGTTCAAGCCCCATAAGCTGTTGCTTAACCCCAAGATTCGTTGCGCAGCAGCAGTGACAGACTTTTGCACACCATGAGCCCTATGAATTGGAGGACAAATCCGCAAGAAATCCCAATCTTTGGGACCAAAACCCATGGTTTTCTCGCGATTTCCCCTGAAACAAATCCATTGTTTCTTACCCATTAAACAAACACATCCATGAGGTGCTCTACGGCCCCCTCATCAGAACGGAAGATATCTCAATATACTGTAATATCCCATATAGTTCACATTATCATCCAAAATAGCCAAGATATCCCCATAATATGTTTTAAAGTTCATATAGTTACTTACAGTACTTACCATCATTCCAGGCTTCGGTCACGACGTGAGGTTATGGTTATCTCACCACTCAAACTATGTGAAACTGCACCTTTGTTGAGCCCGGTACCAACAAAAGACCATGCAAATGTCAAATGAATGAACTAGCGAAATATCCAAAAATACCCAAAAATCATGAAACAACTATTGTGAGAACTCGCTAAGCGGCATTAACACACAAATCTTATTATGAGGTCAGAAAGTGAAGGCATTGTAATTTGCCTACATCCCCATCTTGATTGTTTGCTCATGGATTGAAACCCCATTTTAAATCCTTAACTTTTGATTAATATGTGGTTTAGGCTTTGATAAAATGTGTGAATCATGATGTTCGGTTTGTTGATACCGAACAAGTATATCAAAAAATGCCAAGCACCTTGGTGCTTTGCTGTAAACTTGCAACTTTCAGGAGTAACGTCAGCTCCGTTTATAAACTCTGAGCCATTTAAGCTGTGGATTTGCTGATCCGGACCCCCCCCCAAAAATAAAACATCTTCCCTATATATATATATATAGATTCCCTAGAGATTTCCCGGGAACACGCAGAAAATATTGTTGTTATTGTTCTCCCATCACTACCCTCTGGTAAACTAACATGGCTATTGAACATGGTCAATATTTTCCCATTATCCATACATTGGATGCTTCCAATGGAACCAAAAAAATCTGTGGCCTCTGGCTGGAAACCACCCCGCTAGAAATTGCAGATATTTTCCATGCTTGGTACATGATTGGTGCAACTGATGTTGCTTGGTACATAATTGATTATAACTGTACCAAAATACATGATTGATTATAGATGTTTTTTTATTTTTCGGGTTCTACACAAATTGCCAGAGCGGCCAGATGTTGCAGGTGGATGCAGAGTCCCTGTACGTTCACAAGTCTGCCCATGAGGCGGATGTTCGGAGTTTTCATGGAAAAGCCACGTTTTTTAATGGTAAAATCAAGCTGTTTAGTGGTGTTTTTCTAATTTAAAAATAGAGTTTTAATGAGTCTGAATGTTTTTGTTTCTTTTTATATAGTGGGTTTCTTTTTTCCGTGGTTTCAGGAGTATTGCTTTTCTGTGATCTTTGGTTGTTTCTTTACAGAAAAACCGCCTTGGAGGTGGTCAAAAATGCTATTTGGAGGTTTCCTAAGTCATGGGGGTACCCCCAGTCATCATCAATTTTTAGATAGGATTTTCCATGAAACAAACCATCCAGCTATTGGGTACCTTCATAGGAAACCCCCATGTCATAGAGAAAATGACAATAAACCATTAGGTTTTGGGGGGCAGCCTATCTTCAGACAAACCCCATATCATCAAAAATGAATTTGGCAACAAGGTCTCACTGCATGACGACTGGACCCCAGTGTACTTGGATTTGCGGATCCGGAGCCCAGAAAATGAAAAAAACAACGATGGATTCCCCATGGGTTGGTAGATTTCCTGGGAAAATAAAAACAAATTGCCTTAAACAGAACCTTGAATATGGGCATATCTCACCATTGCTTCTGGAAAAGAACAACACATGGTGAGTTCAGAAAAATAATGGAAGAGGTCGCCACGTTTCATCGTGGATTCCTATTGGATATAACCAAGTATTGAGTATACCCTTTGGCAATCAAAAATGGCCTTTGAAAACCATATAATAAATGATAGTTTTTGTTTTTGTTTTTTTTTAGTGGGAAAAACACATGCATCTATAAACGTGGGATCATGTATAATTACCATGTGTTTATGCAACGGCGATGAACCTATGGAAATCCAAAATGGTGCATCAGGGATTGTCCAAAACTTGGGAATTGTGCTGTGCGGAATTATCATATAATTTAATAATCATCCCGGGTCCCCAAATTATGAGCGAAGGTACCCTCAAGTTCTGAACGGGTTAGTTCTAAGGGGCTCATATGGTGAGGGTTTTGCAAATTCTAAGTAATTTCCAAATTTACAATTGTGCGGCAACAGTGCCTCCAGAGACAGCTCTCCACGACAGAGCTAAGGGCCTGATATTCCACCCTGCCAGGGCTTGAAATTTTATTTTGACATGGAATTAAGTTCAGTAAAGACTTGGTTGGAAAAACTATTAGGCCTCAAGAAGTTTTTTTCAGGTGCAGGCATTCCAAACAGAGCTAAAGGCCACAATTTCCACCATGCCAGGGGTTGGAGCACCGCAAGAATATACGTATATCAGTAATCAAGGTTTGGTATATTGATACCCGTTAAAGGGGAACAAGAACCAGTGGCTAGAATTCCAGGATACCCTAGAGTTCTGATTTCAATTAGCTGACAGGAGGGTTGAATCCAGCACTTCAGCCCCTGAAGTTCTTATTGCAGTAGGTTCTTCAACAGTGGTTTCACTGTACCTTGCATTCCAGGACCGGGTTCTCTCGCTGGAGGCTTGGGTCCGCAAAAACCATCAAAAGCAAAACCTAAACTTGACCATGTCCCAATCCTCAAGGCTCAAGGTCGAAACACTGCTACCAGGTTTTGGAATGTTTGCCAAATTGTCAGGTTTTCAAATGCTGAAACCCATTGGGGGTGCACAAACAAAATCGGCGACTGCATTAGTTTGGTACTTCAGCAACATTCAACCTGAAACTCGTGAACAAAATGGACCACGACAGATCATCATACTTACAACATACACTGAAGTATTGCACATCCTTGCACATCACATCACTTTGAATCTGCAAAATTCAATCCAAACAACAAACCAAATGAGGGGCCACGACAATCACCCCGAAGTTTGGTTGGTTACCTTAGATCTGTCAGGCAAAGGACACGATCTCGCGAAATGGAGGACCCGATAGCTTTCGTCTATATGGCCTGCTGCATGTGAAGAAGGGTGGTTTTGCAACTTTGGAGGGTTGAATTCTGATTTGGGTGCCCCCCTGTCACTTGGAAACAGTTCTTAGGTTTGTAGGTTACCCAGTAGTGTACCTTGCAGCTCAGCACCTTTGAGGAGCTGAAGAATGACCAATGTCAAGCGCTGGGCAAAGAGGCGGAAGGGTTCATGTCCTGCTATTTGTTCATGTATTTCTCACATCGCGATCTGTGTTTGCTTGTCTGTCTTCGATATTTCTTGCAATGCTTTTCTGGCGATATGTCATTTCATTGATAAGAAAAGCGGTGTTGGCTGACCCTGCTCTTAGACATCTTTTAGACATCTTTGTTTCTGGTATGCATTTTCAATTTTCAACAGGCTAAAGTCATGAAGAATGGGATCTTTTCATTGAACGATTCTGCCATATTCAACCATTACTGGGGCAACCGTTGGCATCTTTTTGCAATTCAGATGGGGGTACAGTCAGCAACTTGCAGTTTCTTTTTTGGCATTTGCCTCAGCGCAGTGACCAAGGCCGGGAGTGCATCTAGGAGCCATGATTCAGCTTTGTCTGAAAATGGGGTAACCCAAAGTTTGGTGGCCTAGAACATTTGAGAAGCTCAATGTTCCCCATATGCCCCATTCAACCCAGAATTTGATGGTGAACATTGAGGCTATACAAGCACCGCCATTACATAAAATGGTGGTATACAACCCATTTTCAGGGATGGCTATGGATCAATGCCCATACATATCCTTTGTTAGGGGGATGAACATCCATAAGAACCAACTATTTTGATGTGAACGTCCGAAGGGGTGCAAGGTTTTGTTGACCCATCCCCATTTAGTTGATATTTAACAATCATTTAACTACCATTTTCCATAGAATCCAAATACTGTGTGTGTATATATATATATATAATACAGATATACATATAGAGATATTAAACCCATTGAACCTATTAAAACCTATTAAAACCCATTTAAATACCACCATTCAACCACCAGTAAATCCATCCCTAATCGCCGGCTCCGCAGATCCTGAAGAACCTTCGGCTGGAGAAGGCAGCGGATTGGGTATAGTCAGGAATTGAAACATAGAGTGGGGCTGGGTACTTCGTCTGAGCACGTGTTTTTGTATGTTAGGTCGTTTTTGGGCTGGTTCGTTGATTTTTGTCTTGGAGGGGTAACTGTCCACATTGTGGCCAGGCGATAGAAGTGCTTACTGAAGAGAAGAAGGCGGACGGAATTGCGTGGTGAACCTGTCAAATCTAATGTAGTTTTGCCAGAGGGTAGTAAACCTAATGCCATAAACGCCATAAACGCCATAAACGCCATAAACGACCTTTTCTTATTTCTTTCAAATGGCAATGTGATACATTTTTCGATTCCCTGCCCAAATGGTGGATTCACCAGTCGGAACATTTCAGCTCCACCATTTGCGCCAGGACCTCATCAAGCAGCTCTTGGGGTTTGTTTAAAGTGATGTTTAATTTTCCCCTTTTAGATCCACCAGAAATTTCTTTTTTTTGGGCGGAATGTTTCTATTTTGAGCCCGTGGAGGCAATCCCCAAGTATATGGAAATGAGAATGGTTGACTGAGAACTTGATAATACTGGGATATGTCCAACAAACTTCCCAATAAATATTGGCATATAACATCGTAGATATGTAAACATGCGTATATGTATTTACGTAATTGCGGCGGGAATGACACAGTGCAGGCGGGAGGCTGCAGGTATATTTCCCATTGCTGCGGGCGACGAGTTCTATGTATTCTTGCCATTTATATGTATTCTTGCCATTTATATGGAAACATATGTTTGTGTATATATATATATACATATAACTATGTACTAAATAATATCAACTATATTATCTTATATTCTTCTCATATGTAAGTTTGTAATTTATCGGATGAATTGTGGATAGTTTGAATCATTCCACAATGTGGTTACATATATACACATAATATTCATTAGGGCAGAGTGCATACCCACCAAACATGAGATCCATCCTTTCTTTCCGAAACATTCAAAATCTAATAGAACTAATGTATACTAATGTATGCATACATAGATTTTTTTTTCCATAGGGAATTCGTTTGACATCAGTGATCCTTAGATACACATTGATATACATATTATACGTTTTCTCTTGGATTTCAAACAAACCAAGTTTTGGCCCTTCAAGAATCTTGGGTCTTAAGGTTCGAACCCACCGGGAAAGAGAATGGCTAAACAAAAATTGAGCGTTGCGAACCTGCTTTAAATTAACCAAAAGTGTGTTCATATGCATCCTGTATAAAAAACCTCCAATATATAACATTCACAAATGTGTATATATATATATATACATATTACATACATATATTATCACCATCCAATAATTGGCCCCCTGAAATTGTGTGGTTGCCAGGAAATCATGCACGATTCCGTGGCCAACGTGGAGATTTATCTGCAGCAGGCCAAATGATCCAGTTTGGGTGGACTTAAAATCACGAAGCATATGGAATTGTATTGGTTTATATGGATTTATGTTGACTATATTGATTTGTATGGATTTGAATTGTCACCCAAAGCAATACATACTTGAATTGTGGTTTTCACTATTAAGCATTGTTTCATACACTCACGCACATTGGGGTTGATAATGTTAACTAGTATTACACTGGTACGATATAGTATATAGTTGGCCGAAACAATCAGGTCTTGGAGTGGTTGTGAATTCATGTGTGGGCGGATCATTTTGGGATACTACCCCCTAATTATTCGTAGATCCCAAATCATTTGATAGCAGAAAATTTACACCCCCTAATCCAATCATGGCCATGTCCAATAGGAAAATCATCTTCCAGACCTTACGTTTCGCTTCCGTGTTGAATTTCACTGGTGTAGGCGATCCCATAACACTTGTTCGTGGCTGTGACAACAGGCAAAGACAATACATCCATTGTCACTATTAACTATTATCATCATGACTCCATGATCATCATCATGGTTTCTTCTGCAATACGATTAGTACGTACTAATTTTATGTCAATTTATACATGGCCCAATTATACTAATTTACCATGGGGTCATTGGGGTTTTACCATGGCCCAGCTGCACTGGCCTCAGGTCATCGAGAAGCAGATGGGCAAGCTCCAGGACGGGGAGTCACGAATCATCGATGATTTTGGAGTTCCAACCAAAAAGGTTTCTGAAACAAACAGTTTTGAGTTTTCGAGTTCCTGGCAGTTCAAAGTGACTATTTTGGGCCTAGTAAGTGACCATTTCAATGGTTAAGTGACGGCGCGGACGCGGAGGTGCTGGTGCTGGTGCGAGTTCATGGCCTTCGAACGGCCCGTGCTTTACAGCGACCTGGTTGAACACATTGCGATTTGGGATTGGCCAAGATAGATGATGATTGGTGCAACCTGTTTGGCCAGATGGCTGGTGGCTCTTCACGCTGAGTGCAGGGAGATGCATAGATGATACTGGCACTAGCCCAAGTATCACATGAAAGATCCTTTTTTTTCAAGGTTGATTCGTTCCAACTTCTCGTTCAAAGAAGCTGGGGTATATTGGAGTCCTGATGCTGGGGATATAGCCCGGTTCTTGAGGTATGAAACCACCGCCAGCGGTCTGTGCTTGACTGGAAAACTGTGTTTCAGACCCCTTTATAAGTCCATCTTTTCCACTGGTTGTGGTGACCTTGGTGTTTCCATAGATATTTCTTTGTGGCTCTTAACCCCTTGCATAGTCATGAATCGGTCAAGGAGATGTAATAACTAGTAGCTGCCAGGTGTAGATCATTTTGATTCTCGTTTTGGTTTTAATATGTTTCAATCTTCTGCCATAATTGAAACCATGTACACAGCTATAATCATAACTACCCTCCGCGTAATCAAACGTGTCAATCGACAATGCCCCATTTCTATTTGTTTTCCCAACTAGAAACCTCAATGTTTTTTTTGGGCTTTTCCAGCCACGTTTGACATGGTAAATCCCATCAAAATACCCTTTGGTTATTTAACATAGCCATGGAAAATCATGACTTTTCATAGGTACATCATCTATTTCTATGGGGCATTTTCCAGTTCGCTATGTTAGTCATAACCAGAGGGTTTTCCTCAAAACTACCATGTTTCCCATGCTTTTCATCCCATGAATTCACCTGGAGAAGGCGAACGGGAGCGGCGAGACTTCGCAGGGTTTTTCTACAGCTCTGGCGAACTATACTGGTGAACATAGGTTAACATAGGCTAACTATGGTTTATGGATGTTTGTGGTAGATATATATATATATATAAAATGATTCTATAGTACTATAGTTTGATGGAGGGAGAGCAGACTGGAAGTTATGAACCGACTCAAAAAAGTTGAGGGCATTTTGTACCAAAAAAATGCACATATCATTTCATTAATTTGTTTCAGATCCCACCATAGCATTGGCATGGGATGTATATGGGTGTCGCATGGGTTGATTTGGAATATGTAGCCGTTTTTCACAAAACGGCACCCCCGCACCCCCCCTCTCTTTTCAATTCCGTTCCTCGGTCCAGGAGATTTGTGCTATCCAGAGTACTGTTCATATGCATATGGATGATATGTATATTTATATACATGTATCATGTGTATCATGTGTATCTGTATGTATATACCTGTATGTATATACATGTGTATGTGTATCTGTACGTGTATGTGTATGTGTACGTGTGTGTATGTGTATGTGTACGTGTATGTGTATGTGTACGTGTATGTGTACATGTACGTGTATGTGTATGTGAGTGTGTATGTGTATGTGTATGTGCATGTGTAAACCATTGTAGCTGTAGCAGATTTGTTGTTTCTTTTAGGCCGTTTTGGGCAATGTCAAAGATGTCAGCAGATTGAATGATAGGTGACAGGTGATTGATTTCTATCTTCGCATTTGTGGCCAACCCCCGAAGTTACCCCAAATCAGTAACAGTTTGGGACTGAAACCCCGAAATTTGATGGTGAATCATCACTTTCCCCACTAAACCTCTTATTTCTTGGGGCTGTCGGGAGAGGTTGTGAGCCCTCAGCTTTGCGACAGCGTGTCGGAAAAGGAGGGAATGTGGACACGACTTGGGTGACTCGGGCACTTCGGAGGATGATCAGTGGGATATTTTGTTGGTGATGATTTTAAGGGACTATTGGGACATGTTTTGAAGGGTGAATTTAAAAGTTATTTACGGGAAAATTTGGATTTATGTCAGGTTCTTTTGTTGATATGATTGATGGATACTGATGGATACTGATGGTAAAAGTGTGGTGTGGTGAAAGCATCAATCAGTACTGCAGGTGTTGCAATGCTAGACAAGTATATAAGCAACAATATCCCCTGTTGACTAGGACTAATCTGACTGCACCCTCAAGTCAATCTGGGGTGCACATGGCGTTGTTTGTCTACACTATGACTATATCTTGGCATCGAGCGCACGCACTGGACTCGGTAGTGGGGATGGGTTAAAGCAGAAAGACTATCTTGGGCCCCAATGAACAGACATTTTGATACATTTTGAAAGTTATGGAATATGAGGTTCCACATTGTAGTTGTAAACAAGAAAACATGTACGATGGAAACCCTTCGGAGTTTGCCCAAGGTAACAATGAATCTGTGTGGTCCGGCAAGAATTCAGACTCCAGCTGTGTAGATGAAAGACCTGAAAGACGAGTTGCACATTGTTGTCCCCGGTTGAAGACTGGAGAATTTGCGACGAGCAACAAACTGCAAAGAAAACTCAGGACATCGCAAAGTCATTTTCTTTTGCGGGGCCTGGCTTCCAAAAAAGGATGGAACAAGTAGGAAAATCTTGCGAGAATCTCCAGGAACACTGCGGATTTTACCAAAAATCTTCTGAACCCCGGAAAAAGCAAGCTCCACCCAATATTTTTCCGGAAATGGGAAAAACAACAGATAAAACCTAGAAAATGTCCACTTCCAGCCCCTGGTTTTTTCTGGGTTTTCCAACCATGGACGCGGTGGCAGAGACGGTGCAGCAGCTCATTGAAGGGATGCGGCAAAGGAGTGGATTTCTCTGCAGCGATCCTTGGTATTTCATGAATGGATGTGAATGGAATTCAATGGGGTTAATCATGGATAATTATTGAACTATGTTATATTATGTTATATTGATAATTATGAACAAATCTGTTAATAACTATGTCATATTTATAGAATTGTATTTCATGGGAACATGATGGTATCTTATGGAAATTGATGGTGATCTAATGGAACATCAGCCGACAATGGTGGGACAACAATCATCAAGAAGTTAATGACAATAAATGATGGTTGATGATTGACAATGGTGTCCCAACCACATGATAGAAGTGGCCTATTATTTTTCTGATTTCACCAGCCATTGTTGGGATGATTGATGATGTTTTGACCACATGTTAATAATGCTTGATCATTACTTAATAATGGCTACAGTTAGATCCACAATAATTCACCGTTATTTACCATTAACCAATATTACACACACAAACGCAGTTAATTATTAATTGTTGACAGTTGGTTAATAATTGCACAATCATGGTGAATACTGTTTGTTTTTGCCAAGCACAGGGTACGATCAAACCAACGAGACTAGCTCAGAGACCACCCCCCCTCTTGATTAAAATAGAGGGTGATACTACTTGGATAGTTGAGGGTCATCATCTTACTGGTGCTTAGTAGGGAATGAGGGAATGATCCATAATCACTAGTAATAATCATCCCATTCCCCCATTCCCATCCATAGTCATGAGCCATTACAGAAAAATGCCGTTCTTATCGCAGAGGGTTTGGGACAATGCTCTACTGTGGATGGGCCAGCGAAATCCTGCACCACCGACCGGACCGGATAGTTGAAACCCTAGAAATACCCTCTGGTAAACATACAAAAAACGATGGAAAATCACCATTTTTCATGGGTAAATCCACTATGTCTATGGCCATTTTCAGTAGCCATGTTAGTTAACCAGAGGGTAATGGGATCAACCATCAACTGATGCAGGATTTCGCTGGCCCATCCACAGTATGTCTTAGAAAAGTGGCTTGAAGTTGGTCTGTTTCGATCCTAGCAAGTGGCTAAGAACGTAACGACACAGGTAAAAGATCAGTATCTAAGTAACTAACAGTAACTAAAGCAACTAAGAAAACAGTAACTAATATTCTGAAAAATCTAAGTAACTGAAAGTTCTAGTCAAAACAACCAAAGTCTGAACATCTACACATCAAAACAAACGGGATCAATAGTGATGAACATCCACACATCCCAGCTATTTTGATGCGAATAGGGGGGGGTGTGGACCCCTTTTTTTGCACCCATTCCCAAAGTGCAAATTATTGTTGATTGTAAATGGTGTCGACATTTTCCCACAGCCCCCCCCCCCAAAAAAAAAGTGAGGATTCACATCTAAATAACTAAGTTCTGAACATCTGCACATCACAAACAAATGGGATTAATACTGATGAACATCCATTGACCCCCCACAACCAGCAGGGGTTGGTAACTGTCCCATTTTGGGAATATTGGACATCACCTTATAGTAGCCATCTAGTAGACCATATACCTAATGTTTGGGTGATGTTCAATGGGGACATCAGTCATGACCCATTGATCCCCCACAAAAAAATGTGAGGAAGATTCCCTTGAAGAGCTTTCGACCGCCTTCATGAACAGATCTTTGGATCTGCAACGGCATCGTTGTCCGAAAAAAATATGGGCTGTTACTTTCTCATAAATAAAGGCCTATGAGTGGCGAAGATCTCATTGATCTTGGGGTGGCTATGTAACGTATTGTTACATGTTGTTACCATTTTTTATAATTACACCGTATTTTTGCTAATGAACTAACACCTATTATACCATATTTATCCATAGAGGGAATGAACATCGACAACTGCCTTCTGGTGAAACCTGGGGGATTCCATGTCCGGAAGCGACCCAACTCTTTATTCTTGACATATTCGTGGAATTCCAACTTCACAGAAGCGACCTTCCTGAAAATGGTAATGGTGAGTTCTATAGGTTTTTAGTGACTTTTAGTGAGTTACACCATGTTACACCACTTTCACTTAAACATAATGATAACCCACCATTGTTACTACATCTTTTTACCATTTGGAGTATTCTCCGTTGCATCCGGGGAAAACTTAGGCCCTTTTGGGTGACAAACGGGAAGCAAAGTATCATGGTTTTGTTCAGGGAGAGGACCGAGGTTGATGCCACCGTGAAGAGAAATTGCGATAAACCCAATAAGAAATCTCCAGTTCGGGTTTATATCATCCATTTCTGGTGAAATTGAGGTTTAGTAGTGGTAATTCAACCTATAAAACCAATGGAAACTTGTTGTCAACGGTGATAACAAATAAGAATCACCCAACTTGTTTGCTTTGATGAAAACACTATTAACCTATCAGCTATTACTGCAGTAGTCCAAGAAAAGACAGGACACTGTTTCCAGGATGTTATATAGATCATGTTTGTCACTGTTTGTCTCATATTTTCCTGGTTTCCATAGGTTTCCATAGGGTTCCACAGGTTTTCCATCCTTAGGCTCCTTGTCAGCGGAAGCGATGGAGCCTACCGACGCCTGGTATGATGACATAACGGGAGAATGTTGAGTAATGATGATTTATAATGGGATAATGATCTGTATAGAATCGGACAATGATGATTTATAATGGGATAATGATGATTTATAATGGGATAATGATGATTTATAATTCCGATATGCTCCATGGTGCTGGAATATTTACCTACATTACTGGGTGATTTTTATGGCAAATGTTGGTAAATAATCCATACATGGAGCATATAGGATGGGATAAGGATCTATAATGGGAAAATGATCTATATATAAGGGGATAATGGGGATCTACGATTATCGAGGGACAATTTGATATGCTCTATCTTGTGGTTTGTTGCTATTTCATGAGGAAATTATGGAAACATCATGGGGAGAATTATTTTTTTTACCCCAACTTGAGAGTTATTTTTTGTTGTTGGGTGTTGAAAATTGGGATACCACCAATTTATGGCAATTAAGCAGGGAAACTGATGAACCATGAGATGTGCGACATCCCATCCATGTGCAGTCGTGTCATTGGCCAATTTGAAAAAGCCCTGGGACTGGGATAAGGTTTCCTAGTATACCATAGCATACCTAGAAAGTCATAGAAATAATATGAAATAATTACACCTAATCATACTTTGAATGACATTCTTGTTTGGGTCATTCTTGTTTGGGTCATGAATTTCTTTCACGATTGCCTACTGGGATGGTCTATTGGCCTATTGCTGGCACCAATATTTGAAGAAAAGCGACATGGAACCCCAAAGAGATGATTTTGGAAGAGGATCGGATGACTGAAATATGCTGAAATTTTGGGTGGAATATTAGAACATTCCATTTTTCTTCGCATTTATTGTATATACCCCTGTCAAAAAGTCAATCGGCTCTACGTCCTGCTGTTGGGTTTTTCAGCAGGGCGCATGCTCAAGTCGCCCACTTGAGGAGTACTTGAAGTGGCTAAGATGCAACGTTTTGGAGCGCGAAGTGATCATTGAGTCTCCCATGATGACGCACAGCAGCACAGAAGCCGTGTAGCTCGCAAAGGAACAATCTACTTGGTTCCCCATTTTTCTTGCATGTTTGTTAATCAATCCAATTTTGGTTGATGGACTTTCTGTTGATGAACTTTTGGTCGCTGCAATTCTTATCGATCCGATTTCGTGGCAAATTGGATCAAATTGGTTTCATTCCAGGGGAAATCAAGGCCCAAAATTTGATCCATTTCACCACAAGCTGGCGGATTGGCGTCGTAATGGGGCCCGATTGGTCGTAACTCTGAAACTTTGTTGCTTTGATCGGATCCTCCAGAATCATGCCCCAATCCAGTTGGTTTGTTAAAATCCCCCAAGAACATCCGATAAATAATTCGATGGTACTCTTCACAAACCTTCATTTCTTGTGTTTTTCCAGAGTTTTCCCATCGTTTCCGATGATTTTCCGATGATGTTCATGGATTTTGCCTTTGTCTCCATCGACTTTTTCGGCGACGCGCCAAGGATGGGGCACATGACCACCAAGCTGCCCAGTTATATGCCGGACCTGGGAAAACTGGTCACAGCCATGAATCTCAACTTGGCCACCTGGCCGGAACAACCAAGGATTCCTACGAGCCGTGGCGAACTACCCACGGCGAGTTAAAGTGGGTTATAACCCTAGTTATAAATGGGATAAGTAGGGTTAATCCACTTATAATTGGGGTTATAACATGTTATAACCCACTTACGATTCGTGGGATGAGCCATCAAGTATCCATTGGTTACCCTCTGGTAAACATACAAAAACTATGGAAAGATCCACCATGCTATTATACAACGGGAAAACTCACTATTGCCATTTTCAATAGCTATGTAACAAATTACCAGAGGGTACTCCTTGTGAATCATCATCTTTCTGAAATGGCGACAACTGGGGGGGTCAAAAAGAGTCAGGTCATGGTACACCGGTGAATGAGCAAACTCGGCACTTCAGCTGTTTTTACCGTCCGAAGTTCGAACAAAAAAACCGGAAGCACCACCTGAATAGCTGGGAGATCCGCCGGAAGCAACGGAGCCGGATCGATTTTAGAAGGGTTGACTCCCCAACCCTTTGATATCAGCCACCTTTGTAAGGGTTGGTTCCTGCGCTGGTTTGTGATTGGGCATACCACAAAAAATCCACCCTCCGTTCGCTTAGCTAGCATGGCTAGCTGCGTAATTCTCCAAAAAATATTTTTGTGGACATTGCTAAATTTCATAATTCATGTTTTTTTAAACTGAGAACATGTATAAGAAAATCATCCATCATATAAGAAAATCATCCATCAATGGAAATCAAATGGTATATATCTTACAGCCAGCAAAACTGGCATCAACAAAACGCCACATTGAATCAAGTGAAAAAAGTCAACCCGGGATTCATAAACCCCGTTTACGGCTGCTGAATTGCGAGGCTACCAAAAAAAAGTATGAGATGAAATGACTATTGGAGGAGTACCCCCTAATAAACCATGGTTTATTAACCTCTATTAACCACTATTAACCACTATTAAACCATGGTTTATCTTCACCCAGGGTTGACATTAATTCACCAGAAAATCGACAGCTGATCCCCTCATCGTGTCACCCGCAAAAATCCCTCGGTGTTTGTTCGGAACGAGGTGAAGACGGAAACTGCAAAGGTCACAAGCCTCTTGGAACGAGAGGCGCCGGTTTTTGTGCCATGGTTGGGGTTGGGGATTTCAGAAAAAAATCATCATCGAAAATGGTGATTTTTGGGCTGGATATACACTGGGATATGGTGAAAAACATGATTGTTGGGGGAAATGAAAAATTATATTTTCCGCAGATCATATTAAAACATATTAAATACCACCTAAAACTGGGCCCTAAATTCCTGAAGAGATCCAATGCAAGAAACAAGACTATGGTTTGGGAGGTATTCAACATTGTGGTGACGGGATGAAACAAGCACACATTAATTTTAAGAGAGAATGATGAAGGGATTCAATGTGCAAAATTGATTTTGCGTTTTGGGCCACGATATGTCCCGGGCAGATTTTTGGATGTGGATACCAGATTCATTGACAAGTCATCTATGGACCATTGCCCATAGCTATGTCCAATTAGTGGATGCGAACTGTCAATTCAATAGGAATTTCAGGATCCTAAATGGAGGTACGTTAGTACCATATTTTTGGCCATATTTTGCTGGTATAATCCCTTAAATTTAGGATGTAAGGCCTGAAAATGTTTAATATGAATACCCCTGTACATACTGTATTAATTCATTTACCTACGTTATGTTATGGCTCAAGAAAACAAGCGCGTATTGCTGTTCGTTTGTGGCGTGTTAGCCTGTAAAACAGGTTATCAGCCGTAAGCTAACTTCTCTTCCGTAGGCATGTCTGCCCCCTCAGGTACTTCCCCTGAGGGCCCCGGTATTCCCGTTTCCTCTGACGCAGCCATGGCAAATCCGGGAGCCTTGCCTATTTCAGACACCACATTCTCCATTGACATAAGCACACCCACTGGTTCCGACAAATCGCGTAGTTTGAGGGACAGACGCCACTTACCGCATTTGAGTAACGCAGTTGTGCCTTCTCATGCCGGTTTTAACCATCGTGGATATGTTCCCCAAGCCGCTCGGGAGAGTGGGCCGCCGACTCGCCAATTGAACCAAATGAATGTTCACAACACATTTCACCACAATGTGCATATGGATAATCCTCAAGTGAATTTTGTCGAGCAGAATTTGCATGTCCATTCACATGATCCTGCCATGACAAGCCTTGTGGAAACAGCGGCCGAGCTCCGTCATCGTGAGGTGTTGGCTCACACCGAAGCTCAGGCTGAAGCGATCCACACGGCCAAGACTGAGGAGTTGAAGGAAGCTTTGCGAGTCCGCGAGGGTATTGAAAGTCAGAGGGCCCTTGATGCTATCAGAATCAAAGAACAAGAACTTTTGAATGTGAGTGCTCAATATAAAGAGAATTTACAGCATGAGGCGCACGAACACGTAAGGTTCCGTGAAGCTCAGATGAATGAGAAAATTCAAGCCTATCAACGTGTTATTGATGCTAACCATCGACAATCACTATCAAGTAAGGAGCAAGAAATCCTTGAGTTGAAGAGAGCAGCTGAGGAAGAGAGAAGGATTCAAAATGAGCGTATCACACAGCTTGAACACATGGTACAAGCCCAGATGCAACATAATCTGAAACTGCAAAGTATGCTCGATTCCCACTTTGCTCAGGTTCGTCCAAGCCCTATTGTCGAAACTGCCGCCATGACCATGACAGCCGGAACCCATGAATCAACGCAGATCCCAAATTTCGAGTTTGTTCCACCAACCAGAAAGGCTGCACCCGCAGCACCTCCGACCAATGTAGCCCGACCTCCAATTGCAAGAACGCCGATCAACTTTACTTCACCTGATGCCAAGACTTATGAAAAGGATGGTATTGAAATCATTTATCATGACCCATCATATCGAGTCCCAGTTCAAGTGAAGAAGGAGTCGGATGTTGCAAGGTCTTCCGCTGAGGAACGCCCTTCGGGAGGAGAGGCCAATAATCGTCGCCGAGATAACCATCCCATGGACAATGTCAATTCCCCAGCACCGACTAATCAATATGCCCCGACCGAAATAGGCCCAGATGAGATGGACTACTTCGAGCCCGGGGGCGATGACGCGCCTGATGGGGACGACCCCGGGGATGGAGGAGACGACAACGGGGGAAATGGAGGAGGTGGACCACCATCACCACCTGATCCAATTGATAAACCTGAAGGGGATAGAAACCGTAAGGCACCCAGAAAAGGAAAGGCTGGTCCCAATCCTCCCGATGGCGATGGTGACGGTGATGATGATCCCGATGATGAGGATGATGAAAAATTCAGGCGAAGAATGATCAAGTTTTTAGGTGGCTACATTGACCCAAGGCATGATAACAAACCCAAGGTCAAGGAAGCTGACACCATCAAGATCCCAGCATTCCCGTTGGCAGAAACCTATCGCAATTGGAGAATCAAGACTAGAGAAGCAGTTGTAGCAGCATCGACCGATCCCGACAGTGCTTTCAAGTGGATTAGTGATTCTTGGAAAGAAGAACAGACCCTTGAAGCGCTCCGGAAGGTTGCGCCGTTTGCGACATTAGATGCAAAGTTACTTTCTGCACTCACCAATATCATCACTGGTGACCTCGCCCGCAAGGTAGACACCTTCAAGGAGACTGAAGCCACCGCTGGACGGATTGTAAGAGGGAGACAAGTGTTGTTCATGTTGCATGACCACTTCAGTACAAACATCAAGCACGGAGCAACCTATGCCCTCCAGGATTTGTTCAGTGTCCAATTGCGTGGGGAGAATTTGAAGTCTTTCATTTCGAACTGGGATCAAGTGTTGGCTGGTATTGTCCAAGCTCCTGACGAAAGTGTATTGGAAACACTCTTCTACAAACAAGTGAAGAATTGTAAGGCCATCCAACATGACATGAATGAGTATCATAGAGCTGATGAAGGAACCGAAAAACGGAACTACAGTTTTCTTGTTTCTGCCGTGCGACGCCACCTTGACCGTGAGAGGTTGGAGGCAAATCGTGATCGAGTTGCCAAAGGTCTTTCGGGTGCCGGTCGTCCCTCCGCTCCTGCAGTCGAGGGCAAGACAGGTTTTATTCCCAAGGGGTATTGTGTGGCATGGAACAAGGGAGGCTGTAGTAAGGACAACTGTACTTATAAGCATGAAGTCCCCAAGCCACGTGATAGAAGTCGTAAGCCCAGCAAAACCAGAGGTCGCTCAAGTGAACGCTCTGGTTTTCCCAAACCAAAGGGGAAAGGTAAGAAGATTTGCAAGTTTTGGAAACAGGGACGTTGCGATAGAGGAGCTGATTGCAAATTCCTTCATGAGGGTTCAGTGGGAAAACCAAGACAAGCTACTCCTGCCCGTTCGGCCAGTAGCGAAAACAAAAATAAAAAGAAGAATCCCAAGAACCCGAAAAGGAAGGGATCCCGAAGCTCTAGCCGCTCTAAGAGCCCCAAGAGCCCGAAATCCCCGAAGTCTAAAGGATCCGGGGCCAGTTCATCTAAGCCGTCCCCTGCCGCAGTTTGTCTTGTTGCATCCATGCTTGCATCCGTGTCTCAGGCATTTTGTATCCCTCAACCAAGAGTATTTTGTCCATCGATTCGTTTTGATGATTCGCCAGACGTATCTCATGTTAAAGTCCGAGGGAACTTGAGGCCAATTGGAAACGCAGCCACCAAGGATAAGGTTACCTTTCCATGGGGACACCAGTTTGAAGTTGATCAACTTGCTGTGAATGATGCCGCTTTGACCGGTACCATGTTGGCAGGATCAGTTTCCAATTGTCTTCGGGGAATAGAATGCAAATGTGCCTATTTATGTGACACAGACTTTGGTTGCAATGAATGTATCCCAAAGGGAATCAAAGCCACCCCTGCGGAATGTAGAGAAGATGTGAAGGGAGCGATCAACCTCGAACTTGACTGGATTGCAGATACGGGGAGTGCCCAAGATCTTGTCAATGATAGTGAATTGCCGGACGACTATGGATACTACTCCAACAACCCCATTCGCATGATCACTGCCAATGGAGAAAGTTCGTCATCGAAACAAGGAAAAGTATTTGTTCCTAAGTTAGGCAAGACCATTGACCCCTATCTTGTTCGAAGCTCACCTCCTGTGATTTCGGTCGGGATGAGATGCATTGATGATGGTTACGACTTCATATGGAGAGGCTCCAAAGGTGAACCTCCGTACATGGTCAAACCAAATGGGGAACGCATTGAGTTAGTTGTCAGAGATTATGTACCCTACTTTGCAAATAATTCAAAGACGATTTCCACTCCATCAACTCAGCCTAGACCAAGCATTGCCACCCCGGCATCAGATGAAGCTCAACAATCTCCGGAGCCCGATGGGGACATTGAAATCATTGGTGATGACCCCATGGGTATCAATGTCGATTTACCGGAGCCCCAGCCATTGGAAGCTGAGGAGGTTGATGTCCCTGATGCCGACCGGGAGGTTGAGCCGCCTTTGGAAGGATCTAAGGGTAGCAGTAGTAATGTCCATGATGATGGTGCTCACAAAAGGTCACTAGGGGAAAAAGAGTTAAAAGAAGAAGCCAAGTCCGTTCGACATATGCTGACTCACATCCCTAAGAACCCTTTTTGTGACATATGCACTAGGGCTAAGATGTTCAAGCCACCCTCAAGGGCCGTAGGCGGATCAACCAAAGTTAAAGCTGAGAAATTTGGTGACCACATCACCGCTGATTTTATTGTCACCAGAGATGAAGACGAGTTGGGAATCGATGATGAGAAAAGTGCACTCGTCGTGAAGGACATAGCCACAGGATTTATGTATGTCTACCCCAATGCCAGACGAACCACCAATGCTGCGATCTTAGCGATCAAACATTTTGTTGGACATGAAGATAAGATAGGAGTCTTCTACAGTGACAATGCACCTGAATTAATTTCAGCAATGAAAATCCTTCAGTGCCGTCACATCTTAAGTAGGGACTATATATCTAAGTCCAACGCCCAAGCCGAGAGAGCAGTTCGGTCAGTTCTTGAAGGCACTCGTGTCAATCTGCTCCAAGCAGGCCTGAATCATTGGCACTGGCCTCATGCTGCCCGACATTGGTGCTTCATGCAGAATGTCATTGCAACGGGGGGAGACAAGTCACCATGGGAACTACGTTTTGGATCGAGATTTGATGGTCCTCTCATTCCTTTTGGTTGTCTTGTTGACTATTGGAATGGTCCGAGAAAGAAGAACAAAGAGGGACTTCGATTCGACCCAACATCGAGCCCTGGTTTATTCCTTGGCTATGCCATTCACCCCGAATTCATGTGGAGAAAAGAATTCATGGTTGTACCTACAAAGGATCTTATTGAAAATGAATCCAATGGTACTGCATCAATCTTGCGGGTAATCAAGATCAACAAACCGAGTGATACTCAATTTCCCCTCCAAGGCCGAACGACTTTTGGGAAAGATGACCCGGGACTTTCCGAAGCTCTGGGGAACCAAGAGCCGGCATTGGAGGATCAGGATGCTAAAATGGGTGATGACAATGAAGAATCCCAGGATGAAAGCTTCCAACTTTCTACTGCCCATGCTGTCCATGATGAAACATGGCTACCTTTCATGAGGCATATAAAGGATCGAGAGGGATGGTACGAATATGCTGATTGCCACGTTAACGTGAAAAGAGATTG
The DNA here is from genome assembly GCA_947184155.2 of Cladocopium goreaui. Lineage (NCBI taxonomy): Eukaryota > Dinophyceae > Suessiales > Symbiodiniaceae > Cladocopium > Cladocopium goreaui. Next base: position 176,815 of record CAMXCT020000170.1, read on the forward strand.
TGATCACTACATTTCTCCCAACAGCAAGATTTCGACTGAAGAGTATCCCTATCGAACAACATGCCATAGAAAGGACGACGCCTGGTTCATCTTAGACAAAAACTTCATCCTCTGGCCAAAATACGAGGCCTGGAACGAGACCATCGCTCCATGTGAGGTCATGCTCACGATCTTCCATAAGGACATCATTGACCTTCGCGAGAGGACGGGGCCCGAAATTACAGTAGATGAAGCCATCCCTGGGGATGATCCAAAAGATAAGGATCTAATCGAAGTCATCAATCCCTCCACCGGTGATGTTGAGAAAATAAGAAGAGACGACCCCCAATATTATAGTGCAGACGGATTCAAAACAAGAAGGTACAAGGGATCAAGTAAACCAATGGACATCCCATCATTTGTTTGGCAGTCCATGTCTGTGAAAGCCAGAAGAGATGCAATCAGAGAAGAACAAATGAAGTTAGCCAGAGATGGAGCTGAGAAGAAACGAGCCGTTAGAGCCGAACAAGAACTTGCGAGACTCGAGAAATCCAAGAAGGGTGTTGCAAGTATTATCAATCAACTCCATCATGCATATCACTCAGAAGATGATTTTCCAACCATGCCCACATGTAAGTATTCCCAAGATAGGCATCGGGTTAAGTGCGCCCGGGTAAGTATAATGAGCGGGGAAAAGATCATCAATACTCTTGTGGCCCGGCCAGTCAACAAGAAGGAGATTAGGTCCAACCCTAAAGCTCAAGAATCTCTTGACATTGAGTGGAATAAGCTCGTCAAGAAAACTGCCTGGTTGTACGATACCGTGCAAGAGTGGAGCGTAGTCTCCGACGGTGCCAAAAAGAAAGGGAAGAAAGTACATGTTGGAAAAGTGTTTGAGATTTGTGTTGAGAAAGGTAGTGAGCTTCCAATGGGCCACAAGCTTAGGAAATTTAAGGGTAGAACGGTATTCCAGGGCAACAATGTCCGTGATGAGAACGCCGATGTTGCTCTTTTCTCCGAGCTAGGCTCATCGCCTGCAACCATGGAGGCTGGTAAAGCTGTGGATGCATATGGTTCACAACCAGGGCACATAACTCAACAGAATGATGGTGTCCAAGCATATACTCAAGCACTAATGGAAGGGATCGAAACCTGGGTGGAACTTCCAGTTGATAGATGGCCCAAACATTGGGTAGGCAAGTATAGACGCCCCGTTGTACTCCTTCGCATTGCCTTATATGGTCACCCTGACTCGGGGGGGCTTTGGGAAATTCACTGCGAAAGAATGCTCATAGCGGTGGGGTTCATAATGCCTGACCCGGAAGGGTGGCCATCAGTGTTCTTTCACCCTGAATTGAAGCTCCTCTTGGTAGTGTATGTAGACGACTTCAAAATGTCAGGTCCTAAAGAGTCGATGTCGAAAGGATGGGAGTTAGTCGGATCCAAGATCGATATGGATGTCCCCACTGACATTGGTCGATACCTTGGATGTGATCATGTTCAAGAACTTCAAGTTATGCTGACGGTTCATGATCACCCTTTCGCTCACCTCTTCGATAAGTCCCTTCCTGATCCCGCCGCCAAGGAGGCCGCAGCAGCGGAGAGGACTCAGGACTTTTGGGAAGTTGACGCATCCAAAGGAGTCTACATCAGACATCACTGTCAACCAAGAAAGGGATTTTATGTTCCAGATGAAGAAATCATAACTGCATGTAACTTGACTGATGTTAGGTTTACTGACTTTGTGCAAAGCACGTCGGAAGACGATGCCGTTTCTGAATGGGACAAGTACCTTGATGAAACGGGGGGCTATGCACAAGGGAAGAGAAAGCCTGCATTATGGGTAGGTGCCACTTACCTATTTACCAAGACTTGCAAAGATCCCAAAATTGCAGTTGCATCAATTAAAAGAGATAAAAACGATGCCAAAAAGAAAGCAAGAGCTCAAGGTTTCAGATACATGGACCAATTGTTCAAAGATCAACCATGCATGTCCAAGCCAGTGAATGTGATGACATATGACATGCAACCCTTTTTGCAATCATGTATTGACCGATACCAGTCACTTGCCGGCAAAGACGCCAAACCCCTCAAGCAGGTATCCACTCCTTTTCATGAAGAGAGGATTGCAAGACCTCTGGAAGGGGAGTCCGAGCCGAAAGGTGCACTTGCTCCAATAGCTGCAAGGGTTTTGATGAAGATCCTATTTGCCGCCCGTATGGCAAGGTATGACTTGCTTAGAGCCGTGCAAGGACTAGCAGCTAGGGTAACAAAATGGTCAGTGGATTGCGATAAGGCATTGCATAGATTAATTTGTTACATACATTCTACATTGGACCACAAGCTCAAAGCCTTCGTTGGCGATCGAATTCAAGAGTGCAAACTTTGGTGTTTTGCCGACGCCGATCATGCCGGTGAGTACGATAATAAAAGTACCACTGGATGTTTCTTAGTCCTAATAGGTCCCAATACTTATTTCCCACTCACTGCATTCTCTAAGAAGCAAACATCAGTGTCAGTTTCTAGCACTGAAGCCGAAGTAGTTGCTGCAAACATTTCCCTCCGCGCTGTAGGACTGCCTTCATCCGGTTTATGGGCCTACCTCCAGAACGCGGGGGGGGATCAAGCACTCCGGGAGGTTTGCCAAGAGAGAGCATCAAGACCCAACCTGAGGGTAATGGTGAGTATTGGGAGTTTTTACGGGATAGAAGACTGCTTGTCCGTGTTCATCCCAAGAACAGGGCCCACCTTTTCAATCCGACCGAGTCCAAGACCATTCCAACCCCCATCAAACGAATTGGCAACTCCAGAACAACTATTTTTAATTCATCCGGAATGATGGACTTTATCCAGGACAATTGGAAAAGACGGGGCACCAGACCTGTTGACAAACAATGGACAGGAAAGACATTCTTCCGTGTTTATGGACCTTACGAAAGTGACTATGAAGTTGAATCATCGGAAGTTCGGGAAGCACTCACTGATTTTGAATTTGTAGGACGAGAAAATGGGTGATTACATGGTGTCACTCTTCCCTCCCAAGAGCATCCGTGGAATCTTCGTCGAAGACAACCAAGCTACCATCAGAATCTTGGAAAACGGTAAGTCACCATCATTTCGTCATACGGACAAAACCCAACGGATCAACTTGTCATGGTTATCAGAGCAATATAAGAGGGGATGGTACGATCTGACGTACGGACCATCCAAAATGCAGGTTGCAGACATCCTAACAAAGCCTTTCACTAATGCAGAGAAATGGCGATTTGCACTTGCCCTCATGTCCCACGTAGCACCCAAGAGTAGTAGGACCAGCTCATCCGGTTCTGATCGTGCAACGACTGGTACCCCACGGCCCAAGGCTATGGCATCCAGTCGAAGCTCCGGGGAACCGAGAGCCAGCCTGAACCCCAATCGATTGCTAGTGGAAATTTGCTGCAGTCCCATGTCAAAGTTGAGTGATGTTTCAAGAGAAGCCGCCGTTGGATGCAGAGTGGTCCAGTTTACCGAGAAACACAGTTTGTTGGACGAAGAGTATCAACTGTATGTTGCAAGCATTGTGAACGATTTTCCAATGTCCAAAGATGTCCTTTTGTGGCTGAGCCTCCCTTGCACGGGGGGCACATCGTGGTCTCATGTGAACTTGAAAATCCCAAGTGCCGCTAAGAAGGTCATGAAACATGTCAAGACTATGAAGAAGTTATGGAAGGCCTTTGAAAGATTTGTTCATCGGTTATCCAGAGACTTTGAAGTCGCAATTGAATGGCCTCAGAATTGTCGGTACTGGAAATTCCCGAGAGTAATCAAGTTTATCCATGAATTCTCCTTGAAGAGATATGATTTCCATGGATGTATGCTCGGCACAAAAGACCACGAAGGGATTCCTATCAAAAAGCCCTGGACTGTCGCCACTACAGTTGATGAAATTGGTTTGGAACTGTCACAATATCAATGCGACGAGTCACATGACCACGTGCAAGGGAGAGGAAAGCCACTCAAAGAAACCGAGAGTTATTCATACCCTTTTACTGATTGTGTGCATAGAGCTTTTGACCGGGCAGCTCAATCTGCTCGAACATTTGCGTGTGCTTTGCTCGACGTCTCCGACCTGCCTTTCTTTGCCGTGATGTTGGACGCTTCTTCCGCTTCGGTGTCTCTTCCTCCTCATGTGACGGAAGCAGCTCAAGCTGGGGTACGTCTTCCGGAAGGTCGGCCAGGTTCGGAACATGCCAATTGGCGCCAGGATGCAAACTTCCAGGTGGAGCAGATCGCTCCGGAGTTTCGCTTGACGATCTATGAGAGGATTCTCCAATGGGAAAAGAAACTGGCTACGATTCGAGGCTCATGTGTGGCATGCATCTTTCCTGATGGCTATGAAGGTGCAAACAAGATTGGAAGTGGGCAAATCCCGATTGGTGACGTGATTGATGGTCTCATCGGGAAGGACACCAACGAAACGCAGAGGACCTACACTGACATTGTCGATTTGGTGAAGGACATCCCTGCTGCTTTGTTTGGTGCCGTTGAATGCCCACCGGAAGGTGAGGCCGACTTGATTATCGTTGGTGACTCATCTTTCGCACTTGTGGCCAACCACGACAACCCTGTGCTCTGCTCCAGGCTTTCCTTTGGTGAACTACTACAGAGCAAGGAGTACGCCATTGGCCAGATCAGGTCCGTTTACCCAGGACTGAAATGGGGTAAGGGGCTCAGTGCGATTAACCACCAAATCTGGGAGTTGATTGAGAAGGTCGAACGTGAGAATCGCCTTCTCGACAGACCAACACTCCCGATCATGGTCGTCGTCGGATGGGCGGGGAACGATGTGCACGGGGACTTTGGGTACCAGGGGTGTACATGGATTCACCAATCCAATCTCACGAAGTCAGAAGCCGACCGGAAGGTCGCTGCCGAGTACGTCGACAAGCAGTACAAGAAGGTGCAGCGATCCCTGGATGGACTGGTTGAGATTTCAAAGGACCCCCGTGTCATGTCTGTGCAAGTCATCGGGAACGGTGACCATTCCGGATACTCATTGCCGCCATCTTACAATCGTGAGATGGGCAAGCACATCAACTGGCTGGCAGAGCGCGGCATTCAATGTGTGAACTCCACTATGCTCGCTCAGGGTGGTAAATACGACAACTACCACTTGCACGACCACCAGTTTAACCGGAAACTGGTTTATCGTTTCTTGAGAGGAGCCATCACCTTCCACCTCAAATACGTTGAGCTCATGTCGAAGCAGGACGAGCTCAGGTACTTTGTGAAGAAGTTCATCAGCAACGAACAAGACCGTGTGGCCGCGGTCCATCTCTTCCCCACGATGGTTCAGTTTCGTTTGGCTTTGCTCGGCACTCAAGAGGTCATGGAAGCCGTCTCCACTGAGAAGAAAACGGCAACCCCTGCCCAGGTCTTTGATGAGGCAGATGAGGAGATCCTCATGTGGGTCCATGCAGGAATTCTTGAGGCCAACGAGGAAGCCACCCGGGAGGGAAGGCCGATGCCCACAGCTTTCACTGATGAAGAGATCAGCTCCATCGTCCCAATTGACCCTTCGATCGAGGACTACGAAACCGAGGAGTTCAGGGCCCGACAATACCTTCAAGAAGATCTGAATCAGGCCGCTGCTGATGGTTTCTCAACCACAACCATTGAGTCGATCGAGGTCAATCCTGAGAACACTGATGTCGAAGATGATGTTGAAGTTGTTCCCGAGTTTGATGAATGGGACGTGATCCTTGACGAGAAGATCATTGTCAATCCCCATGATGAGAAGGTCAAGGAAGATGAAATCTCGGAGGACCGAGCCAAGGAGGTTGCGGATCTCAACAAGATCATCGAGATCACATCCACTGAGGCAAAGCCTTCGGGAACGTCGGCCGATGACCCTGCTGCTGCAAAAGATGCACCTGCCAAGGTTGACCAAGGGGGAGAAGACATGACTTCATCGAGGATTTCAACATGGAGCGTGGTTGGTGGTGATGAATCCAAGCCCAGCGACATGACTTCTTCCAGGATCTCAACATGGACCGAGGCTGGTGGGTCTGAAGCCACTGCCATGGATGTTGACTCTGAGAAGAAGGAAGGAGCTGATGCTGCCCGGAAGGGTGTGCCAACTGACACTGCGGTTCCTGAGGCTTCTGCTTCTTCCGAACAGCCTGCTGACAAGACTGCCATTGTCGACCTGACCAAGACCGAGAAGAAGGTGGAGGTTGACAAGCCAGTTGGAAAGCCGGCCGAAAAGAAAATGCCGAAGAGTGAAAAGCAAAAGGCACCAGAGTCCAAAGCGCAGCCCAGACAGAAAGCGCCGCGACTCAGTGTCGAAGCTGATGCAGCCCTTCGCAAGTTGGAAGAAGCAACGGAACGCCAAGAGGGATCAGTATGGTTGGACCCCAATGACATGATCAACAGGATCCCCAAGGAGTATTGCGGCCAAGGGCGACTGAGATTTCTTTCCACAAAGTTGTCTTATGTTCTCCGTGGACACGCATTGAGCTATGGTGCTCGCAGCCCAGACATCGATCCCATGGATCTTTCGATGGATTTCGAGGCGGTGATGAAGACGATGGCCCACTACGTCTCCTACCCGAAGATCAGTGAGGTCCTGTCCATTGTGCGCAACAGTGACACCAGGCGCTTCCAGGTGAAAGTGGCCCAGCCCGATTTGCCTGAAGCAACCTGGAAGGGTTTGCCATGGAAGGTTGTCGCCATCAGAGCAGTCCAAGGACACAACCGCGCAGTGGTGGAAAATGCCAAGATTTCATCGCTGGTGAAGGAAGTGTTTACTCTGGATCCAACCTTCTCCAAGGCCGACCTCGACACGCCCAAGTTGCCAAGGACAAACCTTCGTCCAGACCTTGTGCCGGAGTTGATGGCTGCACTCCCAAGGGTTATCTACCATAGCTGCGACAGGCTCGCTATGGAAAAGATTGTTGAACATGGTCTCATCCCAGGTGGCTGGCCCCAAAGAACAGGAAGGGCGCATAATTTCTTTATTGCGTCGCATCCATGGGATGATTCAGTCGGTGGCAGAAAGCTCGCGGGAACGCGAGCCGGGAAGCAATATTACATTGCCTTTGACACCGAGCTCATCGTCCAAAGCGGCTGCCGATTGTTTCGCACAGACGAAGCAATCATAAGCCCTGACTGGATCTCCAACGAGAACATCATTTGCACATATGATGCTGTCAACCGGGAGTTTGCCTGGGTGAATCGCCCCTATGAGATCACACGTGTGGGGTACAACAGCAAAATGAAGACCCACAAGGACCAGGACACTCCGAAGAAAGAAGCCTTGTCCAAGAGCCCGTATGCCAACGCCAGGGACAGTCTGAAGGCCTACCTCATGAGCGGCAAGTCCATTCGACCAGGCCAGATGCAGATGACCGACTCTCCGGAAGAGCTTCCCCCACTTCTTCGTCGACGTGAAGGAACTTCAGGACCCTTTGAAGACAAGGTGACGTTGAAGATGGCCTCCTTTGGTGCTTTGTCCAATGCTGAAACCATCCGCAAGGGCAAGGGCCGGGGAAAAGGCAAGGGAAAAGGAAGCCGCCCGGGAGGGCTGGCCCAGCGCTCAACAAATGCTGAGGATTACATCTACAGCTCAAAGATTGAGATGCAGCAGGTCAGATGCCACTTCTGCGGTGAACAGAACATTGAGGGCACCCACAAGTGTCAGTCGTGCTTCAAATGGCTGATTGCTTGGTCGGATGGAAGAATTGCGACAGAGGTATGCCGGATGGAAATCTCGGCCAAGAAAACCAATAAGGTGTTTTCCCTGGACAAGATCGATTTTGAGAAGCAGCCACGTGCTCAGCGAGTTTCTGACCGCACCCGAGCAGATCAACGTCGAGCTGGACGAAGTAACTTCGGAAATCTCAAGGACGCTGCTCAGACACATGCGGGAAGATACACAAAGCTCGGCTTCAAATCGATCCAGGACCGCATGGAGAAGGACCCATTTTATTTGTTCAACAATGCGGTTGGCCAGATAACCCCTGACTGTTGTCAGTTTTTGGAGGATCTGGCAAAATGCATTGCCCCTGATGTTGGCCGTACCCGAGAGAAGCGAGAAAAGCAGCTGGGAACAGGTGTCAGCACTCGTTTGATTTTTATGCCTGACTTCAACAGAGACATCCGACTCCCGTTGGACGTTACCAAGGAAGCCATGGTTGCACATCATGCACGTGTTTTTACACTCCCACAATTTGCTGTTCTTGCTGCGGACTTGCTGAAAGCGAGGGGGGAACCCACGCCGATGTTATTTGGTTGGTCTGGCTCAGTGTTACCTGTGGATCAGGCTTCAGCCCAAGATTGTTTCTTTGACCTCGTCGACTTCGCGAAGAGGCAGTGGAAGGAACAATACAATAACATCAAGGGTGAAGAGCACTCCTTCGTGGATGAAGCCACCGCATCAGATGTGGCTGAGTTTCCATTGGCAAGGTCCTCCAAGACGGGTACTGGCGAAGGGCGAGAGGGATACCGGCGTCACTTTGACCCGATCCAGAAGCCAGCCAAGGGCAAGGGCAAGGGTTATGGTCAGCAACAACGACCAATCTTTCAGCAGGCCATTGAGTGCTGGAAGTGCGGTCAGTATGGCCACAAATCCTTTGAATGTCGCAGTGGATGGAGCCGAGGGCAACAGTGGGGTTCATATGGATCTTACTCAAGCCGCTCGGGAGGGCAGGCCCAATGGCAAAGCTGGAATTGGAATCAGGGCTACTCTGGCCGAGGTTGGACTGCTGATCCTTGGGGGAGATCGACAGCATCGAGCTCCTCGGCAGCTCCTCCGGAGCCAGTGCAGCCACCTCCAACGGCAACGCCTGTGCCTGACACAACACCATCTGCTGGCGATTCTGCCCAAGCTGCCTCTGGATCAACCCCTGCAGCGGAGCCTCCACGACAGGTACCTCGTGCACCAGTTGTGATTGCCGAGGAGTACTGCGAGATCAACGGCCAGCCACACTTCAAGCGCACCTACAATGATGGGACGGTAGAATTTGAATCTTGGTAGATGTTTCACATCTCATGCCATGATTTTATGCCTACCGGAAGGTTTGGCCGATTGGATGAAAGCTGACCTATGGTCATTCAGTTCAATCGAATTGCACATATTTCCAAAACTTGAAATTTCAACTTGATAAACTTTTCCAATTGCTTCAAAAAGAGTTTGACATCAGCATCCGATCCGTTGCGGTAGTTGCACGTGTACAGATGCCGTGTAGGTTAGCCTGATACAGTAGTTTCCGAACCAAAGGCAATTGAAAGGAATGGTAATGTTCCTATGCCTTGGCGGAAGCCAGGCCAACTTCACTTTTGTCTCTGTCAAACATGTGCCGTGCCTGGATTGAAAAGCAGATGCATCCGAACACCTTTTGCCTCATGCATTCGAGCTATGACCATTTTCGCATAACATTAGGTAGTTGTATGTACAGTGATGTCTGTGTTTGCCCGCTCTCAGGTCACCTCTGGCGGGCTGCTGCTTCCGGCCTCCGTTAATCTGCGGACGGCGGGGGGTGTTTAATATGAATACCCCTGTACATACTGTATTAATTCATTTACCTACGTTATGTTATGGCTCAAGAAAACAAGCGCGTATTGCTGTTCGTTTGTGGCGTGTTAGCCTGTAAAACAGAAAATAGGCCTTATATATGGTAGGTACCTCCCATTTAGGTTCCGGAAATGGCAATTTTGAGTAAGCCCATTTTTTTTGTTTCCGGAAATGGCCATTTTAATAAGTAAACCATCTGAAAATAAATGTTGATTAAACAATGTAGGTACCTCCATTTTTTGGGTTCCTGTTGCATGGCCATTGATCAATTTGCGGCTGCGAAGAGGCCATTGCGGTGTTACACAAAGAAATTTTCCATCAGGCCTGGTGGACGGAGCGCTGTGAATGGATGGTTTTTTCCTCAAAAAATATGGCAATGATATCAATTGGAGGTACCTACCATATATAAGGCCTATTTAAGGGCTAAATTTCAGGGAATATCCCCACAAAATATGGCCTGAAATATGGTACTAACGTACCTCCATTTTTAGGATCCTGAAATTCTTATTGATGATAGGGTTTCACCCATCCCCACATGAGGTTGTGTAACAAGGAAGGTAATGACATTTAGTATTGATATGCCCTGTGGGTTGGTTTCCACACAAAACAATAAGGAAGAAAACACAATAAGGTTCACATATAATATGCTTAGCATATGGGCTGACTTGCTCGGGTTACAGTTTAAAACCAACCTTTGGGAGAGGAACGTTATGTTCTTTTCTGGTGCTTGGATTTTCCCGTTTTCCTATTTCACTTGTTGTTTCAAGGTTTCTCTTATTCACCCATGATGTGCATTGGCACCTGGCGTAGTGGTATCACACCTGCTTAGCATGCCGCAGGCTTTGGTTTCAACTTCTACTGTTGCCATGCTCACTGGAGGTCTGAGGTTGTTGTACTCCCTTGGTGTTTTGAGCTCGAAAGCTTAAACCGACTTTTGTTCGCCGAAATGTGTTCTTTGAATGTTCCTTGGGGTTTGGTGCTGGGAACAGCCGGGGACTTGAAGAAACAATTTTAGCTTGCAGAAAATCTTTTCCACCTTCCAGGTGACCGTCTCTAGATTTTAACAAACGTGTGCCCGGCTCGCCGCGGCTCATTCACTCTCACTCACTCTCACACACTTTCAATCACTGTCACTCAGTGTCACGCACTCACACTCACTCTCTCAGTCTCAGTCTCACTCTCACTATAGCTTTCAGTCTCACTTTCACGCTCCGTCTCACGCTCACTTTCAGGTTAACTCACATTTTCACTTTCACCCTCACTCTCACTCTCATGCGCTCTCTTGCACTCTCTTTCTCATTCTCATTCTCACTTTCATTCTCAGTTTCCGTCTCACCTTCATTCTCACTCTCATCAATGCCCACTCTCATTCTCAGTTTCATTTTCAGTCTCATTAAATATCTTCATTCTCACTGCCATTCTCACTATCCTTCTCACTTTCATTGTCACTCTCAATGTCACTCCCATTGTCACGCTCATTACACTCATTGTCACTCGAGCTCATTCTCACTCTCACTCTCACCCACTCCCAGTCAGTCACTCTCACTCACTCTCAGTCTCACTCTCATTCTCGCTCTCGCTCTCGCTCTCCCAGTAAACTTTCACGCGCACTCTCACTCGCACTCGCACTCTCATTCTCACTTTCACTCTCACTCTCACTCGCTCACACTCTCACTCACTCACACTCTCACTCACTCTCCCCCACTCTCACTCACTCTCTTCCACTTTCACTCTTACTTTCACTCACTCTCACTTTCACTCATTCTCGCTTTCATTCACTCTCACATTCATTCACTCTCATTTTCATTCACTCTCACTCACTTTCACTCACTCACATTTTGAGGCAACCCCATATATCAGATAGAATGCCAGGCGAAATGTCAGAAGATATGCCAGATACATATGCCAGACAGAGGGTCATACATATACCAGGTTGCTTTCTTGCTGGTAGGACTTGTAGCTGAGGGTTTGTACTAGGGCACGGAATGCTTTGAAATGCCATGGAGGGGATCACTCGAAGTAAGGTAATTTGGATGTTCCTTAAGATTGGTGCTTGGAAGGGCCGGGGACTTGAAAAAAATGCGTTTGCTTGCTGAACATGATTTGTTTGGATGTCTCTTTAGATTTAGTGCTTGGAAGGGCTGGGGACTTTAAAAAAAATGTTTTCTGAAAATCGTTTCTTGGTTGTAGATCTGTTGATGTTTGCTTTCACATACAGGGTCAGCAACTCGTCCGGTGCATGCGAACCTGACTTCCGCAAAAAACGGGATACTGCTTTCATGGGAAAACGATAAGGCGTGCATGTTTGGTAGCCATTTCCCTGCGAAACATATATAATGTTTGGATGTGCGATTAAATTAAAACCCCGTAGTCCTACATCCTCAAATAGGTTTCCGGTTGGTCTTAGAGAATGGATTGTTGCTGTGACAGTGGTTTAGTATCAACTATCATCGATATTTGCGCGCACCGCAATGTTGAATCCGTACACAACATTTTTTTGATTTCATTGGGAGACACCAAGCGACGTTGTACGTAAAGATTGGTGCACGTTTGCACCGCCAAAAAAAGGTCACGGTACACCATCTATTGAAAACGAGGACTCGGCAGACTACTAGATGATTTGCGAAGGTGCCATAAATGTTTTTTGGAAGGAAACAATCCCAGACATTAAGACTACATCCTCCAGATATCTACTTCCCTTCGACACGCTCCTGCACATGTGATAATAAATCATTTGTAAGGAATATGGACTGGTAAAATCTTAATTTTAAATAATATAATATATATATATATATTATAATATAATATAATATAATATTTAATATATGATATAATATAATATAATATAATATAATATATATAATATAATATATATATTTAATATTTAATATAATATAATATAATACAATATAATATAATATTTAATATATAATATTATATATATATTATATCATATAAACTATAACATATATATATAATATAGTTTATATTATATATAATATATATATAATATAGTTTATATAATATATAATATATAATATATATAGTTTATATAATAATATACACACATATGTATATATATGTATATTTGTGCATAGATAAGAATGGATGAGTGCATAACAGGAAGACATGATGCTATAGCACCGCGTCGCTCTGAAGCTCTGGCTCAAGCAAAGCCTTGCCAGGGCAGAACCCTGTGAAGACAGAGAGGGGTCGGGGGTTCAGGGTTGCACACAGTGCCACTGGCCGTATGCCTGGCAGATGGGTTGGTGGGAAAGGTAGGCTCGGTGTTGGATTTTTTCCATCGCCGTGATGAATCGGGCGCCAGGTAATGTGCACATGGCCCAGGTGGAGCGGCTGCCGCATGCCACGGGGTAGACTCCACTTCCACTGGTGGACCCTTCAAAATTCGAATGAAAATCCTAGGAAAACAACTGTAAATTTGATGGTTGA
>CAMXCT020000170.1:192299-249799 GCA_947184155.2 Cladocopium goreaui
ACTTTTTTATATAGGCGAAAAAATCGCAAAGTTAGGAATCTTTAAGCACTTGCTGACAGTTTTGAATTGCCAAGTCATAAAAGCAAAGTCGAAGTGGGCAAAACTTTCCTTTTTTTTGGGCAAACGGCTAAAAAACAAAAAACGCAAAAAGTCGAAAAACATGAAAAGTCGAACAAACCGAAAAGTCGAAAAGTCGAAAAATCGAACAAAAGGAAAAAACGAAAAGTCAAAAAGTCGAAAAAATCCCAGTTCAGGAGATTTATGTTCAAAAAATGAAAATTCGAGAATTCAAAAAGTCGAAAAGCCGAAAAATCGGACACTTTTTGATTTTTTGCGAAAAAACGCTTGAAAGGTCGAAAAAATCGAACAGTCGAAAAGACAAAACCTTTTTGACTTTGTGTTTTTTTTCGAAAAGTTGCGCCCGAAAAGTCGAAAACTTTTTGATTTTTTGACTTTTTGCGAAGAAAAATGAAAAGCCGAAAAGTCAAAAACTTTTTGACTTTTGGGGAAAAACTTTGCAATTTTCGCGCTGTGCGATTACCGGCGAGAGGAGCGCTTAGTTGAGAGCCACCATGAATCATTGCTGTCCCACAGCAACTGGCAACCAGTTGCTGTGCAGAGGTAAGTCTCGCCGGATGCAGCTTGGTTTGGTACTGTCAAAAGCGCGTTTTTTTGAGGGAGATTGTACGAGATTGTGATTCGCATGGGTGAATGTGTGAAGGTCCTGGTCCATGTTGTTGTGCTGGACAGCATTCAACCGCGGATCCAGCCACACCTTCGTCATTTGGGGTGGGCTACAGAAACCCTACAGATGTAGAAGAAACGGCACTTCATGAGTGGGTGATACGGCCTGTGCGGGTGTGTGGGCATAGCTGTGTGACACATGTGTATATGTATATACCGTATACCATGTACCTATCTTATCCTATATTATCAACTTCAATACCCTTACATGGATAATGGGTAGTTTTGTTCATTCATGGTAGTTCATTGTTTGCAAAGCTGATGCGCCGCCATGGTGGCTTTGGCGATTGCACTATGAATGGCACAATCACCAGACCTGTCAAAGCGGCAGTCCTTCTTGAACGTGTTTGTAGGCCACCAGAAACAAGTCTAGTTGACATATGTTGACATCCGCTACTTCACTGAAGTTTGGAATTGGACATGTAGAAAAACCCTTTGACTTTCAATGGGAGATGAAGCTGAATTGGCAATGTTCAACGGGACGTTTCACCAGAATCATTTTACCGTTGGAACGCCTTCAGAAGGCACAGGGGCCGTGATTGCAGCGCGTGTACGGCTCAAGCATGCTGCAGACAAGGCAAGCCTAGGAGAGCAGTGTGCATGGAGGATGGCATTGTCACATCAATATACATCAATCATATCAATTCACACCAGTCCAACCTGGCTACCTGGTTCCTAAGCACCGCCTTGGATCCGGCCTGCGCCGTAGTGACGCCGATGGCCATGCTAACATTCAGCCTGGAGTGCCGTGGCACATTGCCCGGCCAAGCAGTGTTCATTGTCGGTTCTGTGGCAGAACTTGGAACATGGAAAATCCCCTTAGGTGCGCCGTTTTCTTCCTTGCTCAGAACAACGCAGTGGACGGTTTCGCATTGCTATCATTGCTATGTGCTGTACGCATGGATAGTCATGGATGGAGAACTTGGATGTGTCATATGTGTCTGTTGACCCTGTCATTTCCTTGGAGGCTTGCAGTGTACCACAACACCGCAGACGTTTCCGATCTGGACAGGGGAAGTGGCGATTAAGGCCACTGAAACCATTGCATCTCAGCAATTCCATTGGAAAACATATTTGACACGTGCAGCCTGTAGTATGCAAAACTTCCAATCCTCCGTTTAATTACTTTATGTTAATTTCTTGCCAGATTTGTGACATCTTGCAATACCCTGTCGGGCACAGGAAGAACCTGCTCGATTAAGCATGATTAAGTTCTCCCTTGTTGGCGTTGCCGAGGAATTTAAGATGGTCACCGCTGATGAAAAAGATGCCGCGAACCCCGTGTGGGAGGACGGCTGCAACAAAAAAATGCAGCCTCCAGCAGGTTGCCAGGTCACGGCCTCCACAAACCTTGGCTTTGCCTGCCCATCTACACTGCCAACTGCCAACTTGCTCGCGTCCTCTTGCAGCTGGCCTTCGTCCTGCACAGCTGCGGTGAGAGGACCCTGTCGCAGCACCAAAACACCATGGCAGCGAAGGACGGATCCGGCCCGCGGCCGGCAGCCCATACTGCCAAACGTCGCTTTCTGACCTGCCTAGAAACTAGCTTTTTTCTGCCGTCAGCTCGGGTCCAAGGACCGTGTCGCAGGTCCAAGGACCGTATCGCAGGCCTCAAAAGCCGGGTCTGTTGACCTCTTCTCTGACACGCTCCCCCTTGCTGTCGGCAGGGGTCGGCGGATATGCTTGGCATATGGGCTGACTTGCTCGGGTTACAGCTTAAAACCAACCTTTGGGAGAGGAACGTTATGTTCTTTTCTGGTGCCTGGACTTTCCAGTTTCCTATTTCACTTGTTGTTTCAAGGTTTCTCTTATTCACTCATATTCACCCATGATGTGCATTGGCACCTGGCGTAGTGGTATCACACCTTCTTAGCATGCCGCAGGCTTTGGTTTCAACTTCTACTGTTGCCATGCTCACTGGAGGTCTAAGGTTGCTGTACTCCCTTCGTGTTTTGAGCTCGAAAGCTTAAACCGACTTTTGTTCGCCGAATTTGTTCTTTGGATGTTCCTTAGGGTTTGGCGCTGGGAACAGCCGGGGACTTGAAGAAGCCATTTTAGCTTGCAGAAAATCTCCACCTTCCAGGTGACCGTCTCTAGATTTTAACAAAGGTGTGCCCGGCTCGCCGCGGCTCACCGCGGCTCACTCTCTCAGTCTCAGTCTCACTATAGCTTTCAGTCTCACTTTCACGCTCCGTCTCACGCTCACTTTCATTTTCATTTTCACCCTCACTCTCATGCACTCTCTTGCACTCTCTTTCTCATGCTGATTCTCATTCTCACTCTCACTCAGTTTCCGTCTCACCTTCGTTCTCACTCTCATTAATGCCCACTCTCTTTCTCAGTTTCATTTTCAGTCTCATTAAATAGCTTCATTCTCACTCCCATTCTCACTCTCATTCTCACTATCCTCCTCACTTTCATTGTCACTCTCAATGTCACTCTCATTCTCACTTATTGTCACTCGAGCCCATTCTCACTCTCACTCTCACCCACTCCCAGTCAGTCACTCTCACTCACTTTCACTCTCAGTCTCACTCTCATTCTCGCTCTCGCTCTCGCTCTCCCCCTCACTTTCATGCTCACTCTCACTCGCACTCTCACTCTCTTCCACTTTCACTCACTCTTACTTTCGCTCACTCTCACTTTCACTCATTCTCGCTTTCATTCACTCTCACATTCATTCACTCTCACTTTCATTCACTGTCACTCGCTTTCACTCACTCACATTTTGACGCAACCCCATATGTCAGATAGAATGCCAGGCGAAATGTCAGAAGATATGCCAGATACGTATGCCAGACAGAGTGTCATACATATATCAGGTTGCTTTCTTGCTGGTAGGACTTGTAGCTGAGGGTTTGTACTAGGGCACGGAATGCTTTGAAATGCCATGGTGGGGATCACTCGAAGTAAGGTAATTTGGATGTTCCTTAAGATTTGGTGCTTGGAATGGCCGGGGACTTGACACAATGATTTTTGCTGGCTGAAACTTCTTTGTTTTGGATGTTCCTTTAGATTGGGTGCTTGGAAGGGCCGGGAACTTGAAAAAATTGCGTTTGCTTGCTGAACATGATTTGTTTGGACGTCTCTTTAGATTTAGTGCTTGGAAGGGCTGGGGACTTGAAGAAATGTTTTCCGAAAATCGTTTCTGGGTTGTAGATCTGTCGATGTTTGCTTTCACATACAGGGTCAGCAACTCGTCCGGTGCATGCGAACCTGACTTCTGCCAAAAAAAGTGATATTGCTTTCATGGGAAAACGATAAGGCGTGCATGTTTGGTAGCCATTTCCCTGCTTAAAGATAAACAAAATATATAATGTTTGGATGCTTGCGCGCGCCGCAATGTTGAATCCGTACACAACATTGTTTTAAATTTCGTTGGGAGACACCAAGCGACGTTGTATGTAAAGATTGGTGCACGTTTGCACCGCCAAAAAAAGGTCACGGTACACCATCTATTGAAAACGAGGACTCGGTAGACTACAAGATGATTTGCGAAGGTGCCATATTTTCTTTTTGGAAGGAAACAATCCCACACATTAAGACTACATCCCCCAGATATCTACTTCCCTTCGACACCCCCCTTAACATGAATAGTGATAATAGTAATAAATCATCTGTAGGGAATATGGACTGGTATAATCTTAAATTTCAATAATATATAATATAATATATATATATATGGTCCATATATATATAATATGTATATAGATAAGAATGGATGAGTGCATAGCAGGAAGACATGATGCTATAGCACCGCGTCGCTCTGAAGCTCTGTCCCAAGCAAAGCCTTGCCAGGGCAGAACCCTGTGAAGACCGAGGTCGGGGGTTCAGCGTTGCCCAGTGGCCGTATGCCTGGCAGATGGGTTGGTGGGAAAGGTAGGCTCGGTGTTGGAAGCCGTGATGAATCGGGTGCCGGGCGGCTCCTCAAGCAAAACAAGCTCCACCAGTGTACTTGGTGCGCCCAGCGCTGCCAGCGCTACCAGGCTCCTTATGCGAAAGCTCCAGCAGAGACTTGGCTGCCAGATATGGGTCCCTAATTTCATCATGGGAAATCGAAAGGAAATCAAACGGGAATCAAAGACCTGAATTTTGTCACAGGTCACCAACCTGAAAAGTTCGCTCAGAATCTGGGACAATTTCCCCAATTCTGACAGTGCACAAGTGGTATGGTTTACACCCCATGTTTTGGGGCGAACTTCACCGCCATCAAACCATCAACCCCTATGGGGCGAACATATGTTACGCCATTTTTTGGGGCGTGTACTTTTGAAGCCAGGTGTACTTCGTTCGCGCAGCTCTTCCAGCGCTGCCAGCCTGTTTGTCAGGATGAACCATCAAAGCCTCGGACAAACCCACCGGAGATATGCCTAACCAGTTGAAGAAATAACACCATTAATCAGTTTTTTGAGATCAATACCCATTAAATCCCAGTTATACCCTGTTAGTTGCAGACTTTTTTCCCCACCTGCCAGGTGAGGGTTGTTAGATTTTATCTAAGTTGCCTTCTCCTGCCTCCTCTCCTCCTCCTCTCGTCGTCCTCCTCTCGTTGTCCTCGTCGTCCTCGTTGTCCTCCTCGTCCTCCTGCTCAACTGCGACTCGCGATCCACAGTGTTCGCTGCCGGACCTCAACCACGACCATCCACGCCCAGTGTTCCCTGCCGGACCTCAACCACGGCCATCCACGCCCAGTGTTCCCTGCCGGACCTCAACCACGGCCATCCACGCCCAGTGTTCCCTGCCGGACCTCAACCGCGATAGAAAGAATGCCAGATAAAATGCCAGATAGAATGCCAGATAGAATGCCAGATAGAATGCCAGATAGAATGCCAGAAAGAATGCCAGATAGAATATCAGATAGAATGCCAGATAGAATGCCAGATAGAATGCCAGAATCCATGCCAGATAGAATGCCAGATAGAATGCCAGATAGAATGTCAGAATATATGTCAGAAAGAATGCCAGATAGAATGCCAGAAAGAATGCCAGATAGAATGCCAGATAGAATGCCAGATAGAATGTCAGAATATATGTCAGAAAGAATGCCAGATAGAATGCCAGAAAGAATGCCAGATAGAATGCCAGATAGAATGACAAATAGAATGCCAGATAGAATGACAAATAGAATGCCAGATAGAATGCCAGATAGAATGCCAGATAGAATGCCAGAACATATGTCAGATAGAATGCCAGATAGAATGTCAGATAGAATGCTAGATAGAATGCCAGATAGAATGCCAGATAGAATGCCAGATAGAATGCCAGATAGAATGCCAGGTGGAATGTCAGAATATATGTCAGATAGAATGCCAGAATGTATGTCAGATAGAATGTCAGAATATATTCAAGATTTGTCCAAATATACGTCCTGACATGTCCTGACATGTCATGGTGGGGATCACACGAAGTAAAGTAATTTTTGAGATTGGCTGTGTGCAATATGGATTCGATCGAGTTTCAAACAAACCGAGCTGGTTGATGATTACGGGGATAAACCAAACGAACTGTGACCAGTTGACCCCAGTTGGCCCGGCTCTGAAGGAGCTCGAGAACATCTGTGAGATGCCGGACCGCGAAGACAGAATAAGCCTCGAGGGAAACCCTGCCACACAAAATCACACTTGCATGTCCTTGGATTGTCTGATCTTGTGATATATATATATATATTTTTTTTGATGTTGATTGTTTCCCATTGGTGAATTCAGTTTGGGGAATCTACCGGGAGTTTTTCCCCGAATGCGTAGCAAGGGTTCCCGGTTTCACTATGGGGTCTGGGGGTTGAGGGTGTGTTTCCTCGACGTTGCCCAACCGTCCGCAACCGTTTGCAACCGTTCGCAACCGTCCGCGCGAGCCCCATATGACCGTGCCCATGGTAAGTACTGCAAAAGGGGTCACTTTTGGAGGTTGCACATGTCGCGTTGCTTCGTTTCGCCTGGCAGGCGTGGCACTTCGTGACATTCAAACATGTTTCGTAACGTGTGGAAAGTCGTTTCGTGTGGCAGGCGCAATACTTTTGCGACGTTTTCGCAAGATAAGTTGCAATTTTCGTGGCAGGCGCAACACTTTGGAGGCCATAATCGTGATTTTGCGCGGCAGGCGGTGGCTCGTTTTGCGTGAATCGCATTGTCAGGGCTGCGTGAGGTGGTGACAAGGATTCCGTGGCAGGCGTGGCGTTTTGCGAGATGTGCTGAAAATTGACGGAAGCCTCGCACGAAACATTTGAGGTTGCAAATTTTCAGGTTCTAAGGGAAACTCGTAGGAAAACATCGATTTTGAAGCTACAAAGTGTGAAAATTGGAGGACGTCTCGCACGAAATGCTGGTTTTGATGCTCCAACATGTCTCGTCTCGAGTCTCTGGTTTTCCTGTGGCCTGGCCGTGTCTCTGGGCGAAGCTGCAAAACCTTTCCTTTTCGAAGGTGTCAAAGCAAGTTGTCACATGGTTTTGCTTAGCAAGCGTGGCACTTCCTGACATTCTCATGTGTCTGGAAACGTATCGACAGTCATTTTGTGCGGCAAACGCAGTTTTTGTGCTTCGTTTTCAAAATCTTGGTTGCATTTTTCGTGGCAAACGCATCGCTTTGGAGACCTCCATCATAATTTTGCGTGGCAGGCCCAGCACTTTAGACGTGTCGTGTTGCGTGCTCTACACTCCACACTCCACACTCCACACACTACATTTTACACTCCACACTTTGCACTCCACACTCTACACTTTACACTCCACACTCCTCACTTTACACTTCACACTCCACCCTCCACACTTTACACTCCACACTTTACACTCCACACTTTACACTCCACACTCCGCACTCCCCACTTTACACTCCAGACTCCAGACTCTACAGTCCACACTTTACACTCCACACTTTACACTTTACACTCCACACTCCCCACTTCACACTCCAGACTCCAGCCTCTTACAGTCCACACTTTACATTCCACACTTTACACTTTACACTCCGCACTCCACACTTTGCACTCCACATTTCACACTCCACACTTTACAATTTACACTTTACACTTCACACTCTACATTCCACACTCCACACTCTACAGTCCACATTTTACACTTTACACCCCCCACTCTACACTCTACCCTCTACACTTTATGCGGGACACTCCGCACTCCACACTTTACTCTCCACACTTTGCACTCCACCCCCTTCCGCACTCCACAGTCCAGTGGTACTGTAACGGGGGAAAAATGCACAAGATTGTTTAAACAACTTGTTGCACAAAAGTGTTCTACGTGACTGCATTCGAGTTTGTGGGCTGCATCTTGTTTTTTCCTCTAGGGGGTGCCAGGTCACAAGGATTTCCTGCGGCCCTACCATCCGGACAAGAACCTTCAACACGTTCAGGTGAATGGGCTGCGTGAGCTGCATGGGTGGGCTGCCGAGAAACCAAGCTGCCATGGTCAAGCTGCATGAGCAGCATTCAAATACCTCTCCAGCCTCTTACAGTCCACACTTTACATTCCACACTTTACACTTTACACTCCGCACTCCACACTTTGCACTCCACATTTCACACTCCACACTTTACAATTTACACTTTACACTTCACACTCTACATTCCACACTCCACACTCTACAGTCCACATTTTACACTTTACACCCCCCACTCTACACTCTACCCTCTACACTTTATGCGGGACACTCCGCACTCCACACTTTACTCTCCACACTTTGCACTCCACCCCCTTCCGCACTCCACAGTCCAGTGGTACTGTAACGGGGGAAAAATGCACAAGATTGTTTAAACAACTTGTTGCACAAAAGTGTTCTACGTGACTGCATTCGAGTTTGTGGGCTGCATCTTGTTTTTTCCTCTAGGGGGTGCCAGGTCACAAGGATTTCCTGCGGCCCTACCATCCGGACAAGAACCTTCAACACGTTCAGGTGAATGGGCTGCGTGAGCTGCATGGGTGGGCTGCCGAGAAACCAAGCTGCCATGGTCAAGCTGCATGAGCAGCATTCAAATACCTCTTCGGAATCCTTCCCACAAAACAGGGTTTCAAAATTGCTCATTGTTCTTGTTTTTTGAAGGTCGTGCCTTTGGACCCATTGTCTCTAGAACATCAAAAAACTCCAAAAACTGGGCTTTGCCCATATGTTTCCCTGCCCTCTAAACTCCAAAATTCTGCCATTACATGCTTGAAACATCTTCAAACCTTTCCATATAAGGCGCAGAAATATTCCGAAATGGGGAATTTCGTGGGCAGGAAACGCATAACATAAGGGCAGAATCACGCGTGGAGAGGCAACGTCACCACGCGCAATGTTGGAGCAAAACCTCTCTATAAAATCGACAAATTAGTCTCTATTTGGGGGTCCTTCAAACCTGAATTGTCCATGTTGGAGTCCTGCTGCACCTCACAATGTGGAAAGGGGCAAAGGATGTTTCAGGCAGGCACTGACCAAATTTTGGAGTTTAGCTGTGACTTTTTGATTTTATAGAGAGAATGGGTCCATACCGAGGCCGAGTACATCCACTAAGTACCCCCACGTCCCAATTTCAAACTGTGAAAAGGCAATGTCAACGCGCGCAGTGTTGAAGCAAAACCTCTCGATAAAGTCGAACAAATGTTCTCTTTATTTGCCAGAAGAACAGCTCACAAAGCTTCAGAAGCTCCGGCTGGAACTCGCAGCTCTTCAGGAGCTGGAAGAGATCGCGGAGATGCCGGACCGCGAAAGCAGAATAAGGTCGCACAAGGACCTTTTGCGCCGGTATCATCCGGACAAAAACCCAAAGCACGTCCAGGTGAATGGGCTGCATGGGTGGGCTGCCGAGAAACGACGCAACATAGTCACATAGTTATTAAATGTTATTGAACCCTAATCAATGGATTATATGCGGATTATTGGTTGCTTATTAATAAGCTGTTGCTGGGCTGTCAATGGATTTACAGGGTCAGTCCATTTCAAAATAACATTCTCATAAGCCATCAACAGTCCATGAAGAACCAGTGATAATCCCAGCTGCTTATCTGGGGCATGGACTTCTTCTATTGACGTGATGAGTTTGTAGATCATTTGGATTTGAATCCAAGGTCAAAATGGGATACGCCCCACTTCTTTGTGGCTAATGAACTAATTCTCCACTTGCTGCCTGCTGGATTTCCCTCATAGCGATTGGTCAAGAACGTTATTCCCAGCTCACGGATGATAATCCCCTTTAGTACACTGCCCGAGTAGTCAGCACAGTCAGCATAGTCAGCATAGTCATCCCACACTGGAAATCGGCGATGCCCCAGTTCATGGGTCATTGTAATCTAATCCAACTCTTGAGTATGGCTCATATGAGGGATTCAACGAGTAGATGTTTACATTCGCAACTTTTCTGCTACACATTTTTCATCACCTCGTTTTGGAACCCTGTACAGCGTGAGAAGAAAGGGAACGCGTTAGAAACCATCAAAGACTAACACATCAACATCTACTTGTTGAAACTGTAATGTTTTGACTGTATAATATTATATTCCAAACTCTGAGCGGTGGTAATATATGGTACAATAGTATTTTAGACAGAAACTGTCATGCTTATCATCAGATTCTCGATATTCTCGCCCGAGGTTTTAGGATCTTGAACGAAGGACGTTGGGAAAATGATGACGATAACTGGTGGGTTCTCCAGCGACTAATATTAGATACATAGATAATCATAGGTACATGTGTATTGAATTTCCTGGGAATTATATCATATTGCATCATATTTATCACCAGCCAAAATTACCCTCTAGCGTCGTCAAACATGACTAGTTGGGAATTTACCGAACTAAATGGACATTTGAATGGGAAAGTGCTCGGACTAAATAGGCGAGTTTCCAGCAAACCATGTTTGAATACAAAAAAGTAAACATCTTTGGAGGTCTGAGGCAGACTGCACACGCCTTGAAAGTCAAGCTGCAATGTTCCTGGAATTTCATGCATTGAACGGAACATTTTCAGGAAAGTCAAAGATATATGGAGTAGACACCAGATTATTCCCTGGAATGAGGCCTTACGTATCTTAGCTCAATGCGTTGAGACATCAATGTTCCCACCTGCGAGGCGTGCAGCGCGGCATCTACTAAAGCGTTCTCTCGAGAGAAAATAGCATGATCCCACACTTTTTGGTTGGTTCAGCCGAAATGATGATCCAACATGGTGGTCAGGTCTTGATGAGATCCAACCCGGAACGTCCGTTGGATTTCTATAGCAGGGTCACTTTGTCTGCAGATCACCCACACCTTGTTTGTTGATAAGATGACCAACTGTTCTGATTGGTTTGAACCCAGCCCCCAAAATATTACAGAGTCATACAGAGTCATTGAGAATCGCCCCAACGTAAAAAATGAAATCACCAACCAGACCAGCGTTTGTTGAGTCTGTCCGCGGCTGTAGCCATCTGAACATGTCTGAACTTGACGTGGCAGACCATTAACTTTCACACCAATGTCGCAAAACACATGTAATCTTTGACGAAAGTTTGATACAACAATATGTATATATTTAGGAAGTTTTGATACAATCAATAATAATATATATATATATATACACATGGTTGTAAATATATATATATATATAGGTGTGTATATATATATATCTGTATATATATCAAGTTTTGATACAACAATATGAATATATATATATATATATATATACGTAAATGAATATCAATATAATATTGACAGTTAAGATTTTACCAGTCCAGTTCCGATACTAAACCAAGGTTTCCAGGGAGATGCAACATTACTTGGAAGGAATTGTGATTTCAATATTCCCCATGATACACCAACTAGTCTAGCTCCAAACAAGGCCATCATCAAAGTATTATTCAGGGATATTCAGGGAGTATATTCTTGCTTTTGAAGGCTCATTCCTGCATGTTGGGTTGGTTAGAACCCCAAACACCCATCAACTTCTCATCATGTGTGGTTTGCCTCTCCCATTCTTGGAGGTTCCTTGTTCTTCTGTTGTGCCATACTTCAACACATGGAGTACAGTCAACCGTCCTCCAATACGTGTGAGCTGGGTATCGCTCGTTTAATGACTCATAAAACATGAATTACATCCCGCAGGAAAATCCGCCCGTCAACCTCCAGACAAAAGATTTGTCATGGTGAAATCTGCGCTATGAACCCTGCATGTTTTGCGATACACGTCACCGTTTTTTCCTAGAAAATTAGCCGTGGAGGACGATGCCTTCTACGCGCGGCACGTGCAGTGCCGCAGCAGTTCTTTGGGTGTCATGACGTCTGGCGGCACCGCGGCCAATATCCAGGCGAACTGACGCAAAATACATCGGTTTGAAAACGTGCAATTAACCAGAATTTAGGCCAATGTAATCGATTATCCCAGAAAAATCTAAATATCATATGGTTGTTTATATTCCAGTATATTCCCATGATCGATGCTATTTTCCTGTAAAAAGTGTTTGTTCGACCCCTATGTTTGTTGTTTCATGTTGGTTCTGTGCCAATATATCCGCATACAAGGTGGTGCCGGACAGTTGCGTTTCGTAGTCTCAACCTAATTATCAAAAATTATTTGATATGTATAATAATATGTATATATATATATATACACAATTTCGCCTAGTGAAGTGAACCAAATTACTTCACGAACTGGGCACTGCCAATAAATCACCATAAACCAACTCTATCCCCACTATATCCCCATTACAGCGCCACTAATTCGTATTTTTTTTTTTTTTGCAGGGTTATGATTTGTTGGTTAATCGTCAAATGTATCCCATTAACTAATTTTTTTCCAAGTATATCCCAGTTATATCCCGTGATATTGTCCATTATGAATAATAAACCCGCCATGATTGTTGGTCGTTTGATCCATTAAAGCAAACCAGTTACAAAAAACTATAGACCGTATAATCCATTGCAATACTAGTGAAACTTCATTGTAATCCATGATTTTCCCATTTCACAACTGGGATATGCTTGTTGATCGACGATCCATTGCTGGTTAATCCCCATATGACTATTCCGGTTCTTATGTTTATACATCTAGTACCATGTCTAGGTCATAATACTTAGATAGGACTGATATATACTAGACATATTTTGTTTGTTTGTAGTACCAATGATGTTTCTAATCGCTATGGTATCATCAATAGTCAAATAGAGGATAACGATATTAGTCACTTGCTACTCTTGATGTTTCTATATTTCTATCATAGCCAAATATGTTACTAGTATCAACGGTTCCATTATGATCAGTGATTATAGTTACGATAATCAACAGTGTCTAGAAATATATCAACAAAAAACATTCTTAATGAATTATGTTGCATTTGTATCAGTTATAATGTCAACCCCGGATTACTAAACCATTGTTTATGAATTAGGGGGGTACTCCTCCAATGGTCATTTCATCTGATACTTAAATGGTACCCTCCCAATTAAACAATCGTTTGGGGTTTATTAATCCAGGCTTGACATTAGTTACTATTTATCTCTGACAGACTGCGGCTATCCCCTCGCCGGGATCCGTCAGGCCCTTTGGATGGCGCGGCAGCGGCTGTGTCCCGATGCCGAGGCCAGGGGTCTGACGCTCACGGGAGCCCGCCGCGCGGTGGTGCTGACGTCCGCCTTGGCGCACTATTCGGTGGAGAAGGCGCCACAGGGATGGAACCGGACGATTTCAGGGTGGATTTCATGGTGAACTTACCCTCTGGTTATGTCAAAATAGCTATTGAACATGGCCATAGAAATAGTTGATTTACCCATCTATAAAATTGTGATTTTCCATAGCAAACTGTTAGTTTACCAGAGGGTAATGATTTTCATGGGATTTCATGATGAATTTCATTGTTTTTCATCAAATGTCGGACATGGTGAATTCCAAGGGATTCACTGGGATTTATTGGTGGACTTTATGGTGGGATTTCAACGGATTCAATGGTGACAAAAAAAGGGGCACACTCTTGAGTAGAAAAAACAATCCTTTCTCCGGACACCTTCCAAATGCCATCATTGTTGCTGGGTATATTCATGACGCCGCGCTAATTAGTGGGACAATTTTCTTTTTTGCAAGACATCCCATTCGTCGCGCAATTAATACTCTAAGCCAACTCGCAGCCTCCAAATCTTTAGAGTGTACTTTGAGCACCTGGCATTCGTCACTGCGTGTCCCAGGAGCAGTCTCCATACTCCGAATGGAAGGGGTCTGGAAAACCAGAGAAAAATCGAGATCGAAATATATCCCATGATATCAATGATATCCCAATCATCCCCATGATTTCCCCACGTTTTTATTGTGCCGAGGCGATGTGTTTGCTGGGCCTTGGCAGTGAGAATTTGATCAAAGTGCAGACCTTGAGCGACTTCTCGGTGGACGTAAAAGCCATGAAACGTGTCCTTCAGCGCCTGGAGAATGTCCAGGTGACCATGGTGACCATGGTGACATGGTAGCTGTAGAAAAGATAGGAAAATCTATGACCAACAGACTAAAAAACAACATGATTTGACCATAGTGATAGAATGGGCCAGTTTTTTTTTGGGGGGGAGGTGTAATGCAGGATCTGTAAGTTGTGCATTTTCAGGGATTTTCTGTATGTTTATTATGTTTGTTGATCTAGATACTGCAGATTTCCCTCAAAATACGAGGATTTAACCAAGAAACATGGAGTTTGAATCAGCAGTGTGTGGCTTTTCACCAAGGGTGGGGAGATAATGATTTAATGAGTGTTGGATTCACCCTTCAGACCACCATCAGGGTATTAGATTTCACACAAAAATTATAGATCTCACCAAACTAGATGAGGATTTAACATGTTCGCCAACAAAAAAAAATAGTTTTTTGACGCCGGCATAAAAAGTAACCAGCGATCAGAGGGTTGGTGTTTACCTTCCATCGCCGCCGGATGAGATTCCGGGAGGGTCCGGGCACGCAATGCTGAAATTCATCCAATCAAGGGGACAAACCCGAGGCCCCAGGCTGGAATCAAGGTGAGGTGGTTTTGAACTATTTTCAAATGTTTACAACCACTCGGTGGATCATCCTTATGTAGTCCGTCTTGATCCCAGCTATAAATGGCTAGTTAATAACCTTACCCACCCCGTAGTCAGAGTTGTAACCCAAACTAATCCTGGTTGGTGGTTTGGAACATTTTTTATTTTTCCATATATTGGGAATAATCATTCCAACTGACTAATATTTTTCAGAGGGGTTGAAACCACCAACAAGAATCACTAATTATATGCATCATTCACCAGTACAACCGCCATCAACCATCATCAACCATCATCAACCATCATAGAAAACCAGCCATATCAAACAACCAGGGAACCCAATTTCACCATTAAACCACAACAAAGCATATCGAAGCATATTAAATCAATTTAAATAATCTAGAACCAGCTTAAAAACCATTTTAAACACAGCTTTCTATTAAAAACCACCATGTTTACCCTATGGTAAACTAACATAACTATGGAAAATCATCATTTTATAGCTGGGTAGTCATCAACTATTTCGACTGGGCCATGGCTTCAATAGCTATATTTTGACATAACCAGAGGGTAAATCCCATTCAATTACCAGTAAATCCCACTAAATCCCATTAAAACTATGGAAAATCACGATTTATAATTGGTAAATCCCACTAAATCCCTAAACCAGAGGGTATATTTCGATGGGAAACTTCCCAATGCCCATCCCTCCCTCCGTTCGCAGGTCATGGCCATCGTCGGCTTGGCGGGAGCCACAGAGACGGGCCATGTGGATGACTTGGAAGCGCTGGCGGAAGCTTGGACGCCGGCGTGACTTGGGACTCGGGGTGACTCGCGATGGATGAAAACAGTGGATTCATAGTGGATTAGATGATGGAAAAAAATGTTACTGATGGATTAATGTTGGATAGATCGTAGCCAGATGTTTCCATCACTATCCGTTAGATGATGGAAACATGGAAGCATCTGGCTACTGATGAATAGTGAAAAGATTGCTATAGATAGCCATAGATTTTATCGATGATCGAAAATTTCACGGTGAAACCCATAAATGGATTAATCATGTGAGTTTTTAGATGATGGATTATTCTATGGATGAAGCCATTTATATGGGATAGCCACATTCAATTGATCTTCTTTTAAAAGATTTTGAACAGCTTGCCATCTATCTCGATTAATTATCGAAATTCAGAGTATATTTGCAGCGAAGTGATCATTAAATAAGTATCATTTAATAGTTCATAACTTATCCCATTAATAAATGGATTGATTAATGAGTTGAGTAGTTTTGCAGCGAAGTGAAAATATCAGCAATGGATTAATCGGCAACCCGGTTTGAAGATCCCATGCGGCAAGGCACAGGTCCATATATTTAGCCATGTGCCCATACTCCATACACTGATTTTTATTTACTGAAAATCTGATTTTCTTGATATCAAATTACGGTATGTCCAAATGATTTATCCGAGTATGTCCAAGTTTTTTGCTTCAAGACCCGAGTTGCAGTGAAAATTCTATCATGTTCAGTAGCCATATCTCATGAATTGGTGGTGACCTTCTGGTAATTTAACAGTTTGCTGTGCAAAATCACCATCTTGAATAGGTAAATCTTCCATAAATGGGCCATATATACCATAGCAAACTGTTAGTTTACCAGGAGGAAAAAACCCATTGGCTCCCATGATGTATCCATTATTAACCGTCATTCACCATGATTAACCAATATTATCCGATATTTATGTGGAAGGCTTCTTGCGGCTTCTTAATCATTGTCACCATTCTTAACCATGGTTCCACAATGTGGTGCCCCCAAACGTTATAAATTGGTTTATAAACCCCATTAACTATTGTTATAAGTACCAAAAAGCATAGTTATTGGCAGTTATTGGAGTTATAAACCAACTTAACTATCGTAAACGGGGGCCTAGGGGGCCCCACTTTGCAGGTCCCGTTTCCAAGGATCTTGCAGCTTCGCTGGGCGCGCATTTTCACGTCGACGCCGCTTGGGGCTTCCCCCTACTGTTGGACAAGGACCATGGCAGAGGTTTGATGAAAGGGGCGGAGAGAGCCGACACGGTGGCGGTGGATGGTCATAAACTGTGCCTTGATGGGTGGCCTTGGTACCCTCTGGTTATGTCAAAATAGCTATTGAAGCCATGGCCCAGTCGAAATAGCGGATTTTTCCCAGCTATAAAATGGTGGATCTTTCCATAGTTATGTTAGTTTACCAGAGGGTAGTATGTTTTTTTTGGTTGTGGCAACCCCCAAAATGGTGATGTTAAGTAGGTTTAAGTGTGGTTCATTGAGATGAGCATGGGACAATAATGGGATAATAGTGGGATCATAATGTTGTTCACCCCATAATAAACAATCCCTAAAATCACCATACATGGGATGCATAAACCATGCCCAAATGGTAGGTTGATTGTTGGTTTTATCTCATTAACTATTACACCGCTTTTGGAAATTCGGAAATTACGGGTATTACACTCTGGTGAACATTAAAAAAACTATGGAAAGATCCACCATTTTCAATGGGTAAATCCACGAACTAAATCACTATTTTCAATAGCTATGTTAAATTACCAAAGGGTATATTTTTGGGAGACCTCGATTAAAACGGCCACTAACACAGGTGGAAGTCGAACTGATATAAGTTTGCTTTTTTTGGGGGAAGGTGTGGGGTTGTTGCATCTGACTGAATTCAGTGAAGTGTTATTTTTATTACCTCAACTCAAGTGAATTTATTTCGATCATTGAGTGGGCGGGGGTTGAGGTCCTATCCCCTCCAGATCTCGAGATAGTAAATTCCACTTCTCGGGGGGGTGGTGTCTCTAAGGGGGAAGGAATTGATCCATGATTTTGTCAATGGGAGATCTTCAGGATCCGATTCAAGAAGGAGCTACGTAAACGTACCATATTTCAGGCCATATGAATTGTGGGGATATTCCCTGAAATTTAGGCCTGAAAAATAGGCCTTATATATGGTAGGTACCCTCTGGTAAACTAACATAACTATGGAAAATCACCATTTTCAATGGGTATTTTCAATAGCTATGTTAAATTACCAGAGGGTACCTCCGTCCTCAATCGGTTCCTGTTGCATGGCCATTGATAAATTGGTGTTCAGTTTTTGGAGTTGATCCTTCTAGAAGGGCAACCCGAGTGTTTCTTACCCGACCTGGTAAACAGTCCCAAAAAACGAAAAACGGAAAGATCCAGTAGATGTTTATAAAGGGAACACCACAACTATTTCCACTGGGCCATGGCTTCAATAGCGAACTGTAACAGTCATTACCAGGCCGGGTATATGATATTCCTATATTTATTCACATGATAGTCACACATATAGGTAATCATTTCAATGGGATTTTCAATAGCTATTACCAGAGGCTACTGGTCTTTTGGATGTGTGACTTATCCAGCCAAATTGTGTTCCCTGTGACCCAATGAATTCCGCGAAAAAAAACCGTTTGGAGCCATGTCTGGAGAATCTGAAGGTCCTAAATGCATACCGTTTGTATCCTGAAATGTTTAAGCGTAGACACACACACACAACGCTGCAAGATATAAGTTTGTTTTGAGGTTGAACACAATTTTTGGGGAGTCATTTGCAGGAACATGCAGGAACTATATAAATTTTTGGATCACACATCGCATATTTGCCAGCAACACTGTGATATTCGCCAATGCCTCACGGGATTCCTTCAAAACAAATTCAATGTTTTCCAACATGTTTGGTTACCCTCTGGTAATTTAACATAGCTATTGACCATTTATGGTGGATTTTCCCATTAAACATGGTGATTTTCCATACGTAGTTATGTTAGTTTACCAGAGGGTACATCCTCATTTTTGTTGAGCAAGTTACATTCATACTTGCTTGTGACCGTGGTTTACAACCTGCTCATCAATCGGACAGCATCAGTCATAGAAGACTTAGCAACCACTTATCCTCGCCCATTAGGTTCGATGATTTTTCCACACATATACATATATTAGCATATTGATTTATTTAGATACACATATATATATATAGATAGATCGATGGATAGATAGATTGGATTAGATTAGATTAGATTAAATTAGAGTAGATTATATTAAATTAGATTAGATAGATAGATCGATAGATCGATAGATCGGTAGATCGATAGATATGATGTATATCACCATTATATCCCAGTTAAATTGGACATATGGGTATGGATCAATACCTATACATACCATTTTTAGGGGAATGAACATCCATGAATCCCAGCTATTTTGATGTGAACAGAAGGGGTACTATTGGTTTTGACACACTGCCATATGTTTTTTTCCATGATTTTCCAATGATGGTTGACCACGACTTCGCCTTGCCCCCCTTGGGCCGGGCCCCCAACAGTGATCCCAACGGTGATCCCGGTGATCCCGGTGTCGGGGATCCAAGGCTCTACACCCCGATGGGTTGCGGTACACTGCTGATGCGCAACCCCTTGGATCCTTCGCGCGTTTGCAAGTCTGCGCGCTACATCATCAGTACCTGGGGGCTGATAGAACTGGGTATGGGTTAACATCCAACGTTTGTTGGAGAATGAGGGTTTACAATGGTTTATATTTCACTTACTGTACTTAATATCACTGTGGTTTGTAGTTGGGTTTAATATGGATCAATACCTATAGATACCATTTTTAGTGGGATGAACATCCATAAATCCCAGCTATTTTGGGGTTCACTAGGTACCAGGGTTTTGACCCATCCCCATCTGGCAATCTGGGGGCTCTTGGTGATGGGAATTTTGTGATGGTAATAGCACTAGATTGTTTTTATGTTATTAATATCACTGATATATTATAATCATCAATATATATATATGGAGGTTTCCTAAGTCATGGGGGTACCCCAGTTATCATCGATTTTAGATTCGGATTGTCCATGAAATAAACTATCCATTTTGGGGGACCCCCAGTCGTCACCATGGGATTACCGGTTTCAAAACTAGTCGTGGACCAGGTCCACGACTGGATGACCGGGGGTACCCCCATGACTTGGGAAACCTCCATATATATATATTGAT
This sequence comes from Cladocopium goreaui, assembly GCA_947184155.2. Classification (NCBI taxonomy): domain Eukaryota; class Dinophyceae; order Suessiales; family Symbiodiniaceae; genus Cladocopium; species Cladocopium goreaui. The sequence continues at coordinate 212,053 of CAMXCT020000170.1, forward strand.
GATTATAATATATCAGTGATATTAATAACAATAAATATAGTGGTTATTAAAAGCATTGAACCATTGTCATTTTGTCATTTTGTCGGGAGATTTTAAGCAACAAAATCATAGGCATTTTACGCATTTCACGGGGATAGAATGGCGTGTGCTATCATGTAATGTTCACCCCAGGGTTTGCGATTTACCTCTGGGCTGTTGATCATTGGGCAGGCATCAAAAAAAGTAGCAGGTTATTGTGATTATTTGATATTATTTGGGGGGTAACCACCAATTTGTTAAATCAACGCAGGCTTATTCATCCAGAGTTGACATTAGTTTGGTGGAAAAGAGACCGACATATTTTGGGAGTAGTAGTATAGCTTACCATGGTTTCCCATGGTTCGAAACAGACAGTGTCTGGAAAAACAAGGTGCAATCGGAGCCCCCACTTTGGTGGAACACCAGGTCCTCCAACGATGTACACAGTTTCGGTTGTAAAAGACACCACTTGTGGTTGAAATTGGTTGAATTTTATGTATATAATTGTATAATATATATATATATATGTATGTATATTTTTGCCGAATTCGTAGTTGCAATATGTTGCAATGTTGCGATGTTTTTGTTCATCACATCGTCCTACTGATGGCTTTGATCAGTGGCAGAACCAGGATGCTCTTTAACCATCAGATTTGGAGGTCTTATGTTTGGACGCAGCCAAACTATATAGTTTGTTTAATTTTGGTTACACATAAACACATATTAATTTTGGTTATATAGGTTTATACATATGATATAGTATATATATACTTAAATTACATGCATAATAAGTACTTGATATGTATATATAGGCTTGTCCCACCTCTTGGAACTACATACCATGGGGGGTGGATGGGGTGTTTTTTTAACGTTCATGTGAACTTGCAGAAGCAGTTGATGCTACGCACACGCGGGGTGGGGGGGGGATGGGGTGGGATGTTAACGTTCATGTGAACTTGGGGGGGGGATGGGGTGGGATGTTAACGTTCATGTGAACTTGCAGAAGCAGTTGATGCTACGCACACGCGGGGAGGGGGTGGGGGGGGGATGGGGTGGGATGTTAACGTTCATGCGAACTTGCAGAAGCAGTTGATTGGGAGAGGTCCTCAAAGCTGTGCGAGACTTGCAGCTCCTGTGACGAGACAAAAACCAGAACTGGTCTCACATGTTTCTGGGAGAGGTCTGCAAACACCGTGTTCATGTTGATACTAATGCTGATGATGATGATGATGTCATGATGATGATGTCATGATGATGATGATGATGATGATGACGACCCTAATGAAACTTGTCAATTCCGGGACAAAATTTCATCCCGGAATTGACACGTTTTACCGACCTAATTCGGGTTGTGCGCAGTTCCAAGAGGTGGGACGAGGCTATATATACATGTAATATATACATAATATGTGTATACATGTAATATTATACAATTTATATATAAATATATCATGTTGTTTATCCCGCGAAAATATATCTCCATATGGGTCCATGGGCCATTTTTCTTCCCCATGACATGGGCCAAAGAGAGCGATTTGGGTCAAAAAACCACGAGGCGAGGATTGCGATTTTGTTCGACTTCCTGTCCAATCTTCAACAAGTTTTAACGTGTATTATATATATATATATATTTATAAATATTATCTTATATTAAATATTATATATATCTATGTATTTAGAGGTCTGAAGATAATGTCTTTGTTCTTTTGTGGTGGAGATCACGTCCATTTCATCTCAGCAGGTTCATTTTCCCACGTGCCCCGCCTTAGGAGAAGACAGTTTCGACCAAGGAAGGCAGGTTCCAACCGACGGTGTGGATGGGAACATAGAAAGCACCGAACTCCGAACTTCCCGGCTGATAGAGGTTTCCCCCTGTTCAAGCCATTTCATGTGGTCAGTTTACAATGTCATCAACTAGAAAAATGACTGGGAATGGGATTTCCATACCACCGACCAAAACATGGTTTTCTGACTGGGGGTGCGTTTATGGCATGGTTTTAACCACATGAAACTGGTCATGAGACTTCCATGTTGTTCATGGATGTATTTCTTGGGACACAGCTCCAAGATTTTTTTTCGTAACCAACCATTGAGTTGAGGATGTCGCGTACAACACATGTTGATCAGTTGCAATGTTTGCTTGAATGCCCGATAGATGCCAGATGGAATGTCAGATAGAATGTCAGATAGAACGCCAGATAGAATTCCAGATAAGATATCAGATAGAATTCCAGATAAAATGTCAGATAAGATATTAAAAAAACAACGGGGGGTATCATTCGGAGAAAGTCATTTTAGCTGGAGATGTTTGTGTCGCGTTTCACAGACATCGGGATCCTGTTCAGACCCAATGGCTGACCACGAAATTGCGCTTGAGCGCACGGTTATTATTTTGGCTTTGGACCTATTATCATTTTACATGTCCAAAGTTGGTAGCAAAGTCCATCAGACTTATCCCCAGACAGACAGATTCTAGCAATCCAACGGCTATTAGATGCTATTACAATGTGGGGCCCCCCAGCTATAAGATGGATTATAAACCCCATTAACTATAGTTATAGGTACCATAAACCATAGTGACATTGGAGTTATGTGCACCAACTTAGCTATCTTGGGGGCCCCGCTTTGTAGTATTTTGGCAATGTAACAGCCAATCCAAAACAAATCTCAGCAACTTTAGGGTGGAGTGCCAAAGCAGCGACCCCGTATTACAAAAAGCCTTGGCCTTGTCTCATCAATTTTTAGCTCTGTCCTTTTTTTCTGGTATGCCACACCCAGAAATAGACACGGACCTCATGTCAGTGATGTCAGTTATTTCTGTTAGTTGTAGACTAATGTAGACTTATTAAAGTTTACCCTCTGGTAAACTTACAAAAAGCTATTGAAAATGGCCCAGTCGAAATAGTGGATTTTCCCAGCTACAAAATGGTGGATCTTTCCAATAGCTATGTCAACGTTTACCAGAGGGTAAATCCCATTAAATCCCATTAAACCACCATTTTCCTAAGGTTTTCCTAGGGTTTATGACTGTTGTTATTTGACTACGACTACGACTCGAAACGATCGCATCATACCACCCAACCCGCGGGGCTTTTTACCGTTTCCAAAACCTGGCAAACAGGGTTGGTTGCACGCCAAATTGCACCATTGGGGATGGCTACCTGTTTTGGTTTTCTTGTACTTGTGGCATTTGAAATCTTCTGGAAAAAATTCTGGATATCTATTTTCCGATACTCCAACCATGTTTTGTTTGGCAAATAATTTATAATTTGTTGAAGTGAACCCAATATTTACTTTGGAAACCCGGTTAGCAATTTGGATCAAATATCGACGTTTTAGACAACATCGAGTTTCCTTAAAGTGAATCGTGAATATCTTGATATAATTGAAAATTCTTGGTCATAACCACCAATAAAACACAAAACTCTTCCAACAAAAATCCACCCCCATATTCCCCCGATCATTTGACTTGGGTTTTGAGTCCATTGTTTGAACCGTTGGCCGTCGGTTGGCCATCACAGGTTTACCTTGGAGGGCTCTCGACCCGCCATGGCCACTGGGAAATTTCGGAACTGAGTGGTGGTTTTCTGGGGTTTCAAGGGTAAGTTGGGCCACGAAAGGCTATACCCTCTGGTAAACTAACATAGCTATGGTAAATCACCATTTTTAATGGGAAAACTCACTATCAATGGCCATTTTCAATAGCTTTTTGTATGTTTACCAGAGGGTGCTTTTGTTACATGATTTTTCGGGCCATGTCTTCCCACGATCTCATGGTCAAGTGGCCTTGGCGATTTATCGGGCTATGATTCTCTGGGTGAGTTTTTTGACGAGGCAGGATTTTGACCGTCCATTCACTTCCAACAAATTCAGACACATCACAGATAATGTCAACCCTGGATTAATAAACCCCTAGGATGTTTAATTGGGAGGGTACCATTTTAGATATTTTAGTATTAGACCATGACTATTGGAGGAGTACCCCCCTTTTTTTTATAAACCAGGGTTTAGTCTCATCCGGGGTTGACATTATCCCTTTGATGTGTTGCTCATGGATATGTTTCCAACAGCTACAGGATGGGGCCCCCGTAAGATAGCGTTCAGTTGCCTAAAAAATGTGGCTGAATTCTATCGTTTATGATAGATATATAACTATAGTTTTCATGGGGATTATAATGGTTTATGAACCAACTTATAACTGGCGGGCCCCATCCTGTACTGGTTTGCTGCACCTGATTCTTGAACCGTTGTCCAGTTGTGTACTGCAATGCTGCAATTTCCCGTTATTTGTATCCAACTAGACAAAAATTTTGAAACAATAACGCCCAAACCCCAAAACCCCTACACCCTAATCAGTTAAGCCTTAAATATAGCAAAATATATTCAGCAGCTGAAGTATTATGTAATGTTTAGTGGAACTGTAGTCTGGAATCCATCAAAATATGTTATAAAACCTTCAAAATCACAATTTTTAGCGTATGGGGACTCCAAAATTAACCACATCAAAAAAAGCATTAAAACCACCCAAGTTCGTTTTTTCTAGCTGGATGTACGTACCTTTGAAGGTAAAAACTAAAGAGAGAACATGATCTGGAATCTATGCCAGCGGTTTTGGGATTAACACAAAAATCGAGGACCCACGAAAGCATTCACGTTGCTTAGATGAAACCAATCATCACCGTTTTAAAAGAATGTTTGAAATGGCCCTTCCCAAACATATTCTCCGATGGCCATTGAACACAGAACTGGAACTGGACATGTGCATTTTTGTCCAGCAAAAACTTGGGTTTTATGGTGGAGTTTTTCATAGGATGTATTTCAATTAGACCACCATCAGCTGGCCCAGCTGCTGGTTTCAAACATTTGGGCAAATTATGACGACCTCACTGCAAGCGAACTCTGGATGGTTAGGATTGGAGTTTTTTGTCCAGTCCAAGAACTAGATTAGCATGATATTTCAAACGTTTCTATTCATGAGACTGTTTGGAAATGGCTATCCTCATAGTTCAGGTCAAAAAAAGTGAAATACCCTCTGGTAAACTAACGGTTAGCTATTGAAAATGGCCATAGAAATAGTGGATTTACCCAGCTATAAAATGGTGATCTTCCATAGTTATGTAAACGTTTACCAGAGGGTAAATCCCATTAAATCCCATTAAACCACCATTTTCCTAAGGTTTTCCTAGGGTTTTCCACAAAAACCATGAACCATGCCATTTATCACGTTCTCAGGCCATTTATCTTCACATGAACCTACGATGCTTGGGTCGACAAGGTGCGAAGGGTCTTGCTAACGACCTGCGACGTCACTTGCACGAGGATTACCCTCTGGTAAACGTTTACATAGCTATGGAAAATCACCATTTTTCATGGGTAAATCCACTATTTCTATGGCCATTTTCAATAGCTATGTAACAAATTACCAGAGGGTATAAGATTGGGGGAACTGTCCCACAACTTTTATTGGCTGGTTGGTGGTTTGGACCATTTTTTTTCCAGAAACAGTTGGGAATGTCATCCAGCTGTCACTCCATGATTTTTCAGAGGGGTAGGTTGAAACCACCAACCAGTTGGGGTTAGTGAAGAATCCGATTTTTTTTGCTTCAACAGGGGTCTCCTTTTCCAATCAGTAGGGCCTTGGTGGCCAATTTTTGATGATCATTTGAGGGCAAAAAAAACACGGAGAGTGACTTACATCAACTTACATCCCTTAAATTTTAGCCAGGTACTGAACTATTGGAATTCCATTCTCCAATTTTTATGTTGGTATCATTATATTTTTCACCTGCAGGGACCAGTGAAAACCGTTTGGTATCATTCACTTACTTGACCTGAGAATGACTAACACATTTTCCGACAAAAACAACGGATCTCACAAGGACCTCTTTATCATGAATGACAGTTAATATCAATGGATTGGTTTAAGGGAAAAATTACAGGAAACCATGGTTTTTACCATTAAATATGGGGCTTTCCTGTAAATTTTCCCCTAAACCAATCCATTGATAATAAGGAGAATCATCTTGAAAACGTGTTTTTTTTTTTTCGATAAAAGGGACCTGCACGGACAAACATAAAAGTTGGATCATAAGCATAGTGAACAATAATAACTATATATGGTTATTATTCCAACTTATATTACAACTACGCTTTTCTCAACTATCATAACTATATTATACTATATTCATAAGCTGGATTAATTTAATTAATCATATTTGATTATATGGTTATATATTGTTATTATTCCAACCATTATATTTCCCAACTATCATATAATTAGCTTAATTCATAGTTGAGATTTCCCTAACTATATGCTAACTATTCCCTAACTATATCCTAACTATCCTAACTAATTACTATATTTGTAGAATAATAACCATACATATATATATATTCCAAGTTAATAGTTGGATTAATTATTAACTATTAATAGTTGGAATAATTCATATTTCTTTCCCAGGATTCCCAGGACCCGATCATCCCGATCAACTGGTGCGTTCGAATCGTAGTGAAAATCGGTGAAAAAATCCCCGTTTTTTGAATATCCATCGGTTGGAAAAACCCATCATATGAACAAAACATGGGTATATTTCACCGTAGGTTCTATCATTATGGTATTTTACATCATCACTTAAAATTATGGGCTTTAGGTTTCAAAATACCATCGTTATAGACTACTTAGGTTCTATACCTATTACCCTCTGGTAAATAACATTATGGAAAATCACAATTCTTAATGGGTAAATCCACTATTTCTATGGCCATTTTCAATGGCTATTTTGACATAACCAGAGGGTTAAGATGCAATTTATAGTGAATTTTCCCATGAAAAATGGTGATGTTCTATCCCTATTAAGATACCATGGTTATCGCCATAAATCAATGGATTGGTTTACGGGAAAATCTACACCGGAAACCATATAGATTTTCCCATTTTTTATATGAGGCTTTCCGGTTCCAAATTTCCCTTAAACCAACCCATTGAATACCCTCTGGTGAACTAACAGTTCGCAATGGAAAATCACCATTTTATAGCTGGGAAAATCCACTATTTCTATGGCCATTTTCCATTGCGAACTGTTAGTTCACTACAGGATAAATCCATTGCCAAACCGCTTCACCCCATGACTTAGCCAGGCCTTCTTAGCCGTATCGCTGCGGGTTGTGCCCTCGCGCAACGATTAGCAGAGATGCTGCGACGCGATGAAAGTAGCGCCTTGGAGCCGTACGGCAAGGTGAAAACCATGGGACCTAGAAAACCAGAGGAAAACCATGGGAAAACCCTGGGAAAATGGTGGTTTAATGGAATTTAATGGGATTTAGCCTCTGGTTATGTCAAAATAGCTATTGAAAATGTCCCACTTATAGTTGATTTACTTATTAAAAATGGTGATTGGGACCCCCTTGGACTCCAAAAGTACCTTCAAAGTTGGGTAATCAATGATTTTGATTTATGTTTGAGGGACTTTTAGCCATTTCCATTGGTACTGGGGGGCGGAAAATTTCATCGGTCTTTATTTTAGAGGTTTACCAGCAAAAAGTGGCTGCAACCATCAGTAAATAATGACATATAAGCAATAACAATAACACATACCCTGAAAATTGCCAGTTTAACTGGGAACATGATGACAAAACCTGGGTTCTGAGGGGTACGCCATTCCCAGACAAACCAAGATTTTCGTGCCATGGAAATCGAGCCTACAGCCGACCAGATTCCACACATGGCCGCGCAAGCAGCCCAGCACCCAAGCAGCCTGGTAAAATTGGGGATTGTTGATTACTTTTATAGATTTATTTCATCTATTCTAATGAAATGAATAATTAAACTACTGTTTTACTATTTATTTACTACTAGATGTTGATTAAACCATCAAACAACGAAACATCTATTCTAATGAGACCCAGCATGATCTCCAGCATACAAATCAATGATCTTCGTGGCAGAACCTATTGTATTTGTTCGCATGATTTCACTGCAGAATCAAAGGTTGCAAACATCTATCTTTGGAATCTTTAGAAAAAAACATCTGACATGTTGAGAAACCTGCTGGTAGGGAATGGAGAAGATCGTGATGAAGGAATGACTGACAACGATACAATGTGATGGTGATAACTTAGGAAAAAGAAAGAACAAAACGAAACACTGAGCTTCAACAACCACAAGAACAAGAAAAACCACCACCACCGCCACCACCGCCCCCACGGCCACCGCAACCACAACCAGATGCCCTCGGTAGATGGGGGGGGTCTTCTAAGGGGGAGGCATACCCCTTGGAGCCATGACATATTCGTAGGGAATTGGAAGCTTATTACGATGGCCAACTGAGCTACAGAAGGGTTGTAGTAGTTTGAAGTAAACATGTGAAAAAGTGTGTTTTGGAAATGCATTATTTTTGACATGTGAAAACATGTATTTTGAAATTGTGAAAAAATGCGACGACATGTATTTTTTAAAGCAATTTTGAAGCTTTCTTCTCTTTTCCTTCTGCATTTGATTTTATATTTTTGCTCCTGGTAGTCATTGTTTTGCTATAGATAGATTAAACAAATCTGCGATCTGCACAGTCCACTTCCGATTTGAACTGCTCCCCAATTTCAACCTGCAAAAGTTGGGCAGCAAAGTGCAGCAAAACTGGACCCCACAAGATCAAACCTGAAGAAAAGATGTCAGAATTCCACCTTCCCAACTGGATATTCAAATGTTTCTTCACATTTTGCCAATTTTTTTAAACATATGTTTTTCACACTTTTTCCAAGTGCATTTTCAAAACGCATTTTTTCACATTTTTTTCCAAGTGCATTTTCAAAACGCGTTTTTTTTCCACATGTTTTCACCAAAATGTGAAACATGTGGAAAGTGCGAAAAATGTGAAACAATGCGTTTTGAAAATGCACTTGGGAAAAATGTGAAAAATGCAGCGTTTTAAAACTGTGAAACAAATGTGAAAAATGTGTAACATATGAAAACAGAGAACAAAAGGCAGTTGAAAAGTTCCTGTTTCTGAGCTCCATGTTTCCCATTTTTTTTCCAGATATACGCGCTTTTTCCGGTTGTCTTTGAAATTCAATCTTACTGTAAATTATAGAAGATTGAACTTAAGCATTAGGTTTGCATAAAAAGCATGTATTCATTTTCAATGATTCATGTCAATAGATTCAGAATGAATGTAAGTTGATTTTTTCGTCCATTGGGGCTAATGCACCAGCTTTCGGGGCGAGGGGGTTGTATGGGATAGAAAGGGTTTGAATATTTCGTCCATTTGTGTGGGGTATTTCTCTGTGGCTGGTCGTCCAGGCCCAGGATGAAGCTCAGCGTGCGGCCGCACAGCAGCGTGCTGCGGCACAGGCGCGACCCCGGCAGGAGGGACCCTACACAAGGTCCTGCTGCCGGCGTCCCTCTTTCAGGAGCTCGACCTGTAAGGTGAGTTCCTGGGGAGTATGGAGGTTTGAGTCTATTGTATGCCATTCTATTCAATCTTTCCATTTTTTTAAAACACATATATCAAATACCATTACATGATATCTAAGGGGGTTGGGGATATCTGTATCCAGTGATGGAGGTGAGGGGGGTTGTTATGTGGAGGTTTGGGTTGGTTGAAAAAGTCAGAAGAAAGGCCACCCAAAGTATGTTTGGAACAATGTGGTTGAAGGCTCATAGGGCCACATGGCCACCCCCCTGGCTGGGCTTATACATACGTTTTCTCGACTGTCAATGGTTCAACAATTGCTGTTGAACATTGATTTTTGTAGGTTTTGGAGTTTGAACATCTTTGAACCAAGCATGAAATGGGCTGAAGCTGCACAAAATAAACGATGTGTATATACTGTATATATATATAATATGTTTGTCATGTTTGGATGCGATTGGGCAGATTTGTGGTACAAGTTGGATGAGGCCTGTCTTAGCTTCGGTGGCTTCAGGTAGTGTCACCGGTGCTTTGCTGACTCTTGCAAGGGAAATTTCAAATCCTAGCTTTCAGCTGCCTCCTCCTCCCTCAGCATCGGAAGTCTGCTCTCTGATTCTACCACTTCCTCAAGCTTGGAACAAAGTGCCAAAATCGGAGGAGGTCCTGCACGAACTGCTGGTTTTAATGCTTCCACGTGTCTCGTCTCGAGTCTCTGGTTTTCCTGTGGCCCCGCCCGCCGTGTCTGTAGGGGAAGCTGCGAAACCTCTCATTTTCGAACGTTTCCAAGCCGTGTCTGTAGGGGAAGCTGCGAAACCTCTCAGTTTCGGAGGTTTCCAAGCAGGTTGTCATGTCGTTTTGCTTGGCAGGAAATTGGTTTTGTGTGTGTGTGGCAAGCGCAATACTTTTGCGTCGTTCTCACAAGATGAGTTGCAGTTTTCGTGGCAGGGGCAGCATTTTGGAGACCTCTGTCGTCAGTCTGCGTGGCAAGCGCAGCACTTCAGACGTGTCACATTGCGTGCTCTACACACCACACTCCACACTCCACACTCTACACTCTACACTTCACACTTCACACTCCGCACTCTACACTTTACACTCCACACTCCTCACTCAACACTTTACACTCCACACTCCACACTTTACACTCCACACTCTTGACTTTACACTTTACACTCCACCCTCCACATTTTACACTCTACACTATGCACTCCACACTTTACACTTTACCCTCCACACTCAGCACTTTACACTCCACACTCTACACTTTACATTCCACACTCTACACTTTACACTCCACACTCCATGCTCTACACTTTAAACTACACTTTACACTCTACACTTTACACTCCACACTTTATACTCCACGCTCAGCACTTTACTCTCCACACTCCACACCCTACACTCCACACTCCACACTCTACACTCCACACTCTACACTCCACACTCCACACTCTACAATCCACACTCCACGCTCTACACTTTACACTCCACACTCCACACTTTACACTCCACACTCTACACTTTACACTTTGCAATCTGCACTTTAGACTCCTCACTCCACACTTTACACTCCACACTCTGCACTCTACACTTTACACTCTACACTCCACACACGCTTTGCACTCCACCCTCTTCTGCATGGGGAAACATGTAGACTGTTCAAATAACTTGTTTCACAAAAGTGTTCTACGTGACTGCATTCGGGTTCGTGGGCTGCATCTTGTTTTGTAATCCACTTGCAAATCAAAGGCATGCCACAATAGTGGCAACTTCCAGACATAGTGCCTGGTGTTGAGTTTGCTGTTTGGTCGATTCCATTGGTGAGCTCCCCGTCAAGCCATCAGAACTTCAAGTGTTTCACAACTCATCATGTTCTTCCTGTGGTCCAGGTTGGTCTTCTCGTTCAGCTGGTGCGGCAACTCGCCCATCTTTGAGGCAGCTTCCACTCTTGGAGGCATCCGTGCCCCTGTTAGACCCCCAGATTCTGAGATTTCTATTCTTGGGGATGTTACTGTAAACAAAATAGGTGCAAAGCCACCATTGGGCCTAAAGGGTGAAAGCTGAGACTGTGCGAGTCAATCTGCACGAGCCAGAAAACGATACATCTGCTGGGCAACAAAATAAATCCTGTTTTTGGGACTGTGGTTTTCCAGAACAACTTGAAATGCAGGAAAGAATGTCGAGCTCAGGAAGCAGATGCTGATTTTCCAGCTCTTTTCAGCAACTCAGCAGCTCCAAGGATCATACCAGGACCAGCTCACCTACAGTTATTTTCTCTGTTGAATCCTTGCTGTCTCTTGGAGCCGGACTTGAAAACCATAGCCTACTCACTTTTTACTTTCTCGCAGTTTCGTGCTAGTTGGATGGTTTCTACTGACATCTACTGACTACAAAAAATAAGATTCTGATTTAATTTATGGAAGGCCATTCGTAAGCGATTTGTAACCTAACATGTGACTTATGACCAATTTTGGTGGACTCAGGTACTAGACCTTTATAGAGAGGCTATTTTTCTGGCAATGTTCTGATTTGTGGGCCCGCTGATCCTGATTTTACAGAGGGGAGGTTTTTGAGATGAATTTGGTGATTGCCGCATCCCGTTAACATTGCTATCAAGGCACAAGGAGAATGGGTCTGATTAGCTGCCGATATAGCAGCTCACTAATGTGATTGTTATTGAGGTTTCACGCAGCAGTGGATCCACGTCTTAGAGATAGTGAGATAGATATAACCGATAGATAAATATGATATAGAGAGAGATAGACAGATGGATTGATAGAGGGGGCATCAGACTGGTTTCGGATTCTTTCAAATACCTCTTTGGAGCCCTTCCCGCAAAGCAGAGCTTCAAAATTGCTCATTGTTCTTGTTTTTGAAAGTCGTGCCTTTGGACCCATTGTCTCCAGAACATCAAAAAACCCCAAAAGCTGGGCTTTGCCCATATGTTTCCCGCTTCTCTGCCATCTAAATTCCCAAAGGAAACGCGTAACATAAGGGCAGAATCACCCGTGGAGAGGCAACATCACCACCCGCAATGTTGAAGCAAAACCTCTCTATAAAATCGACAAATTGTCTCTATTTGGGGCCCTTCAAACCTGAATTGTCCATGTTGGAGTCCACATCAGCGCCGGGACCTCCTAACAGCTCTGATGAACACGTCTCTTGTACTGCGCCTGCCACGGAAAATGCATCTTTGCAGATCCTGTTCAAATTTCCCACGCCTGCCATCGTTTTTGGAAATGCTACAAAACCCTCACGTTTTGCTCATTTTGGACAAGGTGCGCAATCCCTTGTGCTTGCCACGCGAAACGAGCTATGAAAGTCCAAAAATGGTCCGAACGTGGCGTGCTTTGTACATTTTGACTTCGAAATGTGCTGCGCGCCACAACGGCGTGCACTTTTTAGACATCACAACTTCTACAAGTGGACCGAACGTGGTATGTTTTGTACATTTTGACTTCAACGTCGCAACTTCCAAAAGTGCTCCGAACTTCGTGTGTCTTGTACATTTTGACGTCGAAATTTGCTTCACGCCACAACGGCGTGCAATTTCTTATCTCTCATCCGGCTAGCTGGCTCCGCACCCGCTGCTTTAGCGAGCCTACTTTTCGACCCTCCGGAGCCACAAATCATTGGAAAAACACAGTGTTTCGCGACTTTCCTACCTTTTCGCGCATCTGCATCTTCTTTCTTCTGACTCTTTCTCTTCTAATCTTTTTCTTCTCTCTGCTTTTGTGCTGCTCTGCTGTTCATCTGTCCATATTGTCGGAAGTTTGACTTCTAAATTTCCTTCGATTATGTTATATTCATTTGTTTTATCTGTGAAACAACATGATGCAGTTTCAATATCGAATTGAAATTGCACCTTACCAGCTGTACCATCGTACAACCTTAGGAGGCCGTCAAGGGCAAGGGCGTCAGCGGCGTCAACGTCACGGGAGAGATGGAGAGCACCGTCACAAAGGCGTGGGGCCTCAGTGGTTCATGTGATTGGAACCAGGGCTGTTGAAACTTGAGATCTGGATCTTACTGGTAGGGGATCATACTAGTTGCGGAGCTACTCGAGATCTACATCAACTCTACATCTACCACTGACTAACTGGGATACCATGATACTGCATGATACTTGTACCATTCTGTACCAGCAGATGTAAGCAGCCTCGCTTGTCCCAACGAGCCTAGATCTGTAGTGGAGTGTAGCGTAGTGTAATGTAGTGTAGTGTGCTGTAATTTAGTGTAGTGGAGTGTAGTTGTGTAGTTGTAGTTGTAGTTGTAGTTGTAGTGTAGTGTAGTGGAGTGTAGTGGAATGTAGTGTAGTGTAGCGTAGTGAAGTGTAATTTAGTGTGCTGGAGTGTAGTGGAGTGTAGTGTACTGTAGTGTAGTGGAGTGTAGTGTAGTGTACTGTAGTGTAATTTAGTGTAGTGGAGTGTAATTTAGTGTAGTGGAGTGTAGTGCAGTGTAGCTGTGTAGTTGTGTAGTTGTGTAGTTGTATAGTTGTAGTTGTAGTGTTGTGGAATGTAGTGTAATGTAATGTAGTGTAGTGGAGTGTAGTGTAGTGTAATGTAGTGTAGTGTAATGAAGCGAAGCGAAGCGAAGCGACATCTGAACCTCCAAAAGTGGTCCGAAACCCTAGTGTTTTTAACATTTTGACTTGGAAATGTGCTTTGTGCCACAACGGCGTGCACTTTTTCGACATCTGAACCTCCAAAAGTGGTCCGAACGTGGTGTGTTTTCTACATTTTCACTTTGAAATGTGCTTCGCGCCACAATGGCGTGCACTTTTTCGACATCTCAACTTCCAAAAGTGGTCCGCACCCCTGGTGTTTTTAACATTTTGACTTCGAAATGTGCCTCGCGCCACAACGGCGTGCACTTTTTCGACATCTCAACTTCCAAAAGTGGTCCGAACCCCTAGCGTTTTTAACATTTTGACTTCGAAATGTGCTTCGCGCCACAACGGCGTGCAATTTCTTATCTCTCATCCGACCAGGTGTCTCCGCACCCGCCGCTTTAGCGAGCCTACTTTTCAACCCTCCGAAGCCACAAGTCATTGGGAAAAACACACTGAATAAACTTTTCTACCTTTTCGCGTACCTGCATCTTCTTTCTTCTGACTCTTTCTCTTCTCTGATCTTCTCTCTTCTGCTCTTCTCTCTTCTACTCTTTTCCCTTTTGCTCTTCTATCTTCTACTCTTCTCTTCTCTCTGACTCTTCCCATCTCTGCTTTTCATCTGTCCATATTGTCGGAAGTTTGACTTCAAAACTTTCTTCGATAAGGGTTCCCAATTTTTACAATGGGATGGCCGCACACCACAAAAACCAAGTTTTTGGACCATATCCAATCCATTCTCCCATGCATCATTCGCTCTGTAACACTGATCCCAACAATGTCGTTGTACAATTCATTCAATTTTGTTGGCTTTGCATTACACCTTGCACATTTTGTTCAGATCCACAGTCCACTGCAAGGTGAAAAGAATTTTAACTGTCATCCCTTACAGGCTCCTCAAGCGAAACAAGCTCCACCAGAGACTTGGCTGCCAGATATGGGTCCCTAATTTCACCATGGGAAATCGAAAGGAAATCAAATGAATTCAAATGGGAATCAAAGACCTTCGAAAGGTACACGCCCCAAAAAATGGAGTAACATATGTTCTCCCCATAGGGTTTGATGGTTTGATGGTGGTGAAGTTCGTCCCAAAACATGAGGTGTAAACCATGCCACTTATCCAGTGTCAGAATTAGGGGACTTGTCCCAGATTCTGAGCGAACTTTTCAGGTTGGTGACTCGTGACAAGATTCAGCCAGGTGTACTTGGTGCGCCCAGCGCTGCCAGCGCTGCGAGGATGGCAGAGAGGGGCAGAAAGCTGGGTGGGGCCGATGGCTCTTGGCGCAGGTCATGGCTCCGTCGTCCCAGACCAAGGAACCACGGATTCATCGACATTTTCATGGGATGAATGGGATAGAACTGTGGAAATACACTGTGGGGAGTTTATTCCTAGAATTTTAAAGGTTTGAACTTTGAATGGGATTTTAGGAGTTTGAGTGGCTCAAGAACATGCTGGGCAAAGAAGACCCATATGGAAAGGGGCAAGGGATGTTTCAGGCAGGCACTGGCCAAATTCTGGAGTTTAGCTGCGACCTTTTGATTTTATAGAGAGAATGGGTCCATACTGAAGCCGAGCACATCCACTAAGTACCCCCACGTCCCAATTTCAAACTGTGAAAAGGCAATGTTGAAGCAATTTCAAGCTGTGAAAAGTACATCCACTAAGCACCCCCCATCCACAAGTACCCCCACATCCACTAAGTACCCCCCACGTCCATCGCGCAGTGTTGAAGCAAAACCTCTCGATAAAGTCGAACATATTTTCTCTTTATTTGGGGGCCCTTCAAACCTGAATTTTACAATTTTGGTAAGTGCCTCCCTGAAACATCCTTTGCCCCTTTCCATATTGTGAGGCGCAGCAGGACTCCAATATAGACAATTCAGGTTTGAAGCACCCCAAATAGAGACTAATTTGTCGATTTTATAAAGAGGTTTTGCTTCAACATTGCGCGTGGTGACGTTGCCTTTCCGCTGATTGAAATTGGGACGTTGGGGTAATTAGTGGTGTACTCGGCCTCAATATGGACCGTTGTTTTTAGAACATCAGCAAGTTTCAAAAACTGGGTTCCGCCCATATGTTTGTCCCTCCATGCCCTCTAAACTTCAAAATTTGGTCATTACATGCCTCAAGCATTTTGAGGTTTTTCCATATATTGTGAGGCGCAGCAGTACTCCAAAATGGAAAATTCAGGTTTGCTTTAATAATTTTTCGATTGTATCGGGAGGTTTTGCTCCAACAATCCGGGTGCCAAAAAGTGCCCCAAAATGGCAATCGTTTTCCATTTCTTCGGGTATGTGATGTGTTTTTCATTTTTTGTTTCTGTTTATTTTTGGATTGAACCTGATTCAGCAAGTTATGGAAATTGATGGCATCCCAAACCACAACCGTCCAAAAAAGAATTCTCTATAAAACCAAGGGCCCGGGCCCAGCTTGTATCGACATGACTTTCAAACAGCTGCGGTTCCACTATAAAATCAGAGACCAGGTACCCATATTAAGGGTCCACATGTTTCAATAAAATTTGTGAAACCACCATTTTGGAGATCCAGATTTTATAGTGGACCAGGTGAATGACCTTAAAAGACGTCTCCAAATGTGACCCTGGTTACAAAACAGGCATTTGTAGCCATGTGGTGCCTTTTGTTTCTTGATTTTATAGAATCGTATTTCTTGCAATCTGATTTTTCTTGATTTCAGAGAGATTCTCAGACTGTACCCCTTATATCCCCTTATTATAGTTGGACCCAGGTACTTCTATAGAATGGCGGTCTTTGGGAGACCGTTGAAATTCACAAGGGGATTTTTTTATCATTGCATCAAGCATTGCTTGTCAACCATTGACCGTTCAAAACCAAGCGTCTTAAGCCTTAAATATTTAACAACCAACTGCGGAATGCGCCAACAAGCACCAACACCGGCTGACATGAATTTAGACAATAGGATGGGATATAGTGGGTCTACGTCAACCTGCTTGCTGGTCATGTTATTGTATGTTATTAATATATGGTGTGTCGCTGACCAGAAAGGTCAGTTTGGGGGTTCCGCGGTGAAAAAAATTGCTGGTCTAAATGGTGTATTGTCTCCTTAGAACACAATTCATGTTTTATTTTGGTTTCATGAAATTTCATGAGTGTTTTTTGCCTGATGTAGTTGTGGATTGATAGCACCATCATAGACCCAGAGTCAGGAAAGGGACGCCTGTGGGCCTGGTCATCACAGTTTCCAGAGTCCAACATTTCTGGTGATGGAAAACATGGGAAAACTGAAAGCGGAACCACCAATTTGCTCTGGATTTTCTATGAGGTTCCCTTAAAACAAATCAGTGAGTGTTTCCGGCTAAAACCGCTGTTTGCTGGAGAATCATGGAGTATCCGTATGATGAACGGGGAGAAGCCGACTGGCCCGTCATAGCCTCCAATTGAATAGTTTTCTATGAGTTACAACACCTTTCTTTGACCTCAAGGTAGTTTCAATATGTTTCAATGATGTTTTTGACTTAGCAATCAGCTCAACAGTGCCCAGGTACTTGGGGGTTCAGTTGCACTTCAAGAGTGGTTGTATAAGCTGAATGTAGCCCCGTATCCCAACTTATGCATGCCTATGGTGATTGTAATTTCAAGTTATATTGATGATTGTTACCCTCTGGTAATCTAACATAACTATGGAAAATCACCATTTTGAATGGGAAAACTCACTATTTCAATGGCCATTTTCAATAGTTTTTTGTATGTTTACCAGGTCGGGTATCCCATTTGCAGCCCCAAACATCTTCGGAAAAACCCTCTGCCGCCCTGATGTTCCTGAGGTTTTGAGCTCATCACCGACCCTCCTCAAAGCAACATTGTGCTCTACAGATATATCCCCAGGTGCCGATGGGATGTTGACACCAAATTTTCAGGATCTCCATCTGTGGTTAACACACCAAACATGAAGAAGCATTACTCGTACCATCAAATGGGGACAGAACCAGAAAAGGTGAACATGTCCCATTTGCTCATTTTTGGATCAACAATCACCCATCCAGGTTTAGTGATTCAACATCTCACCAACTTTTTTTGGTTTGTTGGCTCATTTTTTCTATGTGGATTGCCTCACGTCACTTTCCGAAACTTCCGGCTGCGCCGAAACGCATTCTTTCGGCTCACACATTGAATGCCGGGCTGGTGCTGGAGAATGAAGATATGTTTGGTGGATATGGTCCCTAGTGGTCCCTACTGGTAGAAAATCAATGGAAAAATGGTGATAAACCCGACATTTGGCCAGACTCTGGGCCAGACTGTTGAGTCGAATTACGCCAGTAGTGGTGGCTTTTGTTTGCAAACCACAAAGCAAGCATCCAATGGGCTCCTCGTGGAAAACAAGCTATGGCACTATGGAATTCTATTGCTGTCAACAAATGGACTCTTCCCCAGGGCTTCCTTGATTTCAACACATAAAGATCTTAAAGCATGTGCCCACTTTCCACTTTTTTTTCGGGGCACAAAAAAACCACAACATTCCACACCGCCATGGCCCCGCTGCTGTTGCTGGCCCTGGCGGTCACGTTGACAGTGGCGGAGGAGGATGTTTGCACATTGGTGCAGCCCCGCAATTCGCGGCCGAAGATTGCGTCGCCTCGGATTGAAACATCAAGAAGTTGGGAATTTTTACCAGAAAACGTCTGGATTTTACCATCAAAAATAGGATTTCCCAGAAATTTATGGTTCTTTGAGGAACATGACGTTCTGCACCAAGGGATGGAATGAAGATTTTTCTGGAGGTTACTCCATTTTGCCGCATTCAAATTCACATAAACAATACCCTCTGGTAAACTAACATAACTATGGAAAATCACCATTTTTAATGGGTAAATCAACTATAGATTGCCATTTTCAATAGCTATGTTAGTTTACCAGAGGGTATCGCAAACATTTTTAAACACACAACCCCGAGTGACAAACAAGAACTTTATTTTTTGGGTGTGCTTCACGCGAACCAAGTGAAACTCCGAAATCTGAGGGCCCTGGTTTCAATGATATTTGGATGGTTATGTGACTTCACATGACATCACCATCAAGTAGAATAAGGGAGTCATGCCAAAGTCTGAAACCTGGTTGCTTTCAACATATTGGCTCCGCCGGGGGGGTTTGCCCGGCTTGGAACAAGGTCGACTGTGACTACATGTGATGAGTATCCGCAGCCGTTTGTTGTTCTTGTAGTCATGGTGTTGATTTTACTGTGTTTTTTCATATAAAATGTGGTTGTTCACAAGTAGACTTCATATCTTTTTTTTCAGATGCAATTGATCATTGAATGTTTTGACAATGTCCAAACTTGAGTTTTTTTTGCCAAATCTGGCGGAAAAATCAACAATCACCTGTAATTTACAGCGTTTCCATTTGACACGATTTGCATACATATATAGACAGACATGAAGTATACATATATATATATATCACATACACCAGAAGTAAACAGAAAGAGTCAGACAGAAAGGAGACACATGGCAAGAAGAAATACATTGAACCCAATCAAGATGAGGAAACGATGGACAATCAAACATGACACTGCGATTGCGTGAAACGTTTGCACATGACACACCAGCAGCGTACCATGTGCACAATGAACACACCAGCAGCGTACCATGTGTACACATGAACACACCAGCAGCGCACCATGTGTACACATGAACACACCAGCAGCGTACCATGTGTACACATCAACACACCAGCAGCGTACCATGTGTACACATGAACACCAACGTTGACACACCCCACCCCACCCCACCCCACCCCACATGTTAAAATTCCGGGCAAACCCCCCCGGTAGACCCAACATATTGTAGTGCAACTTATCGATATGACCTTCTGCTCCTGGATTTTTTTTTGGGACATGCTTTTCCCATGTTTTTATTTTGTGTTGGGAGGATCCTCCAAGTCCCGAATGATGATTTTTTGCGTGCCCCAGGAATCTGGTGGCAACTCAGTCTGCGACAGCGATGGATGGAAGCCAATTGACAAAGCTCATGCGGCTGAAACAGGCTTCCTGTTTCCTGCCCCACTCTGGATTTGATGACTTGAAAATGGGTGCAAAACTGGGTTACGGTTTTACACCGTTGGATAAGAAAACAGAATACCCTCTGGTAAACTAACAGTTTGCTATTGAAAATGGCGATTCAGAGTGAGTTTTCGCATTAAACATGGTGATTTTCCAGTTCGCAAACTGTTAGTTTACCAGAGGGTAAAGAAATTTCCAGAATACCCTGGGGTTCTGAAAGGTCAATAGCCGATCCATTTTGGGCTGAGGGTAGAAGTTCTGGCTCCGGCTCCTGGAGCCCTCTGTTTATCCATGGGTTTATCATCACTAAATTGCCATAGACGAATGAATAATAGTGAGAATTAAACAAGGGATTTAGAGTACGGCAATTTTCATTTATATACTTAATAATAAGTATAATAGTATTGGGAAAATATAGCCAGCTCATCATGATGATGAATATGACTTAATTATACCTAATTCATATTCATCATCATGAGCTTTCTATATTTATCCCATTCCATCCCATGCATGCTCAGAACATGATATTAATGATGGTTGGTTTCATTCCTGTTTCCCGTAATTGGTTTCAGGGATCAGGGAAAATATACAAGAGACTTCTATATTTGGGTACAAATCCGCCAGTTTCCAGTTCAGATTTCTTCTAAACCAATTCATTGACATTTTCATGAAGTACATAAATCCATATTAATCCCATCACATAGTGATTCTACTAGTATCTCATAGAATATCATAAAATTGGCACATTGGATAAAAAATTATCGTTAGTTTCATCCATATTTTTGATGCTCAAAACTTTTCCGACATGCTTTCACCATCCCGTAGGATCCGGCTGGAGCATAGCAGCACCATGGATCCGTCATGGGATATGATTCGCCCATTGATTAAATATGGTTTTCCCCTTATGATTATATAACTAACAACTACTTATATGATTAATCATATAACTAATATCACCTTAGTTTATGATTATTGGTTACATATAACATCATATAACTAATACTGTTTTCCCATGATATCTCCATGATCAGTATGCCATAACCACTGCAGGATGGGGCCCCCCAGTGATGTTAGTTGGTTTATAAACCATTATAATCACCATTAACTATAGTTATATCTACCATAAACCATTGTTAAGCCACTTAGAAACCAACTTAGCTATCTTGGGGGCCCCACCCTGTGGGTAGTATCGCCATTATATGTCCACATCTGTCATTTTTGCCATTTCCGGTGCTTTTTTTCCCCAAGATCCATGGCAAATCTCCGCCAGGAGCTGTCTCAACTCAGCGGCGAGCTGGACGGCATCCTGGGCGCCGTCGGAGGCGCCGGAAGCCGTGCCGGAAGCCATGGAAGACGAGGCGACGACGACTGGGGAGCCATGGTAGTCCCAAAATGGTGAGTTATCATGGATCAAATCCATGGATAGCTATGTGAAATAGCATAATTATAATATATATATATGTTCATATACTGTGGGTAAAACATGGTAAAACAATAGTAAACCATCCCCAAAATCACCATAAATAGGTTGTATAAAAGATTCCCAGTCATGGGCGGTTTATGACATTGTTTTACCCACATTATAACCATGGGTATATCATGGGTTTACCAGTATGTGGCCATAATTATTCCCATGCAAAAGTAGAGATGGGATTTAAAAACCAGTGAATTTTCATGCGGATTCCGGGATTAGGTTTTGCAGTAAAAATAGGTATTGGAACTAGCCTCTGGTTATGACTAACAGTTAGCGAACTGGAAAATCACCATGAAATTAATAGGTAAACCATCTATTTCTCTTGGGCCATGGCTTCCATGGCTATGTAACAAACAACCAGAGGGTAGTATTGCAGAAAAAAAAAGGTATTGTTGTCAATAGTCACATATTCCCACTGGGATTAACATTTGGTATCATGGGACATGGAAATTCTTATTCCAATAATGGGGATATGACGGTATGATAATAAGGGGATGATATAAGATATAAGGATATAATGGGTATATCATGATTAATAGTGGTTAGTACATGGGAATAATGGGACTATTTTTCACCATCGCAAATCGGGATTTCATCAAAAAGAATGGTGTAGTGGAATTATGATAGGAATACAATGGGGATTAAATAGGTACGGTCACAATGGCAAACCTGTTTTTTTTCCAGAAAAAAGTACAGGATACCATGGGATGCTTAGAAAAGTTAAGAGGCAACCAGGTATAATATGACACTAAAGATAGGATATATGATATATGATATATGATATATATATGTATATGTACAGTATATAGGGATATGACCATCAGCAACTGGGAATATTTTGGTGATATTTTCATCATTTACCTTTACGGGTGGACCTAAACCGTGAAAAATGTTGATTTCATATGACTTACCCTCTGGTAAACTAACATAGCAATGGAAAATCACAATTTTTCATGGGAAAACTCACTATAAATGGCCATTTTCCATAGCTATGTTAAATTACCAGAGGGTACCAACAATGGTGGTATTGCTTGGGAATATACCGACGAATCGATGGGAATGTAATGGGAATAGCCGTAGCCCTTAAGCATCAAAAATTGGGATTTCACCAACTATGGTGGTATAGCGGGATTGTACTGGGAAAACTCATTAAGACTAGGATGAACTAGCCTGAAAATAGGGGTATTGTATGGATATACAAGTATGAATTGAACTACTGAGTAATCATTTTCATGGAGCTATTTTTTTTGAGGACAAGAGAACATCACCTGATTCTGGGGTTGTGTGGGTGGATTCTACCATGGATATTCCTAGTTTTGGCATCGGGGAACACATTATGTCAACCTAGGAAGAAAAAAAAGTTCAAGAGGATATGTTCTTTACCCTTTGGTAAATGAACATAGACGATGAGAATCACCCATTTTTAATGGAAACTAATCTTCCAACCCCTATCTGCCAGGGTCTATGTTAATTTTCCGGAGGGAGGGTACTTTGAAGGAAACTTCCGCAATCAGTCCACAGACTTATTAATCCGGGGTTGGCATTATGAAGGAATGCCACTGATTATACCGAGATTCTACAAAACCATGTTTGTTCCCGTCCAATAACAAATAGGGGTGTAGTGCAATTTTTCCTCAGAACCTCCAGCAGCTCCCTCATGAAATCGAACGCAAGATACCCACGAATGGTCTTGAAAGATTTGTTTAAAATGTATGCAGCATTTATATAAGTTGCATTACATACAGTTTACTAAGTGTATATGTATATAATAGTATATATGCAAACAAATACATACGTATAAATCCTTATACAAACACACACACATATATATATATTATATATACATACATAATTATATTAATTATAGATCAATATATGTATATAGTTATAATACATATACAGATTTGTGGAGGATGTACCATCCCTTTTGGTGGCTGATTTTTTTGAACACGGCGACGCAGGACCCTCAGGAGACTTGAACATGTTTGGCTCTGATGGACGTCAGAACATCATCATCAACAATAGCAAGATCTACGGCAATGCCACTGGAACACCAACATGGGGGGAGAGCTTTGGGGAACATTTACTTAAATCAGCCAAACACAGACTCAATGGCCATTTCAGGAACCTAAATTGGAGGCACCTACCATATATAAGGCCTATATAAGGCCTATGTAAGGGAATATCCCCACACAATATGGCCTTACATGGTACAGTACCTCCATTTTAGGTTCCTGAAATTCCCATTGACAGACTAAACAACATGAACCCTATTTTCGCCAGATGTATTTTCGCAATACGTAGTTTTTCTATCGGTTTGGGGGTTGTATGTATAGCTTCCCGACGGTCCACGGATTACTCTCACTAAGCCTCGGCGTTCAGAAAACTGGCAAAACTGGTGAATGATTTGTGAATGAACGGATCATGTCTTGCGATTTGGAGAAAAACGAATGCAGGCCCACTTAGACTCCAATTCATCTCAGGACTTTTGCTGACTTATCCAAGTTTACCCAAGCTCAGCCAGATGATTGTTGATCATTATCCCTCGTTCTCTCTGCTCTACTGCACACACTTTCTCCCATTCTTCAGGCGTATATAATAAGGTTGGCCATACAAAGTCAAACCACAACTATTTCTCCTCCAAAACCAGCCAAACAAATGAGGCCATCGCATTTATTCGAGTCGCGGTTGGAGTGTCAGTGGCAGCGACACCACACCCATTTAGCGGTAGACATAATATATCATATGTCCACCACAAATCCAACCAAATCGTTAGCCTGGTAGCCTAGTTGCAAATCATTTTATCTCTCTACTTGAAGGATCGTCATCTACTTAGTCAATGATTAGTTGAAGCGACTGGTCATTAGTCGTCCCCTCAGTTGCTTGGTAGACTACGCTTGTCTTGCAGACCTGCGGGATGATCCTGCAAGTACTGAAAAAACCCGGTTTTCATGGTGTATCTTCAACAACAAATCCCCATGATATCCCAAGTGTATCCCAGGAAACATGGGGGTTTTATTCATGGGAGATCTCCAGGATCCGATTCAATGGAGGTACTAACTTAGTACCATATTTCTGGCCATATGAATTGGGGGGATATCCCCTGAAAAAATCCGGCCTGAAAAATAGGCCAAGATTATATGGAAGTCGGTACCTCCAATATTTATCGGATCCTGAAGATCTCCCATTGATAATGGGTAGATAGACTATAACAGTTATTACAGTTATCTATAACCTATAGTATTCCTATAGTATTCCTATAGTATTCCTATAGTATTCCTATAGTATTCCATGGTTATACCCACAGTAAAAAAAACACCCAACAGCACTGCCACGTCGTTTTTGCGTGGCTCGGAGAGTTTGCCCTGAGGTGATCGGCGGGAACAACGCAGCATCGATCACCTCGGAGCCGAGGGGTTTCGGGTGGCCAGGGTGGCCAGTGGCTGCCAGTGGCAGATGGCCAGGTTAAGCAACATTCAATGGGTGCTACCCTCTGGTTATGACTAACATAGCCATGGTATAGTAATAGATGGTCCATTTATAGATGGTTTACCTATTAAAAATGGTGATTTTCCATGGCGAACTGTTAAATTACCAGAGGGTAAATACCAAAATATTTCAAAATACCAAACGGTATTTGGTATTTGGCCATATTAACATGAACATTAAGTTCTAGATACCAAATACCAACTTAACATCATAAGTTCTAGATACCAAAAGGGTGCTAAATACATCTAAATACCTTAATATTCATCGTTTCCTTTAGCACCCTTGAAATCCAAGTTCTAGGTATTCAATGGCCATTTCAGGAAGCCATGAATATTGGAGGTACCCATTTCTAGGTCTGAAATTCCCATTGAGGTATGACTTGGATGACTTGGTGAGTTTCTAGGAGTTAGTTTATAGGCACCATAAGTATTCATAAGTTGACATAGCCCCTTCCAACTATAGCTGCTATAGAACAAAAGCGACCCGGCTGCAGTGACGATGGATGATGAAAGGCAATGGTTTCGAAATAAGGGAAGCTCTTGAAGTAAGCAACCACATTTGATGAGAAAAACTAAGGTTTCAACTTTTTTCTCAACCAATCCGCAGTACAGATTCTGATCTCCAAACATAGATTCCAAGCAAAAAATGATCAGCAAACTTCAGATTGCTACAAAAGGTTTACTATAAAAAATAGTTTTTAACCCAGTAGGATAGAACTTCAGAACAGTAATCTACCACTAAGTCACTATAAATATATGTATACTGTAGGATGTTTCCTATGGTTTTCCTATGGTTTTCCTATTTCCATCGTTTTTTTCTGGGAGAAAACTCTGTGTTCGTCTTTCCCAAGGGATGATCCAAAAAATGTTGTGACGCTTGGTGGGTGTTTTTCTGTGAAGGAGGCAGTTTTCAAACCACAGGGATTTGACTGAAAAAAGGCGATTGGCCAAAAAAAAACAGGAGCAATCATGAGCAATCCGATTGGTGACTGGAACCATGGAATTTTGAATGACTTTCCATGAAAAGTTGGGAATTTCATAACCGCAACTGACGAACTCCATAATTTTTCAGAGGGGTAGGTCAACCACCAACCAGATTAATAATTTCATGAGCAATTTCGATATTTTGTTGACTCCCACTTGACTATCCGATGATCCATTCTTGGGTTTTCGGTAGCCATCGATCATTTTGGATCAACAAGTTTCCACCAACCAACAAGTCAACTGGTGTTCTACTTACTCTCAGTTACAACACACCTACGGCACATTCCTCCATGTCATATCATTGTTTGTTGGTTAATGATTGCATCTGGATTGTAGCCTATGTGTATCAATTGATATTCCCAGGTAGCATTCCCGGAATTCGTTGAAGGGAAGACTGGTATGTGGCGGACCAAAGCATGGTTTCAACGGCATATCTTTTCCCAACGAAACCAATTCACTGAATCATAGGTTCCCATGCATGACAGCATATCAACCCCAATTAAACAAGAAGTACCATTTTGCAAATTTCGCGAAAGGGTTGGATTTATGGTTCAGTTCACTATATGTCTATTTTTTTTTGTTCCCCCCTCGGAAAATCCCCCATATTTACAAGTGTTCCAGTGCAGGATTTTTTTGGAAATAGCATGCGCGAGTCTTCCATCAGTGCTGGAGATACCCAATGGAAACACCGGGTCTTTATGCCCATCGGTAGCTTGGTATGGTATCGGTACAGGTTCCGATATGGGTACAGAGGGCCGGGTTTCTGTGGCCGGAGCTGTTGGGATCTGTATGGGTCAATGTTGAAGTCCCAAGGGACCCAGTTTTCTGTCCAACTTTACCCTCTGGTAAACTAACATAACTATGGAAAATCACTATTTTTAATGGGAAATTCCACTATAAATGGTCATTTTCAATAGCTACGTTAAATTACCAGAGGGTATCCAGTTTTGGGTCACGGTGGAAACTTTTCAGGTTCGAAGACTATCAAAAACGGCGTTTCAAATTTTAACGACAATATATAATATCAATATGCAAACCCGTGCTACTAATGATCATAACAACAGCACCAATGATATTAACAATATCAGCGACAAAAGCAGTAACACATGCATAAACCAATCTCATAGCAATGATAGCATACCAAGGATAATGATGTTAATATTGTTCAGGCGATGATATTAAAGATGTTGCATAACAAAAACGTTTTCAAAAATGGTAATCATGTATAAAGGGAACTCAACCCAACTGGGAACACACCATTTTTGATGCCCACCCCACATAGCCAAAATATCCATTGCAGGGGGCAGAGGTGACAATCCGATGTCGCAAACGGTGCCTCCGAATCCAATGGCTTTTCAGGTTGTCGCCATTTTTTTTTTCTAGAACGGCCATATTCTGGGGTCTCATCTCCGGCTTCCAGTCAAAAGTGTGTCTTTACATACCAAACTCGGAACATGTTGATGTGGATTCCTCCAAAGATGGGTGAAATTGGGCGAAATTTGGGTATATGCCGCATAGCGGCGATTTTAAACACCATTTTTACCATCCAACAATCAACCAAGGGTTCAGTAAAAATATCATCCCCAATCGGGGTATGAGCAGTAAACCAAACATTTAGTATGGTTTATGGTTGGTTTTTCCTCGTTAGATCACAAAAGATGCGACATGATTTCTATTATTCAATTATATTCCCAACAATACTCCATATTATCCCATTAAATCCCATTGCATCCCGTTGGTTTCCACGGATCCATGAACAAATACCGAGGTAATACCGAAAAATCTGTGGATGTCAGCGCCAACGGCACCGACATCAACCACCACGTCAGCACCGATCTCTTCGACGGAAACGAACACAGCCTGGGCGCCAGCGCGAACTCCCGCAGCTTCACGAGCAGTGGCGAGAACGTTGCGACGTAGTTCGTGAGGACAATGAACCTCCGAACGTGTCTGAAAATGGATGGGTTGAAGCGAAGATTTATAGGAAACCATGGTCTTCATCTCAATTGATCAGGGGTTCTGGTTTCAATTTTGCCACCTCTGAGAATTTTAGTGCCTTGACCCTCGGCTGACCCATCGTAGAAAAATGTGAAATTTGGAGTAGTTACTACTGCTTCTGGAGTTCATGATGATCTAACTAGGGATAGTTTGCATTTCTTTAGTGTTTTAGTGTTGGCCGATTTTTGCCAAACATGTTTCTCGAGATCAAACAAAATCCTGAAGTCAGGGACCCAGCTGATGAGCAGTGTTCAACACCCTGGTCGTCCCTCTTTACTGCTTGGTTGATAGGGATTCCTGTACTGGATTGTGATATTTGCCAATAGATTGGTTAGTATCATCCCTAATGTCAACCCCGGATGAGACTAAACCGTGGTTTATCAAAAAAAGGGGGGTACTCCCCAAATAGTCATTTCATCTGATACTTTTTTATGTTATCCCCCCAATTAAACAACCATAAACGGGGTTTATTAATCCAGGGTTGACATTATTATATAATCATCTGGGAGTTTGAACATTGCTCAACCATCTGCTATGTTCAAAAGTTTTTACTAGCATACAATAGGTCAATGGCCATTTCAGGATCCTAAATTGGAGGTACCTACCATATATAAGGCCTATGTAAGGCCTATGTAAGGGAATATCCCCACAAAATATGGCCTTATATGGTACAGTACCTCCATTTTAGGATCCTGGAATTCCCATTGAATAGGGTTTCCCCTCACATTGTCATCCATTCTCCGACAAATCTGGAAAAAATGGTGTGTTTTGAATCCACAGATGCCAGCACCTCTGAGATTGTTCAAAGGCCTCCAACATACCCCAGTAATTTGATACGGGTGTGTTTGAAAATAGTGTACCCCTAAACCCAATGGTTAATGATCATTATCCCTATTAAATGGCTATAATTGGGAATATACCCTATTTTCAGACAACCCCATACTGAAAAAACATGAAGAACATTGACTACTAAAAGAGTCATGATAGACCATGATGCCTGTGTATTGATGCTTAAAGTCTGCCAGTTGCAGAGGATTTTCGATTTTCTGCGGATCAGAGAAATCCAAAATTTAAACAGACATGTTCAGGGTTTTCAACATAGTTTTTGGATGTTTTTGGTGCCACTTCCCAGTTAGTATAGATCAACACCCACATGTCCAGCCTTCCAGTCTTTCCAGTACTTCCCTTTAAAACACGACAACGATTTTTGAGGGCTTGAACTACCTGTAGTTTCAGATTGCTTTCATTATCTAAATATATCCCATATGCTCCATGTATGTAATATTTACATATATTTACCTACATCTGGGTGATTTTTATGGCAAATGTTGGTAAATATTCCATACATATAGCATATGGGTATATACACATATCTAAATACGTATTTTATGTATACACATATGGTTACTATTGACATGCAAAGAGTTCTGGTAACATTTCTTCAACGAATTGAACAGATGAAAGTTTCATTGCAGGCCTGAGCGATCTCACTGGCACAGTTCCAGGATGTTCCAAAGCCTAAGGAATCCTCTACGGAGTCCACGGTGAAGCAACAAACTTCTGGGGCACTACCCTCTGGTAAACATACAAAAAGCTATTGAACATGACCATAGAGTGGATTTTCCCATTGAACATGGTGGATCTTTCCAGTTCGTTTTGTGAACGTTTACCAGGTCGGGTATGTATATTAGGTGATGTTAATCAACAAAATCATCAATATATTATAAATCCATCAAAACTATCATCAATACTTATGGATATATATTTATATACCAGAGGGTATGTATATTGTGTGTTTTGATGATTTATGGATAGTTCAAATTCACATCGACCACATCGACCACATCGACCTCACAAGGAGCTCACGAAATGGTTATGATGGTTCATTGATGGGTTCATCCTAAGCCGCCCTTTGTAAAGTACAACCAAAACATATTCCCACTAGATATCTACAAAAGGGTTTTACAACGACAAATCAGAAACAAATCACCAAAACACATTGGGTGAATCCCATATTTTTTAATATTTTGTAGATTTCTAGATACATTTTCCGTTGATCCACCACTAAATATTAAACATAACGTAGGCCATTTTCCGTTGATCCACCACGAAAAAAACCATCGGTTGAACCATCGGTTTTACACGTTGAAATCCCGGAGGTGATGCACGAAATGCCCCAGTCATAGATGGCTTATCCTTTGGTTATGTCAAACAAAAAGCTATTGAAAATGGCCATAGAAATAATTGATTTAATGATTTACCCAGCTATACCCAGCTATAAAATGGTGATTTTCCATAGTTGTTATGTCAGTTTACCAGAGGGTACACGCTTGTGACTAATGGATACGAGGCGTGTAAACCATGATAAACCACGATTCCTTCGGCCTGCGCATCTAGTGCTGGTGATGGTGCTGGAGAACTTCTGGCGGGGCGCGTAGAGTCAAGCCGACGGCGATGGGCAAAAGCGCGCCGACTGCGGGGTAGCAGGCCCCGTCGAGAGTGGTTTAACGCCAATGAGAAGGGTTCAATGGGGTAAATGGGCGGTTTTAATGGATGTAGCCGACAAGAATGGTGATTTGATGAATACAAGTGGGATTTAATGGAATAATTGTGGAGTGATGATAAGAATAGGGATTAAGCCCTACATAGCCCTACAATTTGAGATATCATGTGGGGATTTTAAGAGCCACATTTGGGGATAATGTGGTGGTAAACCCAACGCCATAAACCCGTTTGTTGTGATGTGGACGAATGAGGGATTCGAATGGATTTGACATTATTTGGCATACGGACACGGGGAATTATCACATGGATATGAAACGTGAAAACATTTGGAATTTTAATTTGGATGTTTTGTGGAAAACAAACACATGACAACACATGTTTGA
This sequence comes from Cladocopium goreaui, assembly GCA_947184155.2. Taxonomy (NCBI): domain Eukaryota; class Dinophyceae; order Suessiales; family Symbiodiniaceae; genus Cladocopium; species Cladocopium goreaui. The sequence goes on from CAMXCT020000170.1 coordinate 242,956, forward strand.
TTCAAATTTATTTTGGAATAAGTCAATTGTTTTTTAGGACTTTGCCGAATGTTAAAATGTTGGTCCATTCTGATTTTACCGGGAGGGTGACCGGGTGAGGCTGCAGATCTATCGGTCCTAGTTGCTGACCAGGTTCAATCCATCATCTGAAATGGTCAATGTGTGGAATTGTGGAGAAAATGTGTGGAATTGTGGAGAATATCCATAATCTGTAGACCATCAGGAGACATCAAGTAGTTCATCACGAAATGTTTAAAAATAGCAGAACTCAATTGTGGAGATGCCTCGGCTAGTGACTGACTATTGGCTGATGTGGGGAGAGGCGTTGAGGGGAGGCTAACATAGAACATGTCAACTCCGGATCAAGAGGGCCCTGAGTTGGCCACTGGGGCTGGGTACGATGTAGTGCCCATTTCTCCCTTGGGGAGATTAAGGATATCCTGTTTGGTGGTTTGGAACATGGCTTTTATTTTCCCATATATTAGGAATAATACTCCCAACTGACTTTCATATTTTTCAGAGGGGTAGGTCAACCACCAACCAGATCATTATTAACCATCATTAACCATATAATAACCATATATTAACCACATAATAACCATTATTATATCCATCTTGATTTACCGAGCAGGCTAGATCTCCATCCCGGGTTGGCATGACCGTCATGATCCGTCATGTCATGCTCCCGTCAATATATACATGTATTACCATGTATTGCCATGTATTAAGTATTAACATGTATATCTCCCGGAGATTCCTGAATATCATTGAAATTCATGGTAAAGGCTACGGTTTCATCCGAACATGTTCCCTTCAATCCCGAAAGGGCCGCCTTTTTTTGGACACCTCCTGGCACAAGGATCGAACCCCCATCCACGGCCATGGTACACAGCAAGAAGAACTTCGGTCATATACCAAGCTCAGAAAAAATGACCATAGCTTAGACCCTTGAAGAATCTTCAACTTGAGTGATTTTTCGCTTTTGGAGCAGTTGGGTTGTTTACTGAGAGCAGAGGCCACTACAGACCTTACCCTGGGTCTTATGAAAAAACCATCCCGGACATCCCCCAAAAAGCAGGTGGATCAGTTAGTATCCCCCATTTTTGGATCAGTTAAATTATTCCTTTTCTGCTGTGTAAGTCTCATTTTTTGGATCACTTGTATGTTATCCACATGTTTTGGGTCTTTTCTTTTCTCCATCTATTGTTGTTGTCTCTTTCTGTTGGTCAATTATATATACGTATATCTTAAACCCACATACATAAAACCTATCAAAACCAAACCGTTTGTTGGTTAAATGGTTCCTTTTTCTGGTACAATACATTAATTTGTCGTCCAATCCGTTTCGCCATGCGCTTTCCTTGGCCTTTTCTCCTCCTGGCCCTGACGGCGGCTGCCGACGAAGCGGCGGACGTTGCGTGCCTTTTGTCGGCGCGGCGGCCGCGTCGGAAGCGGCGGCACGAACGACAGCGTCGTGGTATGCAGCGGTGGGCCGCGGGTAGGGAGGGAAAAGGCGGATGATTCAACCAATAAAAATGGTGATTTAAGATGATTTTAGCAAAAATAATGTGTTAAATTGATTCCAAATGTTTAACTGTCAAAATGACGAGGATCAAGACAGCCAAAAAAATGAGGACATAAGTGATCATATGATATTATATGCCTCCAATAATCAAGCATGGCATTGTTTGGAGGTGCCTCGTCTATAGGGACCGGTTCAATGGGATTTTGTAGAGCCCTAGCAAGGTGCCAAGGTGAAATTTCACAACCATAGCGAGGCGTTTTTGAGAAAATCTGCAGGCAACGTGGTAAAACTTCACCCAGTGTTTCCGAAAAAAATATATTTCCTCAACAAAAATTGATTCATCCGCAGTTTGCTATAGGAAATCATTGAAAACTGGAGGTATTTTTCGGGGACTTTTCGGCGTTTCCTTAAGCAAGACATGCGGGAAGTAAGTAGCGGGATCCTGGGGACGATACCATGTGTGTGCCAATCCTCAATGGATGAGTAAAAAGGGTTTAAACACAGGGTTTCTCCCATATTTCATGGGGAAAACCATGGGAAAACCATGGGAAAACCATGGGAAAACCGGTTTGTCGATATGTTAAGATGTTCCCTTCACTCCAGTGAAATTTTTACTGGGCTCCTGCTGTAAGCCCAGCGTATTTCAGGTATCAACAAGGCGACAAGAACCTTTCGGTTCCTTGGCGGTTCCTTATGATCAATGGGAATATCCCCTGAAAATATGGCCCAAAATATGGTACTAACGTATATAATCTAACGTACCTCCATTTTAGGATCCTGAAATTCCCATTGATATGATGATATGTTGTTTTTTTTTCGATGTTGTTGCTCTTTTTCTTGCCCTGTTTAAGGCAGAGTTTTTTGCGTTTATCGCTGGCGAAAAATCAGCACAATCCGCTGTCCCCGGAGTTTGTCAACTTGTCAACCCCGACGGATTGTAGGATGTTTCATGGAAGGTGTCATTTTTTACTGGCAAATGATGTTTATTTCAGGACATCCTGATTACCCACTGGTTATTTGTGACATAGCCATGGAAGCCATGGTCCATAGATAGATGGTTTACCTATTAAAAATAGTGATTTTCCATGGCTATGTAACAAATAACCAGATGGTAATTGAATATTGAACCAGACTTCGTTCAAGGAAAGCACCTCGGAAACTACGACTATCTACCCTTGTGTCAAGAAGCTAATACAAAACAAGGTCGGAAACCAAAACCCCAGCTTTGGAAATTGAAGAACACACTGCATACATTTGAAACAACCATATAAATTCAGACAGTACACATTACGGTTCTCAATTCGTCACCTTTATTACAGCAACGAAATTAAAACACTCTCCCATTCCCATACCCAGCTCTGGGCAAAACCCGCCTGTGCATCTGGAGGTCAGATGAAAACGATTTCTCATACCATCTGGTTATTTAACATAGCCATGGAAAATCCCTTATAAATGGAGGTTTCTAGCTGGGAAAATCATCTATAAATAGGCCATCTATACCATGGCTATGTTAGTCATAACCAGATGGTAATATGTTCAGTAGATCGCCTATCCACGAGCATCAATCAAGCAACGGAGACCGTGAAAAACACCAGCACATTACCCTCTGGTAAACTAACATAACTATGGAAAATCACCATTTATAGTGAGTTTTCCCATGAAAAATTGTGATTTTCCATAGTTATGTTAGTTTACCAGAGGGTAACCTTCCAAAAATCGGCGTGTGTCATTTATGGTGGGCAGAGCTTATGCGGAGTCTGGCCGATGCGCGCCAAGCACGCACTTCTTCCCCCAAGGGCTGCGCAAATTCAAGGAACTTAAATATGCTTCTCCAAATGGATTTTTACAGAGAGGCCACATATTCCAATGCTACGTTACCCTCTGGTAAACATACAAAAAACTATTGAACATCACCATTGTTAATAAGTAAATCAACTATTTAAATCAACTATTTCTATGGTCAATTTTCCATAGCTACTTTAGTTTAGGTAAATCAACTATAATAGGTAAGTCAACTATTTCTATGGTTAATAGGTAAATCAACCAGAAGCTAAGTTTTTTGAATGGTATTTGGCGATTCCAACAGTATGTTGTTTGGATTCCTCATATGCATTACCACGCCGCGGAGACCGACCTAGGATTGGCACTATGACAGCGAGGGTGCCTTGGCATCATGTTTCCAGCGGTTTAATGATCAACTATGTACTGATCAAAAAAAATGGTATGGGAACCGAATTTAGATTTATGTTGGTTGAGGATGAGTGGTTAAGGTTTTCTATTACTAATACTAATATTACTAATACCCTTAATGTCTTCTTAATCACTGTGGAATTTCAAAAGCTAGGAGCTGGAGATCCCGTTCTTAACCAAGCAGATTAAATGGAATGCTGTTGCAGTTTTTTGATCAAATTCCTACAAGGTGGTACCCACGAAGAATAGATGAGGGGTTTCAAGACCAACTTTTGACTGGGGGGCACCGCCTACCTGACAGTCACCAGTCCTTTTGTTTTTGGGGTTCTAAACTTCAAACGACCTGGGGTGCATTGCCTCAGCTACATGAAATTTAGTTAGGGATTGGGGTAGTGAGTCAATCACCTCAGGGCCCTTGGCGACGAGGATGGCGGAACTATGTATTACATCAACATGGTGCATCGTGATATCGCATTTACCCTCTGGTTATGACTAACAGTTCGCCATGGAAAGTCACCATTTTTTATAGGTAAACCATCTATTTCTATGGGCCATCTATACCATGGCTATGTTAAATAACCAAAGGGTACTTCTGAATGTTGTTTCTTTGGGGTTGGTTTCAGAGTTATTTACGGTTTCACCAGGGTTTGTCTTAGGGCTGGTTCAGGGCTTCTTTAGCATCGGTTCAGGGTTGTTTCAGGGTGCATTAGGGTCCTTTGTTTGGGGAGTAGATTGGAGGTTTGCTTGGGACAAGAACATCCTTGCCTTGCACTTGCACACCTTCTTGAAACCCGCCCACGCCTACTTGATGCTACATGAGAAGTTCTGTTCTATTTCCACGAGAACTTAATCCTACGTTGCTTACTTTACCTGATGCGTTTTCGTCCCAAGAACTTCTCTTGCGTTTTCAGCAACGTTAAAAGCTTCTCTCGCACTAACTATCGGACTATCGCAATCCCGCGCCAGAGTTTCATGATCCGTTTTCTTTGTTTCACAATCTCTCCCCAGACTTTTACAATCTGTCTTCAGAGTTTCACAATCTGTTTTCAAAGTTTCACAATCTCACTTCACAGTTTCAAAATACGAGTTCGAAATTTCAAAATAACAGTTTCACAATCCGTCCTGAGAGTTTCACTATCCAAGTTGCGGAATTTGTCTTCCAAGTCTCACAATCCGTTCGCCAAGTTTCACAATCCGACGTTGATCTTGGTTTAGGGTTTCTGTAGGGTTTGTTTGAGGGTTTGTTTTAGGGTTTATTTTGTCTTGGTTTGGGTTGTATAGATGGTTGGTTCAAGGTTTATTTAGGTTTGGTTTAGGGTCGAATTATGCCGTCGTCAGGGTTTGTTGTATAGGATTTGTTTTAAGGTTTGTTTGGGGTTTCCTTTGGGTTGGTGTAGGGTTTTTTCAAGGTTGGTTTTGGGTTTATTTAGGGTTAGTTGCGGTTGGTGTAGGTTTCGTTTAGGGTATATTTTGGCGTGGTTTGGGGTATATTTCGATTTGGTTTATGGTATTTCTTTGAGGTTGGTTTGGGGTCAATGCAGGGTTTCGTCCGGATTTGTTGTAACGATAGTTTAGGGTTTATTTTAATTTTAGGGTTGGCTGAGGGTTAATGTAGGCTTTTGTCAGGGTTTGTTTTAGGGTCTCTTTAGGGTTTACTTGGTGTTGCTTTGGGCTTTCTTTAGGGTTTCTTGAGGGACTGTTTGTTGTTGACGTTCCGTTTTCCCATTGGTTCCGCAAATCTTCTCCTTCCGGCTTCCAAAGGGTGACCGATGATGGTCTCCCTGCCTCCTGTGGTGTGCAGTGGTGATGTGGGGTTCTCGACGCCGACATTTGGGGCGACTGACTCAGGTAACTGACTCTGACTCCCCCCAGTCTTTTCAATGTCAGACCTTGCCATTCTTGGACGCCAAGGTTGACCCACACACAGGTAGGTATATGGCAGTGTGTCAAAACCTTTTACCCCTGGTGAACATCAAAATAGCTGGTAAATGGATGTTCATTCCCCTAAAAATGGTATTCATAGGTATTGATCCATACCCATATAGATTTCAATACTTAGTAGCAACTTGGAAATCGATCAAAAAATCAGTTTGTGAAATATCATTTGCCGATTTGCCATGAATTTCTCAGAATGAGCAGGTAAATAAAGAGTAAGTCGGGGACAAGATACGACAGTCCAAAACCAATCAAAAGTTGTGTTCGATCGTGATCGCAAATGTGCCTATGCCCAATGAAAGGTGGTAGTTACAAAGGGGTTTTAGAGTTTGACACCACAAAAACATACATGCATGGTCCATATGGATTGGTCCAATTTGGTGATGAAAATGATCGATCAAAGGGGTCATCCATATGGCGTTCGAAAATGGATTGCCAATGGACTCACAAGATTTGTAATTGTTTGTATTTAACGCATTTTAACGAATCATTGTTTTGGGAAATTGACATCTATGACACTTATGATGACTTTTGATGACTTTTGAATGGTTGAGTCATTCCCAGCAATTCACCCAGCTGGCCGAAGAATAGTGGTGTTGGTTTCAGCCTCAGCATCTGCCACCGTGGTTTTCAAAGAGGATCATCCCACGGCTGATTCGGAGAGAAGTTTGTTTGGCACGTACAAAAGACCTGGTTTTTTCATACCAAAACCATCCAAAAACGATCCAAAAACGATGGAAAGATTTCCGCAAAATTTATAGCTGGGTAGTCATGAAAAACTTTTTCGACTGGGCCATGGCTTCAATAGCAAGCAGTTAGTTGACCAGGCCGGGTAACTATTAACCATTAACCATAGATTAACCATAGATTATCCATATATTACTCTAGAGGGTAACTTCCACAACAACTCAGCAGATCTCAGCAGATCTCAGCAGATCTCAGGTGGCACACGTCAAGACATCATCATCGACAAGAGCGAGGTCTATGGGAATGTCATTGCTGGCAACAATGCTGGTGACATCCACTCAAACTTTGTGGAGAATACGGTTCGTGATCGCAGCATCAGTGCTGGTGATACGGAGTTTCTTGGTGGTTGTGGATCGGTTAAGTCATGAAAAATCCCCGAGTCACAATGGTTGTTTCTACAGTAAAATATGGTCTAATCGTGGATGGTCTGGGGGTATTGGTATTACC
>CAMXCT020000170.1:254799-279131 GCA_947184155.2 Cladocopium goreaui
CTTATATATGGTAGGTACCTCCATTAAATCGGATCCTGAAATTTCCATTGATAATAGGTAGATAGACTATAACAGTTATTACAATTATCTATAACCTATAGTATTCCTATAGTATAGCTATTATAACATCGAACATTTCGGGTTTTGTGTTTTGGAAACTTTAGTCTCATCAGCCATTTGGCCATTCCGCCGACATCCCAAAATGCAGAAAAACACTGGCTCTGAGGCTCTGCGTAGTGAACACGCACAAAAACCCGGGCAGCAGCCCCGTCCTGTTGTATATGTTTATATATTATATGTTTGTTTATGTTTGTCCAATGTATATTTGTATATATCCCCTGGTAAACTAACATAACTATGGAAAATAGCCACTTTTTGAATAGGTAAATCAACTATTTCTATGGGCCATGGCTTCCATAGCAAACTGTAACAAATTACCAGAGAGTACCATTCATTGGGGAAGGCTGCGCCAGGACATCGACGATTCAGATGACGACACTTAAACACATCTGGCTAGCGGCAAGCTGGGCAGTGAGCGGTCACAGGTAGTGAAAATGGCTGTCACCCGGATCAATCGTCCACTAACCATTTGTAGGGGATTTGCCATTGCCACGTTTGATTGCAGGGCAACTAGTTTTTCGCACATCAATTTTGGTGTACCCATTTTGGACCCATACTCCCCGGAGCAGGGAGGAATGCTGACCCGCTGGCCGATGGTTGGTGGTTTTGGACATTTTTGGAGGTCCGCAGAAGATTGAAAAGCAAATTTGCTACGCAAACGGTGATCGGAACATCGAAATTTTCGTGTCTAATGCCATGTCTTCTCCCGTTCTGAGATGCTCTGAGGATCTATCTTAGAATCTTGGGAGCTATGTTTTTCCACCTTTTTCATAGAAACTACTTAGTGAATAGAGATTTGTCCTTGGTGACCACCCAAACAGCTGGGATAGGTGTCTTGATCCATCCCCAGATACCCGGAAATCAAAAGTGGCTGGAAAATCCCTTTAAAATGAAGGCTGGTTGGTGGTTTGGAACATTTTTTACTTTCCATAATATATGGGTAAATTATAACGACCTCACTACGACCTCACTGGAATCAGGGTTAGTAAGGGGAATCATCCCAAAATGGCCTTATTTCAGGTTAGTGAAATATTATAATTTACCCAGATCCTTCCCATTGACGAACACCATGATTTTTCAAGATGGGCACATTGCACCACCAACCAGAAGGTCTTAATGGGAAATCATCTATAACTTATGGGATTTTCTGGTGCCACGTTTGTGCCACGGCTATGAATCATGGATTTTTTTCGGCTATGAATCAAGAATGTGGCCCGAGCCATAAAATTCCTATTGCGGTGTGAAGCTGTTCAAGTCCATTACATGGTGAATCCTGGTGAATTACAATTAGTGGTTGATACTTAGTCAGTGGTGATAGTTACCCTCTGGTTATGTCAAAATAGCTATTGAAAATCACCATTTTTAATGGGAAAATCAACTATTAATGGTCATTTTCAATAGCTACGTTAAATTACCAGAGGGTAGTTAATGTTAGTTACAAGTTACCACAAATGACAAGTCTGGCTTCTGGATCCTTGCAGTGGGTGAGAAGTACTTGTAAGTTTGGTTGCTAAACTCAACCATGTGTGCCTGGTCCAAAGCCACAGAACCAGCCACCGTGGGGGTGCCCACAAGAGGCTCTTCGAAACTGCGGCGGATTTTCATGGCGAGCCTAGGTGATAAACTGGTGATGGTTGGCTGGAAGACCTCTGTAAGACCTTGGCGGTATGTTTGGAGGAAACTTCTGCAGTTGTAAAAAAGTACCAGTGCGTGCCAGTGCTTTCCTCTAAAAAAAAAGTTTGTTCCCTCAAACCAAACCAATTCATTGTTGTTTGCAGGTCTTTTTTTGGACATCTACAGATGAGCAACGCTTAGAGGTTTCGGGATGTTTCTGAGGTCCTAGGCCGATGGTCGATGGCCAGAGGATGTGTTTCCAAGATAAATTGGACGCCCGATTTAAACCATGTCCTTGTTTGTTCTAGTAGCAGATGTAGCAGGGATTCCTCATCCTTCTTGATCTTGCTCCTGTCCTTCTTCTGGACGCAGATGGTGTGCCACCATGTAGTATGTTCAGGTTGCGCTGAAGCCTAGGGTTGTTTTCCCAGCTTCAAAATAGTACCACCCAGGCTGTAAAATCATATCATCCAATAGAGCCAGTTGTCATGTGGTTTTTGGAAAGTTCCCAGTCGTAACTTTCAGTGATCCTATGGAAGTTGAAGAACCTGTTTGAATGCCATCCAGTTGGACAAGGTCTGAACCAACTAAATAGCTGGTAACTTTAAGCACAGTGGCTATGTTCCTACCTATCCTGTGATGTTACAAGCTATATATATATATATACTAAACGTTACTAAAGACGAATCTTGCATCCCTGATTCATATTGCAGCCAACGAAACTATGCACGAAATCTCGGAATGCCAGCAGTTTCAAAGTCAAACTGCGGCAACTCCACTCGGTCTGGTGGCAAAAAGGGAGCATCAGGCTTCATTGGTAGTATCCTCTGGCAATCTGTTAAAGTTTGCCATGGTATTTTCCATGGCCCATTTAGTTTGATGATTTACCTATTGATGGTTATACTCCAGTTATGTTCCATGGCAGTTTCTGCTAGCTATTACCAGAGAGTTCATTGAGCTCCAAATCTCACCAAAGTTCAGCCAGAGCTCATCAAGAAGTCCAACTTATGGCTGGCTATGGCTCAATTTTTTTGGCACACGGTCGAAAGGTGGGTGCAATATTAAAGATAAGCAACTGCGCGAGGCAACTTGGCACCCCATGATTGGCCCCACCCCCATAATTTTGTTGCATTTTGTCTTGCTAATTTACCATCTGGTTGTTTAACATAGCCATGGAAAATCCCAACCATAAATGGAGGTTTCTAGCTGGGAAAATCATCTATAAATGGGCCATTTTCCATGTTCTTATGACATGTCAGTAGGCATGTGTTGCTTGGGACTTTGCTTGATTGAAGATCAGGCCGTTATTCACTGCAGTTTGAGGCTCAAAACCCCCAGTGTTGGCTGGGGGTAGGTTGGCTTTGGCCAGTTGTTGCTGGTGAAAGGTGTCAACATGGACCTCAAAGCGTTGCTCCGCAGAGCCCACATGTTCTCTTTGGAGGACTTCAAGACGCCGTGGGCCTCTGTGAGGGAGCTAGTGGTTATAGAGACCCTTGATGATAAGGGTAAACCACAGGGAGAAGCCCTTGTCCGAATGGACCAGCTTTACCAAGCTGACGCAGACGGTGCCTTTGCTAAGGTAAGCTATGTGGCCTGCAGTGATGAGTACTACCAGTGGTGGGTGGACCACGATATGGGCACCAATACCTTCCACCATTTTTGCAGGCATGACACGCTCAAGGGCTGCATGGCCAAGACAGGGCGTGAAGGGATTGTCCATGTGCTTCAGTGGACTCCCGTCACTCGGCCTGAAGCTGAGACCGTTCTGCGCGAGTGGGGCTACTCACCCAGCTTGCTCGGGAGGACCCCGAGGTCGTTGCCTGCGCCGCTTCCTGATCGAAGAGTTGTGAGTGAGTCGGCTTCCAAGTCATCGCCCTTGAGACCGCCACCAGGGCTGGAGAAAGCGAGAGCTCCGGCTCTCAGGAATCTGGAAACTCGACCGGGGCCTGATCAAGATGAAGAACATGAGGAGGAAGAGGAAGCACATGACCTACGAGTGAAGAAGAGTGGTAGGGCCAGGCCTGTTTCGCCACCACCGCCTCCTCCAAGGAAGCAACGCCCTCAGGATTCAGGAGGAGCTGCACTTGACAAGATGTTGGATGAAGATCCTCATGATGCTGACAGTGACAAGTTGCGTGGGGATGCCCATGAACGCCTGGCCACACTGCGGGAGGACCTGCAGAGGCGCAAAGCGGCTAGAGGCAAGTCTGACCCAGGAGCCGTGCTTGCAACTCGTGCAGCTGCAGTGGCCGAGACCGCTGGGAAGAAAAGGAAGTCATCTCAGGGCGACAAGATGATCTCTGCACTCACCAAGGCCCTCAGGAAGAAGACCGTGAAGGAGGAGATTGATTATGGTGATGAGGCTGGCCACTCAGGTTCTTCCGATGGATCAGATTCTGAGGAAGATGAGAAACGCCTCCTAGGTGGTAGCCTAGGATCAGGCTCGGCCGTGGCCAAGCAACGTAAACTAAGGCAGCTGAGTGAGAAGAAACCAGGACGGCTTCTACAGACAGGGTACGCATCGATGCATGAGCAGGTGGGCACGTACTTTGGCAACGATGAGGCCAACAAGGATGTGCTCACCCCAGTGGCGCTCAGGTATCTCCTGAGTTATGCCTTGCCGCAGTTCCGCAATGGAGTCAGCCACGACAAGTACCGGGAACTCAGAACTCTTGCGACATGCCTGGATCACCTCGTGGCTGGTCAAACAGGACAGGCGGGAGATTTCCTCTTGCAGAGATACAAGGCACTGTTGATGACTCAACGAGATGGGAGCGATGCTGCAAGCAGGTTCATCGAGCTCTTGCCGGAAGAAGACATGCCCACTATGGCCAGCTCTAGTGAGTCCTACTTGGCGAGGAGCCTCGCGGTGCACCAGGCGAAGTCGGATGAGTTGTTGAGGAGGGCCTCAACCTAGGGACTCGGAGGGGGGGGAAGAGCAGGGCAACTTCCTCCCCTCAACTCCACCTGCAGTCAACCGAGAAACAATCCCTGACAGTGAAAAGGAGCCCAACTCCGATGAGAGAAAAAAGTGGCAGCCGAAGCCCACGTCGAGATGTACGAGATGGGAGCCTGACCAGACCAGACGTGAGGGATCGAAGGGTCTCCTTCGAAGACGAGAGGGGGAGACCCCTGGCCCATCAGATCCCGGCGGCCTCAACCGGGAGATTCAAAGCACTGAGAAATTCAGTCCCGCGCCGGGATGGGGAAAGTCGGAGCCACTGGAAAAGCAGAATGATGACACAGCTGGCACAGGAGGGGCCAGCCAAGGAAAGGTAGATGTTTTTCTCTCGCAGTCAGCTTCAATGTTGGCTGCCGAGGTCAACGAGGGTTGGCCTACCGTTTGCCCAGTGCTTGCTGGGGCCCCGGTGCCTGTAAGTCCACGTGAGTGGGAGAAGGGTCATGGCAGAGGCCGTGTGGCCAGCTCTTGCTCGGTGCATGCCGAACGTACAGGTGGTAAGGCAGATGTTGTGGCCCAGGAGAAGCCTCTTTCGCCGGCTGCTAAGGGGGGCTGGATGAAACAATCCAGTGCGATGCCCTTGGACGCGAGCGGTAGTGGAGGTGAGTTTTTGGGATGCGAGCCTAAAGGGACCCCAAGTGTTTCTGAGTCTTTTGCAACAATTTTTCAAATTAATAAATTAAGGTCACTCTCCTTTGAAGCTTTGTGCAGAGCTGTTGATGAACTCCCTAAGAACAGTTTGCAAGTGGGAATCTCACTGGCTCAGCTCCTGCTAGCTCATCCGCGAGACGGAGACCACGTGATGGACTTTTTGCGCCAGACAGAGAAAAGTTTTGCTGACACGCCGACCCGAAGGGATTTGCTACCCTTCCAATTTTGTCCTGCAGTAGGAGCAGCCATCAAGGTGATTTCCCTTTTTCCCGTCACACCATTGGGTCTTGTAAATGTTGATGTTGCGGTTGTAAAGAAAATGCCAAGACAACAAGCACGTAAGCTGTGCCTTGAAGGGATGGTTCAGTTGTGGCGTTGGTTGGTGGTGACCGTTCTTAATGGGGAATACTTAGATTGGTGTGGGGCCCCAACTTTGTTGCCTGCTAAACCCTCCTTAGCTCAACTTGCTGCCCTTGAGATGATTGGGGAACATGTACGGGATTTCTGTGGTAGCCCACTTGAGTCTTGGAACCTTCCCAATTTCAGGCAGTTAATGCAATCAAAAAGTCTTGATTACTCGGGGGATGAGGTCACCCATGCACTTCCCTTGCGCCTGCAGGAGTTGCAGCCAGGGCTTCCTGATGCAGCTGTTGGTGGCAGCCTGGATGCTTTCAGGACGGCTGACAATGAGGTGCAGGCGTGGCTGGGGAACCCAGAAAAAACCCTTAAACCACGTGAGATGTGGCCATCAAAGGTCCCAACTGCGAAGATAAATGCAACCAAATCTGAGTGGTATCGCGTTGTGAAAGAACTGCATCAGCGGAATATCCTGGCAGTGATCCCGAAGGAGGAGATCTTTTCAGTGGATGGTGTCATGGTTTTGAACGGTGCTTTTGCCGTTTCTAAAAGTGGGGTTGCTGCTCCAGGTGAAGTTCGGATCACACGTTTTATCATGAACATGACACCTTCAAATGCCTATCAAGTTTTGATGAGAGGGGACCTCCTTACCTTGAGTAGTGCCTCAAATTGGGCGTCAATTGTGCTGCCTCAGGACCACTGTCTCCTCTGGTCATCCGACGATCAGAAGGGAGCCTTCTACGCTTGGAAGTTGCCTCCAGCTTGGCGTGGCCTGATGACGTTCAGGTGGCCGGTGCCAGGGTCACTGCTGGGGTATCCCAGTGAGTGGGTGTATGTCTGTTCAAAAGTTATACCCATGGGATGGTTAAATGCGGTAAGCCTATTTCAGCACCTCCATAGGCAACTGGGGCTTCAACCACCCCCTGCAGGAGCAGGGTTCCAGGAATGGCAGGAGTGGCGACGTGACAGGGCCGTGCCCCAAGACTCACAGCACCAGGTCACTCACTGGATTCAGTATTATCTTGATGATTTCGATGCCCCTGAAATTGTTCACACTGCTGACATTGCCTCCTTGCAAGGGACTGTTTCCGAGTTGCAGCGCCGACAGAGGGCGGCTTATGATGTCAATGGGGTGGCCATTTCCCTGAAGAAATCTCAAAGCAGGGAAACAAAAGTCGTGCGTATGGGGGCTGAGATTGATGGAGTGAAAGGTCTGCTGTCTGCTCCCTTGACAAAAAGACGAGAGGTAATCGGGTTTGCTTTGTGGCTCTTTGGACAGCGTTTGCCCCTGGCGAAGGGCGCTCTGATGGTGTTGGGCAGAATGGTGCGCTGCTTTGAGTTCAGTGAGTTCAGGCGCCCCCTCATGAGTGCCCTGAGGGACTGCTGGCCGACTGTGCCGCCACCTGTTAGGATGCCGCTAAAGAGGGAGACGATCCGTTCTTTGATCAGAGGCTGCATCCTTATGCCCATGGCAGTTGCCAACTTGAGGTCTCAGGTAGATGGGCTGGTGAGCGCCAGCGATGCATCAGAAACAGGAGGTGGTTTGTGTGTTTCTCATGAGTTAACCGATGAAGGACGTGCCACCTTAGAGACCCTCCAGAGTGGCGCGTACGCTGAGTCAAGGATGAGCCCTTTCCACGCGGCAGGTGAGATGCCTGTAAAGGACCCAAAAGGTCCGAAAGTGTTTGTGCTTTCGCTTTTTGATGGAGTGGCAGCAGTCATGTGCGCTTTGACAAGGCTTCCTTGCCAGGTCGTGGGCTTTGCCGCGTCTGAAATTGACCGTGAATGCAAGCGGCTAGTGAGAAAACGCTGGCCTGGCGTTATCGAACTTGGCAAGGTTGAGGACATCACGGACACGGTGATCACGTCCTTGGTGAACTCGCTGGGTTTTAAGATTGATATCTTGCTCATCTCTGCGGGGAGTCCCTGTCAAGATCTCACAGCGTTGCTAGCTAACCGAAAGGGCCTGGAGGGGAACAGATCGAAGCTGTTCTTTCATATCCCACGCATCCATGGACTCTGCAAACGCCGTTTTACGGGCCGCACAGCCCTGCTGGTGGAGAATGTGTACTCGATGACAGCGGAGGCACGAGATCAGTTTACGGAAGTTTTGGGAGTGAGACCCATCCTGATATTGGCAAGCGATTTCTCTTGGGTAAAAAGACCACGTTTGTATTGGGTTGACTGGGACATTGACCCTCAGGCAGATGAGAAGCTGATTGACGAAGGAACTTTCCTGCGCTGGAAGTTTCCAGATGTTAGGCAGGAGCATGGCCACTGGGTTGACCCAGGTTGGGAGCATCTTGGGCAGGAGTGCCTCCCCACCTTCACTAGAGCGCTGCCACGTGCAACAGCGCCGTTGCAGCCAGCGGGCATCGCCACCGCGAGTCATGAAGCTCGACAACGTTGGACACAGGACCGGTTTCAGTTCCAGGTGTACCAATATGAAAACCCCCATTTACTTTGGATGGGATCTTGTTGGCGTTTACCTAGCCTGGTGGAAAGGGAACGTTTGATGGGTTTTGATGAAGGGTATGTTTCAAATTGTTTGCCCTCTAAAATGTCTGACGCTGAAAAGTTTCGGGTAGGTTGTGGCATGATTGGTAACACCTTCCACGTGCACGCCGTAGGGGTCTTGTGTCATGCTTTGATTAAAAGTCTTTTCGCTTGCACTGAACCTAGAAACATAGCTATGATGGTTAGAAGTGTTGGCACTGCTCCTGCTGGATGGACTGAAGTACCGAAGTTTGTTAAGACCACACAACCAGACCCCCAATGTGCCCTTCTTGTCCATGAAATCCTGCGGCAGGGGGATAGGGCTGGCACGGATATTCGTTTGGATGTTGGCATACCTTTTCGGTTCAAGGCATTTCCCCGAGCGGGACTCCGCACCAGCTATTTCGGCTGGCGTATAGTTCACGGCTATAAGTGGAAGCAAGGGGTCGTAAATAGTCTGCAGTGGAGGCTGCGTAGGCTAGCCAACTACAGGAAAAGGGTGTTGCACCTGGTCGATTCCCAGGTGGTGGCCAGCGTCGTAGCCAAAGGACGAACGTCCTCCTTTCGTCTTAGGAAAAGTCTCCAAAAACTGAACTGCCTCCTAGTGACAGCTGGGATTCGACTCTCTATTGGATACTGCCACACCTCAGAAAACCCTGCAGACATACCATCGCGATGGTCAGGAACCAAGAAAACCGCCTGCAAAGGCAGCACAAAAGAAGGGGCCTGAACCTGCGGGAGTCGCTCGTAACGCCCCAGCTGCTGAAGCGATACCAGTTTGCCCTGATCCACGTCACCCAGTTCTTTGCTGATTGTGCAATGGCTGTTTCAGCCATGGAAGACCTGGATGAGGCAGTGTGCAGTTGGATCGAACACATTTTCTTTGAAGGCGAGTCTAAGAGCTTGGCAAGTGATGGCTTGGCCAGCATCCAGTACCATCTCCCACCAGCTGTGGGGAACCTCCGTATGAGCTGGAAGTTGGCAAAAGCATGGCAGAAGATTGAGCCACCGGAAAGAGTGGTACCTATTAGCCCTTTGCTCACCCGTGCTTTTGCAGGGGCATGTATCATAGCAGGGAAAGTGTCCGAAGCTGCTTGCATCTTAACCGCGTTTGACGCGCTGCTCCGGCCGGGTGAGATCTATCTGCTCAAGGTTAAGGACATATCCTTTTACTCGCAAAATGCTGTCATCACTTTGCGGGACACAAAAACAGGAAAACGAAAGAGTTCAGCTGAAATGGTGGTGGTGGAAAGCCACCTGGCCCTGAAGTTCCTCAGACGTGCCTGCCAAAATCGGGCGCCCAACAGCCCTCTTTTGGTTGACGGTGCACCATCATTCCGCCAATTGTTCAAGAATCTGGTTGCCCATTTCCAACTTACAGGCCTCTTTGCAGTGTATTCTCTCAGACGGGGAGGAGCTACCCATGCCTTTTTGATGCATGGCAGCATGGAAAAGACGCTCCTACGAGGGCGTTGGTCTAGCACGTCCACAGCCCGAATCTACATACAAGACACAATCGCTACAGTTTCTCAACTGAAACTAACACCAACCCAACGCATGCATGCTAGGTTGGCCGCTCAAGCTTTGGATCCATGATGACACCCGGCTTTGCCAGAGTGGAGACCGTGGAAGGGGTCTCTTGTTGCGCAGTGAATGGCTGCTGGTTCCAACCTTTCTTTGTTTGACCAGCGATCGCTGGGGCAGCTATCCATGGACCATGGATGTACCAGTACTTTGCTGGTGTTGCCGTGGAACTTTGAATGGTGGGTTGGATACCAGTGAACCTGCAGTATATGCCAAATGGCATTCTGAGATAACTCTGGCGTGATCAGAAAAAAGACTGGCAAGGAGCGGCTGACACATGTTCTTATGACATGTCAGTAGGCATGTGTTGCTTGGGACTTTGCTTGATTGAAGATCAGGCCGTTATTCACTGCAGTTTGAGGCTCCCACCCAACCCTCCGCGGATTAAGTTCCGGCGAGGCGGAAGGGGTCTCTTGTTGCGCAGTGAATGGCTGCTGGTTCCAACCTTTCTTTGTTTGACCAGCGATCGCTGGGGCAGCTATCCATGGACCATGGATGTACCAGTACTTTGCTGGTGTTGCCGTGGAACTTTGAATGGTGGGTTGGATACCAGTGAACCTGCAGTATATGCCAAATGGCATTCTGAGACAACTCTGGCGTGATCAGAAAAAAGACTGGCAAGGAGCGGCTGACACATGGCTATGTTAAATAACCAAAGTGTAGGTCACCTCAACGGACTATTTGCAAAAGCAGGTACTGGTGCCTGCGCTTTGCTGGGATCTCACACATAAGTAAACAAATCTACTATGCACCCTTGCTCAGGTACACCCAGTCCTAAACCACCAAAGTGAAACTGAATTGGGATCCCCAATGGAAACATCACTATTGAACCAATTGAACCAGATTGAACATGTATTTCTTGTATTGTTTGAGCTCGTTTTGTCGGCTATCTACCTATATTTTGGATATTTCGGGCTATTTATCATGATACTTTGGATGGTATTTTCAAATTGAAGTCACTTCTATCTCAGTTTTTTTTTGTGCTTTCTCCTGCCAGATCATTCCGCCATTTGGGAAGCGTTTTGGAAGAGCACGGCAAGGCGAAGTGCGCTTCGCGGCGAAGCCGTGAACCGACTGGATGGGCTGGTGGTGGCATCCCGCGGATGAGTGATTTAGTCAGCATAGCTTGCCCACACATATACATACCTACCTACCTACCTACCTACCTGCCTACCTGCCTACCTGCCTACCTGCCTACCTGCCTACCTGCCTACCTGCCTACCTGCCTACCTGCCTACTTGCCTACCTGCGTACCTGCCTACCTGCCTACCTGCCTTCATGCATATATATAAGTGCGTGTATATATATATATATATGTATATGTATATATATATATATATGTATATGTATATATATATATATGTATGTATATATATATATATATGTATGTCATTATATATATGTATATATATAATGACATGAAACAAGCCTATGAGGGGACGTACGTTCACAAGGGCAAGTTTGGTGGGATGATCATGTTTACCATAAGCCATAGCTATTCAGCTTAACGACACATGGTTTTAGGGCTGGTCATGGGGGATTTATCATGATTTACCTGGTAAAAATGGAGAAATCACCAAAACAAAGGAGTTGCAAACTTGGTCTTTAGTATGGATTGTGTGTGACCATGGCCACTGTTGAGAAAACTGCGAGCTCTCCCAAATTGTTTTGCTGATTTATTTGCGTTTGCGAAAGTTTTCTTCGCGGAAAGTTCATGTTGACGGTTCTTCATATGCAATGTTTCTATGAACTAGTGGGGTGGTGTTGCGAAGAGCATTAGAAGTGAGAATGATTGCTAAGGGTTGCGTTGTGGTAAGAACACCTGTAACTAAAGCTGTAAGTAAAGTTGCAAGTAAAACTGTAACTAAAGCTGTACAACCCTCAACCCACACATGGCTGCAACTGGTAAGCACTGCACCCCCAGGCAATAAAGGAAGGAGTGGGGGTAGGCAAGCAAAGAGAAGCAAAAGGCAGAAACGCATAGCATTCGGGATTGTGGTACACTAAACGTTTTTCGCACTGATACACTGATACTCAATCCACACCGCGCCCAGCGATACACCGATTTACCGATTTTAAGAATGTAGTTGGGATGATGATCCCCAATGATTAACCTTTTTTTGGGTTGAAGCCAAAAAATGTCATCCTTGAAATCCCCTCTGGTAATTTGTTACATAGCTATAGAAAATCACTATTTGTTATGGGGTTATATCCACTATTTCTATGGTCATTTTCAATAGCTAGTTTGTTAAATAACCAGGTCGGGTAAATCCCATTAAATCCCATTAAACCACCATTTTCCTTGGGTTTTCCTATGATTTTCCCATTCATCCATGATTTCCCATAGGGTTTTCCCAAGTTTTTCCCTGCGCTCACACCATGGGTTTGTTGCCCCCTGGAGGCCTTGGACCACTTTCAGGTGGCGTTGCAATCCGCACAAGCGGCCGCCGGCCGAAGTTTCGTGTCCCGCACTGCGGTGCCGGTGCGGAGAAGCTTGGCGAAGATCGGATAGCTATGGGTGGCCGTTCATGAAAAACTTAGTATTTTTCAGGTGAGTATTTGGGATAACCGTTGTGATAGCATCATTTAACATCATTTAACTCAGTATCTGGTTAGCATATATCTATATATATCTTACTATCCAACAAACAGTGTCCGTTTATCATCCAACCATTTCAATTTCTTTGGGATAACCGTTGTGATCCCTTAAGGCTGTGGCGTTTGGGATTCCATAGGGATTCAACCATCGTCGTTTTTGACAAAAATCCATGGGATGGTTTCTGCCCAGAAAGTACTTGGGGATTTCTGATTATGGCAATTGCAATACCAAAAAATATGGGATAAGATGGGTATGGCAATCTGTTTCCATGCATTTTTCTGGTTGTGTATGGGGATTGTGAACAGATTATGGTAGTTGCAATACCCATCAACCAAGCTGTGGAGAGGAATAAACAAAAACGAGGTTTTTGAACATTTCTACGGTGAACTATGGATGTACTATGGGTGATAGCGATGACAGCGACGTTTTATAATAACTGTTCGGTGGTTTGCAACCATGGAATTTTATGACTTTCCCATCATATTGAGAAGAATAATCCCAACTGACTTTCACTCCATCATTTTTCAGAGTGGTAGGTCCGCCGCAATACAGGCAGCTCATGTCTTCAACAAAAAATCATCTCTTGTGTTTGAGTTCATCAAAACATATATTAACCATATATATAATAACCATATATTAACCATTATTAACAGTATATTAACAGTATACCACCAACCAGGGTGGCAAAATTTCCATTGGTTTTTACCCTTTTCTGTTGTGGCAAACCATGGGATCTGTGCGTAACTTTGTATATTGTTTTGTCTGAAACAATATTCAACGTTTAGCACCCCAAAATTGAATGATCTAGAACCCCAAACTCCGAGAACTCCACATTTTTCAATGGATTTTAACGGCAAACTTGAAGTATTTATCGATTTCAACCAACACCTCCCACGGCCGTTTTGTGGCGGTCCGTGCCACCCAGGATACGGAGGGAACTTCGTGGTGTGTCTTCGAGCAGTTTTCGGCCACTGGGATTGGACAAAAGCCCGGTTGGTTGACGAGTAGTTTGTCAGTTAATAAAGGTTTCAAACATCAAACTCTGGAGATATAAGTGGATATGGGTATGGGTCAATACCTATTAATACCATTTTTAGTGGGATGAACATCCATTTACCAGCTATTTTGGGGTTCACTCGGTACCAGGGTTTTGACCCATCCCCATATAGCTGAATATGGTTGGTTGATAGTTGATCATAGTTAAAAAAAAGATTATGATCATACTATCCAGTATTACAGATTATCATCATCCATTGTGGAAATCCCATTCTTAACAAACTAGCGGCTAGAACAATTAAACGACAGAGGGTTTTGAGCAATGCTAGGTGAGATATTGACTTGGCCGCGTCCTTTCGAACATTATTTTCCATGGCAATGCCCAAGTGATATGTTGAGTACAACCTACCTTTAATGGACATACCATTGAGTGATGGATAGCAGTTGATTTAGGGGAACTTATTTTCCGACAAACCCTTCGTGACTGAAAAAAACAAGATATGATTCACGATATGTACATAACATGTTTAACGAGGAAAAACAATGCAACTGCCAACAGATATTTGGTTGTTGTGATGCATGTGATGCCAACCCCCACTGCTGGCTCGGACAGAAAATGGAGCCCACTAAATCACAGACATGGAAACCTCTGTGGCTTTTTTTAATTCTAAGAATTGCTACAAAAATAACGGGAAAACTTCATATTTGAACGGTAATTGACCAGGTTTTCCCCTGTGTCCATTAGAAATCTGGAATTTGACATCATTTGACTTCCCTCCTGGATGGAGTCCGTTAATGTGCCCAGATGGACTTTGTCACCGAAGCCTGTTCTCGAGCGAGCCCTGGAAATCATCGTTTAAATTTTAATGGGGAATCATCCCCATAGCTGGCCGCAAGATTCAGGTTAGTGACATATTATTTCATTTACCCAGATATATAGATGTATTAAATTATATAAAGATAAATAAAGATATTATAATATACCCAGATGTATATAGTGAATTTACCCAGATAGATGTAACATGATTTGTTGCCCAATTGCCAACCCTTGGGTTGAAGTTGAAAGTAAGATTCGCATCTCCAGGGGTTGGGCCTAGCAGTGCCTGGCACATCTGAAATGGGCGGGGTTCAAAAACGTTCAAAAACACCACTTGATGATTGCAAGAGGTTCTACTATATACCATATACCCTCTGGTTATTTGTTACATAGCCATGGAAAATGGATGAAAATGGCCCATTTATAGATGGTTTACCTATTAATTTCATGGTGATTTTCCATGGCAAACTGTTAGTCATAACCAGATGGTACCCTTTATGTATTGAAATTGTCACGTCATCTCAGTCATCTAATTTCACTGGGAATCCTGTTCTGAACCAACGGTTTTTTCATCACATCCCCCTAACATTAAGCCTATTAAGCACGCCTAAATCTACCATGTGTAAATCACCAACCATGATTTCTCCGGGTTGTTCGATCTTGGGAAGGTAACCCCTCGATTATGATTATGTCGATGTCAAGATTCCGGGCAGATTCGGGTCCTCCCAGACGTCAGGTAACCCCTCGATCAATGAGGAGCACTTGGAGCAAATGCTTCAAGATCAGGAGATTGGCCGGCCAAGTGGGCATGGTCTTTCAATGGGATCAGAAGCGGGTTTCACCATCTGTTTGATTTTCTGGGGATTTATAGAGCGGGGATAGAGCCGGCGATTTTGTTTGGTGTATATACAAATGAACTTGATATGATACCCTCTGGTAAACATACAACAAACTATGGACAATTACAATTTTTGATGGAAAAATCAACGAACTAAATGGCCATTTTCAATAACAAACTGTAAACGTTTACCAGGTCGGGTAGATGGGGTGTGTGAAAACTGATCCCAGGGACAGTGATGGAAGCCAAATGGATGGAATTTGGGTACCCGACCTGGTAAACATACAAAAAGCTATTGAACATGGCCATAGAAATAATGGATTTTCCCAGCTATAAAATGGTGATTTTCCATAGTTTTTTGTATATTTATCAGAGGGTACCTCAAGTTGGTGGCAAATTTCGCACGAGATGGGAGCAGCAAGTAGATGGAACTCTTTGATTGCAGCAATGAAGTAGCAAACACATGCAAAAAACTATATCAATGGAGAGGCAAACACGTAAAGCTACTGGCAATGGAATCCCGTTTGAAGATGATATTCCTTTTCAAAAATGTGTTTCTCTTCCCAAAGGGTAGGTAGAGTTGTTGCCCAAATATAGCATGGTGGAAAAAAGAAGAGATATTCAGCAGAACATGTGAACTAGAATGCACAACACACAAGTGCCTTGTATGTGCGTAGCGGTTTATTGCAATTTTGCTGCTTCCATTTGAAGCCACGGACCTGCATTTGTACTACTTCTGGTGCTCATTTGTGCGCGTATCGTGTCCATGGGTTAAAGCCCTCCTGAATTCATGGAATGTCCCCTGTTGGGTCATATGAACCACTGACTAAGTGAGGTATGTGGGATGCACATCCTGAAAATCTTTACATGTCAGGCGATCTGAGATAGACAGGGGTTTTGTTGCCCATTCACCGACGAATTACTAAATGGGGCGATCCTCCAAATAGTGTTTCTGATCGTGTCCCAGATGACCAGATGGAAGCACAAACGCCCCCAGGATGAAGAATCACTGAGTTTCTGGTTCGCATTCGGTGGTCAAAACTTGACACCTCAATCTCAAGAACAACAAACAGAACAACATCGATCGAAAGAAGTGGCTTAGTGGCTTCAACTTATTTGGCATGTTGAAACCATAAAATGGTTCATCACCCCCATTAACTATAGTTACATCCATCATACCCTCTGGTAATTTAACATAGCTATTGAAAATGGCAATTTATAGTGAGTTTTCCCATTAAACATGATGATTTCCCATAGTTATGTTAGTTTACCAGAGGGTAAATCCTAGTAAACCCAATGGCAGTCATATTTGTCCCCATACCGAAGCGCACGGCACGGTGATGGAAAAAATATCCTGCTTCAGGAGAGGCACGCATCCGAACTGGAGAAGTTTCTTTTCTCAACCGCAATCGATATTGAGACTTGGTAAAGATTCATGGTATAACGGTATAACATACAATTTTCCCCATAATTTAATGGGTGAATATATGGCTATGGATCAATACCTATAGATACATTTTTAGTGGGATGAACATCCATTTACCAGCTATTTTGGGGTTCACTCGGTACCAGGGTTTTGACCCATCCCCATATGGTTTATAATATCAAATAGATTCATATGGGGGATTCCATAGTCATGGGGGTACCCCAAGCTCGCTGGATGCTTTATTTCACGGACAATCCGATCTATAAATGGATGATGACTGTACCCCTATTTTAGGAAAGCTCCATATATTGGTTTTTGAGACCCTCCAAGTATCTAAAAAAAGATGTTTTTTTTTTCAGAATGGGTAAGTTGGTCCCTTAAAATAATGGGTTATTAGCTGATAATTCAAGGTTATATAGATAATACCCTCTGGAAAACTAACAGAACTATGGAACATCACCATTTTTTAAATGGTAAATCAACTATTTCGACTTGGCCATGGCTTCCATGTCGCAAACTGTAAACGTTTTTTCGAGGTCGGGTTTTTGGTCATGTTCCCAGTAACCCGGGTTTTTTCAACGGGAAAATCTTGAGGATCATCGCCATGCCAATCCATTGAATGGTGATTAGGATTATTGGCTACCATAATCCAGTTACCCGACCTGGTAAACATACAAAAAAACTATAGAAAATCACCATGAAATTAAGAACGGTAAATCAACTATAAATGGGCCATTTTAATTACCAGAGGGTATTGGGTACCATAATCCAATGATTGGGTAGCATAATCCAATTATTGGGTATAATGGGAAACTAATTGATTATTGGATGGGGAAATTGTTTTAGATTATTGATTTGTTAATGGTCAATGGTGATTAATGGTGATTAGATTTACAATAGATCATAATCAACTTTCCATCAAACCAATGGTGATTGATCAGACAATGGGACATAGATGTGCTTTTTCCATTGGTTGGTTGATTTTTCTAGAGGGGTTTGAAGGTTTACCCCTTTAACAACAGGTTTCTATGATGACAGATGGGATTAACCAGCTCCCGGCCCCTCTATTTTTACCAAAAGGACATTATTGCAATGGGAAATTGTTTTATGGGATTTTTGGGTACCTTAATCACAGACAACTTCGATCTGCCTTCTGCACGCCTGAACTCGCGTTTTACGCTTAAACACGGACAACTCTCAATGATGAAAGAAATAACCATACACCCTTGTTTTTTTAAATAAATCATTGTCACATATATGTATATGTATGTATATACACATACAAACATGTATTTAAGAGCCTTCGGCTATGCCGCCGGCCTCTGGCCCAGTGGCCTAATGATTGTGGGCAAGGCGCTTTGCCTGTAGAATAGTACAATGATGTAAAATGTCTTTGTGCTTCTTGATGTTTTTAGTCTTCTTGGTGTAAATGCTTGATGTGTACCCTCTGGTAATTTGTTACATAGCGACATAGAAAATGGCCCAGTCGAAATAGTGAGTTTTCCCAGCTATAACATGGTGATTTTCCCATCAGTTTTTTTGTATGTTTACCAGGTCGGGTAATGATTTCTGGAAATCCACCGGCGTCTATCCACGGGGCTGGCGGATCCCATGGGAAACGATGGAAACATCGGTGAAAGCCATGGAAGAATCGGCAAAATCCATCAAGAAATTGAAACGATGAACAACATGGAAAGACACCATGGAAACATTGATGAAAATCAGGGAAAACTCGATGAAACCCACGGTAAGCATGATAAACCGATAAATGAAAAGTATGGAGCCGAGTAGTGCAATTTGTTTATCTTCACCGGTCTGGGCGGTCATTTCCCAATTTTGCTTGGCTGTTGATGTCCATTTCAGCTTCTTAGTTCCCCCAAATCCCTCTTTCTACTGGTCAACCAAATGTTGGTAAAGCAATGGCGCCAGTGAGTAAGTAGTTGGGGGCGCGAGTGAGTAGTTGGGGGCGCAAGTGAGTAGGGGGCGCAAGTGAGAAAATTTTGGGGGCATGGTGTGGTGTACTTTGTAGTGCATTGTAGCGTACTGTAGTGTAGAGTGGTATAATGTAGTGTAGTCTAGTGTATTGTAGCGTAAAGTAGTGTAGTTGTAGTTGTAGTGTCGTGTCGTGTAGTGCAATGTAGTGGTAGTTGCAGTTGTAGTGTAATGTAATGCAATTAGTGTAGTGTAGTGTTGTGTGATGTAGTTGTAGTTGTATTCGTACTTGTAGCTGTACTGTACTGCAGTTTAATTCGCGTATTGTAGTGTAATGTAGTGTAGCTGTAATTGTAGTTGTAGCTGTGGTGATGGTGGTGGTAGTAGTAGTAGTAGAAGAAATAGGAGTAGGAGTAGGAGTAGAAGTAGGAGTAGGAGGAGTAGTAGTAGTAGTAGCAGCAGTAGTTTCAGTAGTTTCAGTAGTGGTAGTGGTAGTAGTGGTAGTAGTGGTAGTAGTGGTAGTAGTGGTAGTAGTGGAAGTAGTGGTAGTAGTGGTAGTAGTGGTGGTGGTAGTGGTAGTGGTAGTGGTAGTGGTAATGGTAGTGGTAGTGGTAGTGGTAGTGCTAGTGGTAGTGGTAGTGGTAGTGGTCGTTGTCGTCGTAGTAGGTAGTAGGTAGTAGGTAGTAGGTAGTAGGTAGTAGGTAGTAGGATAAAGCAACGGATCAGGAAATGATAGAGTTTTTATCTGATTTAGGCAGGAAAATGTCTGATACTGGGGAGTTTAATTTCTATGGCGCATACAAAATACCCCCTGAACTTATTCAATCCATAGCTATATATCCAGATGGTAGAGAAAATAATAGAATAGAGATTAGTATTCAAGAGTTAATCACAAGTTTAAATCAAGGAAGTTTAGAACTGTATAAGTTTGCAAAAGATAATGTACCTACATTATTTAATAGCTATAGTTTTGTTAACTTTGTTATGTCACAAGTAGCGGATGAAACGATTCGTCAGCAGTTGAAAGAAAATCACTTAGACACTCACTGTAAGTTACCATTGCTTCACAGTTATATTAAGTCTATAGCTGAGCGAAATCAAGCAGCAAGGTAAGCCCAGCCAACAAGATTGGCAGATAAAACAGAGGGTTCCGCTAGTGCATTGGGTCTGAGTGGTTTGCGGCATAGTATTTAACCTGGCATATTTGAGTATGTATAGGTTGTTTTTGATGGTACTTGCATGAATCTCTTCAAAATCAATTTCTAGAAACACTCAAGACTTAAAATGGGTGATACTGTTCAATGTCTAGGGTCGATAGAGTTTGTAATCGGCGGGGTTAAATGATTATAATCCATCACACAGGCGATGGTCATGGAATGCAGCTTATGCTTGGCCGATTCCACTGTATTGCATTTGATTAATTTTTCCTGCAAACTCATTCCGGCATGTTTTAGTATCTCAATGTTTTCTGCGCTTTGCAATGCAACAGATAGAATTTCAGCGTCGTTTCTCAGCTCCTGTGAGGCAAATTGTAATGCCGTGCCATTTTGTTGTACCGCAGCCAATACAATATCGCGCTGATTTTTGTATTTACTGGGCGCAAACTCTAATGCCAAGCCGTTTTGTTGAATTGCCGACTGGATCAATGCTATGTCATCTTTATACTGACTGGGCAGGTGTTCTAGAGCCAGACCATTTTGTTGAATGGCAGCTTGGATCATGTTTTGGGTAAGACGGTGGTTGTAATATGTTATTCTTTGGCCATCTTCTTGACTAAATATGCTTTGAGGCTCGTCATTGGTAAAGGTCAAATTGGCAAAGATGGGTTGAAATGCATAGTCTTTGGCTATCAACTCAAGCAACAGTAAAGCTTCGGGTTTCCAGCCATGTAAAAAATACGCTTGACTTTCCAGTTTGATGTCTAGAAATTCATGCCGAATGCATTCCAGCATTTCCTCATAGGCGGGTGATTTAAAGCAATCCAAATCTGTACTTTGGCAGTTTGCTTCTGCAATTCTACGCACTTTCAGTAGTTCTATGCATTTTTCATCATTTTTCCAATAGAATTTGGCTGCCAAATCGCTTGATCATGGCGTTTTTTTTAATTTTAGCAGATTGTATTCTTCATCTATATTGTCAATTTTATTAATGTCGATGTCTCGCATTTCCTTCTTGTTGGCGCAATAAATCTGCGTTTTTTTGTCTTCAAAATGACTTGGTAAGTCAAAATGATTTGTTTTGGCATAAATCATAAAAAATGCTGCATTTCTTCAATCATGATTTTTGCGGTTTCATCCGCTTTAGGATGGTGAACCTCAATATCATAATTTTCCTGTTCGAGTTTGATGTATTCAGATTGTTTGTAGGCATATTGGACTTTGCGTTCTTTATATAGACTGTTGGCATAGCGTTTCAGAGCTGCAAACAACACTTTGCGTTCCAAACATTTTAAGCCGACCTGTGCCATGGAACAGATGTGGCTTGTATATATTGTAGTAAAGCCTCACAGCTGTGGTTGCAATTATTTTTCCCTGGCTCGTGACTAAATAGATTGTTCAATATTCTGCAATGGTTACTAATGTCACTAGCTTTAATCAGTTCTGTTGTCATGCCAAAATCTCTTCTAGCTTTCAGGCTTAAATCTGATCTTAAATATAGCATCGCTTGCTACTTGGCTGGGGAAAATATTTTAAGGTAAAAAACAGCCAACTAATTGGCTGTTTTTTCTATGATTTAATCAATGATATTTTTGTATTGGAACAAAACTTTGACATGCTGCCTGCTGGCATCATTTTTAAACTGCGTTGTTGCTAAATGCACTGGCTTAACAGCATGGCACCCAGTGCTTTAAGTACATACACCCATTGCATACCCAAACCCTTGTCCACTGAATCCTTTGACCCTTGAATGTAATTTTGTTATATTCTGTTGGCTTCAATACTGATGAGACATAATGTCGAAACACTCAATAGGTGAGTGTCTATTGAAGATTGCACGATCTGAACAGTGCTAAGTACAGGGCCTTAGATGCCTGACTTTCGAAGTTCCAGAGGAACAGCACGGTTTCGTTGGTGAAGATGAAGAAGAACATTGCGCAATCAACCACATAGACCAAAAGGTTGAGCCACGCACACTGCCATAAAGTGCCTAGGCACTTTAAGCAACCAAAGCCTGTTGACGGGTGGGGAGGCACTACTTCTCGCCCAGACAGGCTTAGTGTGATTGGAGCAGCAATATACGGTTCAGGGCACGCCATGCTAGGGTTGAGTCGACCACTAGCACATTTTTGCCCACCGGCTAGATCTTATGCCTGTTGGCAGAGATAATTGGGGTTTATGCAGGGTGGCTCTTGTACAGTGCGCACTTATGCCCCCATACAAAGTCGATCCGTATTTGCTGCTGCACAGAAATTGGCCTGTAAAGTTTGCAGGTAAGCTGGACAGATTCTGCTGTGGAGAATATGCTGAGGCCATTCTTGTTCGGTCAGCAACACGAAGTCAGTGACTTTATGCTGAGCCACTCCCGAATGGGTCTTTGATATCATCCAAGCGCTGTGATGATTGTTTGCTGTCGGCATTTCGGTGGCAAGCAGTTCAGCGCTACTCCGCCATGTGGTACGTGGCGGGCGGCGAGCAAAGCCATGCGAACTTAAAAAGCGCCAGCAGTTCGATTTGATCTCCAACGACTGCGCAGTCCCTGCGGGGCTCGCTGGTCTGCTACAAGTTTAGTGGCACTGATGAGCTTTAAATAAGCGAAACCAGCGGGTATTTCTCACTAAGTATCTTTATTCTTGTATGGTGATGCGTGCTGCGATTATAGGATTAAGTCAATTTCTTAAACTGGCAAATTTTTAAGACAAAAGCCTTTCTTTTCAATAAATAAAGATGTTATATTTTAAACTCAATCTGAATTGTTCAAAACTGCTATAAGAACATGCGCATAAGTGTTGTTGTACTGTTGCGTCAACTTAGATCTTTTAAATAACAGCTATTGGGATGGCAACCATAAAACTTCTGATTGAGTGAAACCAAAAAAAATAATAAACAACGTAGTGGAATTGGCAATGAATAAAGTGATTGATATAGATTCGTTTCTTGGTCTATCTGAAGGGCAATTGCAAACTCTGGATACATTAAACGTATCAGGCGATGAAAGCGTACATTTGGCTAAATTGTTTAAACGCAACGATAGCAGCTATGAAAAATTTTTCGAAAATTTGAAACGGTGTCATCGTTTAGTCGACCTCAGTTTATCCGGACAAGAACTTGAATCGATACCCGAGGGGGTGTTTTCCCAGCTTAGGCAACTTAGAGTATTGGATCTTTCTGAAAATGAACTGTCGCACTTGCCAGATGATTTTAATGCATTGGCGAAGACGTTAGAGGACTTAGGTTTGGAGGATAATAAATTAGAAATCTTGCCTAATTTAAGCGAATTTAAGAATATTAAACAGCTGGATTGCAGTGGCAATATCACCTTGGACAGCTTGCCCGATCT
This sequence comes from Cladocopium goreaui, assembly GCA_947184155.2. NCBI lineage: Eukaryota > Dinophyceae > Suessiales > Symbiodiniaceae > Cladocopium > Cladocopium goreaui. The sequence continues at coordinate 277,686 of CAMXCT020000170.1, forward strand.
GCCCCCCTTCGGTAGGTTGGATATTGACTTGGTTAAAAAACAAAGTTTTTTGTGTGTTGATGAGAAATTAAAAGACCAAGTTCCAGAGCATTTAAAGCCTATAATGAGCTATGAAAGCACTAGATATTTTTTTATGTCTCCGTGGATTAGAAGAGGTGAGCCAGAATCTAAACCTTTGGTCATATGGGGTTATTCGATTTCTTCCCGGGAGGGTACTAAAGAAACGAATAAACCACCCCAAAACATATTGTCAAGGAGTACAACTTCGAGTTCAACTGGCTCTCAGTTACCACATAAGTCTTTCCAAACCATGGACACGACTCCGGGCTCAATTGGCTGTCGGTCACCAAATACGCCTTGTTCGACTGTTTCTTCTGTTTTCGGTTGCTTAAATCCATTTCGGGTGGCGGGTATGCATACGATAAGAGAGTTTCCTGAGAAATTCGAATCAGAGACCTTGGAGTCTGATGAGAATGAATTACAAGCATCGGCATCTTTAATGGGCTGTTTTGCTTGGTCTAATTTTCGAAAATCTTCTTGTGTCGAGACGGATAAACCCAGGGCAGCAAGTGAACCACAACAAGCAAGCAAGCCAAAGCCTTAATTGGGAATTTCTCCACTTGCTTTGCCTGCGGCAGCCCCTCTTTTGCCAAAGAGGGGTAAACCCTGAAATTACAGCGTTAAGTTGTGATAAGTTGTGATTTCTTTACCGATAACTGTTGTTATACCAGTAGTACCGCACAAGGCGGTGGCGGAAGTTTCAAAAATAGGAAACCCATAGGAGAGATTGACTGTTGTGAATCAGGGATGGCAGAGCGAATCCACTGATGGACCGAAAGGTGCTTGAGGTCTCCTCTCTTTCTCTCTCTTTCTCTCTCTTTCTCTGACTATCTACTTACCTACCAGCCTATCTTCTATGTATCTATCTATCTATCGATGTATCTATCTCTCTCTTTCTCTCTTTCATCTCATTACCTATCTACCTATCTACCTATCTACCTATCTACCTATGTACCTATCTACCTATCTATCTATCTATCTATCTATCTATCTATCTATCTATCTATCTCTCTCGCTCTCTCTCTTTCATCTGTCTATCTGTCTAGCTGTCTACCTGTCTGTCTATCTATCTGTCTATCTGTCTACCTGTCTGTCTGTGGTGCAGTGTCATTCAGTGTAATGTAGTGTAGTGTAATGTAGTGTAGTGTAGTGGAGTGTAGTGGAATGTAGTGTAGTGTAGTTGTAGTTGTAGTGTTGTGTAGTGACATTTCGTGTAGTGGAGTGTAGTTGTGTAGTCGTAGTTGTAGTTGTAGTTGTAGTGTAGTGGAATGTAGTGTAGTGTAATCTAGTGAAGTGTAGTGGAAGGTAGTGTAGTGTAATGTAGTGTAGTGTAGTGGAGTGTAGTGTAGTGTAATGTAGTGTAGTGTAGTGTAATTTAGTGTAGTG
>CAMXCT020000170.1:279231-294231 GCA_947184155.2 Cladocopium goreaui
TGTAGTTGTGTAGTTGTAGTTGTAGTGTTGTGTAATGTAGTGTAGTGTAGTGGAGCGTAGTCTAGTGGAGTGTAGTGTAGTGTAATGTAGTGTAGTGTAGTGAAGCGAAGCGACATCTGAACCTAAAAAAGGGGCGCGAACATGTGGTGTTTTGTACATTTTGACTTCGAAATGTGCTTCGCGCCACAACGACGTGCACTTTTCCAACATCCGAACCTCCAAAAGTGGCGTGAACATGTGGTGTTTTGTACATTTTGACTTGGAAATGTGCTTCGCGCCACAACGGCGTGCACTTTTTCGACATCTCAACTTCCAAAAGTGGTCCGAGCATGGTGTGTTTTGTACATTTTGACTTGGAAATGTGCTTCGCGCCACAAGGGCGTGCACTTTTTCGACATCGCAACTTCCAAAAGTGGTCCGGACCTGGTGTGTTTTGTACATTTTGACTTCAAAATGTGCTTCGCGCCACAACGGCGTGCACTTTTTTGACATCTCAACTTCCAAAAGTGGTCTGGAGCTGGTGTGTTTTGTACATTTTGACTTGGAAATCTGCTTCGCGCCACAACGGCGTGCAACTTTTCATCACTCATCTGGCCAGCTGGCTCCGCACCCGCCGCTTTAGCGAGCCTACTTTTCGACCCCCCGGAGCCACAAATCATCGGAAAAACACAGTGTTTCGCGACTTTCCTACCTTTTCGCGCATCTGCATCTTCTTTCTTCTGACTCTTTCTCTTCTGATCTTCTCTCTTCTAATCTTTCTCTTCTCTCTGCCTTTGCCCTGCTCTGCTTTTCATCTGTCCATATTGTCGGAAGTTTGACTTCTAAACTTCCTTCGATACTATCCGAAACCTCCAAAAGTGGGCGCACATGCCGGGTTTTGTTACATTTTCACTTCGAAATGTGCTTCGACTCCCCAAAGTGGCGCGAAATGTGGTGTTTTGAACATTTTGATCGAAATGTGCTTCGACCGCCACAACCGGCGTTGCACTTTTCCACATTCCGACCTCCCAAAAGTGGGGCGAAACAGGTGGGGTTGTTGTTTTGTGCATTTTGATTGGGAAATGGGCTTTCGCGCCACAACGGCGTGACTTTTCGGACATCTCAACTTCCAAAAGTGGTCCGGCATGTGGGTGTTGTACATTTGACTGGAAATGTGCTTCGGCCACAACGGCGTGCACTTTTCGAATAGCAAACTTCCAAAAGTGGCCGGACCTGGTGGGTTTTGTACATTTTGACTTGGAAATGTGCTTCGCGCCACAACGGCGTGCACTTTTTTGACATCTCAACTTCCAAAAGTGGTCCGAGCATGGTGTGTTTGTACATTTTGACTTGGAAATGTGCTTCGCGCCACAACGGCGTGCACTTTTTCGACATCGCAACTTCCAAAAGTGGTCCGGACCTGGTGTGTTTTGTACATTTTGACTTCACTTTCCTACCTTTTCGCGCATCTCCATCTTCTTTCTTCTGACTCTTTCTCTTCTGATCTTCTCTCTTCTAATCTTTCTCTTCTCTCTGCCTCTTCCCTGCTCTGCTTTTCATCTGTCCATATTGTCGGAAGTTTAGCTTCTAAACTTCCTTCGATTATGTTGCGTATACAAGTTTTATTATTTGGAATTTATTACGATAACGGTCATTAAAAAGTATTGACTCAAATTTTTTAGTCTGATAACATTACAAGCATCAATACTGATGAGACATCATATGTCGAAACATTCAGTACAGCTGAATGTCTATTGAAGAATTGCACGATCTGAACAGTGCACATAGCAATAAAGCCCTAGATGGCTTGGCTTCGTAAAAGTTCCAACTTTGGAACGCACAGTTCATTAGTATGCTGAAGAACAATACGGCAATCATACACAATAGATCTGGAGTTCCCGCAAACTGCTGATGGACTACTTAGGTGTCCCAAAAACAGCAGCTTGGTAAGGGATGGGTGCCTTGGCTTTGACTTTGGTGATCGTCATCCAGAGGAGCTGCGTGTGTGGTGTCGCAGGGTTCTGAGTTCATTCCACAGTCAAGTTGGCTGGGAGAGAAAAGCTGACAAGGCAAATTGTACAGACACAAGGCCGAGTCAGCTTGCATCTCCAGTGAATGCCAGACCGAGACAGGCGCACTACCAATGGATGCGGTAGAGTCTACCGCAATGCCGATTGAAGACGCTATTAATCATAGCTGAGGGCTGAGCAGTCCCTGTTGGGGCTTTGCTGGTCTTCTATTTAAGTAGTACTGATGAGCTTTTATATAAGCGAAACCAGCAAAGTTACCGATGGTATAATTATTACAGAGAGAATCACTATGCTGAAACATGATGCAACGAATTGGGTGCCAAAGTTTAGTGGAGCAAATGATCTCATTACCCTGCAAAATTACGAAGAGAAAAAAAATCAATTGGGAATGACTGAGTTGCATAATAGGATATGCAATATGAACCCAGAAGATTTTGAGAAACTTGTTAATGGTTTAAGCCAAAAACAACTGTTTGATTTGCAAGGGCCACGTATCGCGGCGCATCGAGGCAGAGGGGTGAATGCCAAACCCATTGGGTGGCCAGAAAATACCTTGGCAGCTGCAAAAGCGGCTATTAAGCAATTTGATGCAAGCGATAAATATGGTGGGCATGCCATAGAATGCGATATACATGTCACAGCAGATGGCTATGCAATTCTAGTACATGGTCCTATTGCAGAGAATTATTGTGTTGTCGATAGCAAACCCAAAGATAGCAAACAAAAATCGAAATAGCAACAAAAATCGGCAAACCCAAAGATAGCAAAGCCAAAGATAAATTAAGATTTGATGAATTAAGCGTTGAGTATGTGCAGCAGTTGACTGGGCTAACAACCCCTTATTCTATACCTGATGGGTATTCTTCTGAAGACTATCGCATACCTACCTTGTATGAATTTCTTGAACTGATTGCGGTGACCAATGCAAATAGAATAAAAAACAATCAATTTCCATTGTTGGCTAACATTGAATTCATGTAATGCTCGATGGTTCCATCAGTTCCATCAGTTCCCGGGATCGTTTCAGAACATTCACAGGTTTTAATCATGTTTTTGGATGCAAAATGGAGTCAAAACACAATGTTTTTTGGGCGCAAAAAGTCTGGCAAATCGTTTAAACAACTTTGAAACACGAACGCAGAAAACCGTGGACACATTTGTGAAGATCCGACACCTTGCAAAAACCTAGAAAAATAGTAAATCATGGACAAATCTTAAAACAATTTGGAACACATGATAAACTGGTTGGTGGTTTGGATCATTTTTTATTTTTCCATTCAATTGGGAATTTCATCATCCCAACTGACGAACTCCATCATTTTTCAGAGGGGTAGGTATACCACCAACCAGATTATTAACCATCATTAACCATATAATAACCATATAATAACCATATAATAACCATATAAGAACCATATAAGAACCATATAATAACCATATAAGAACCATATAATAACCATATAAGAACCACATGGAAACACCATAGTCTTTGAATGTCTACCGACAATGGATGGTCGGCTCTGAGGCGCCTTCGCCCGGTGGCACCACCCGTGTTCCCGACGCGGGCGAAGCGGGCGAAGCGGGCGAGGAATCCAGCGATTGAGAAGGGGGGTCCATTAGAGGCGCGTGCAGGGGAACATCCATGAAATCATATGAAATCCCATATCGAAAAGACAATGGAAAAAAATCATCTATTTTTTTAAAAGAATATACTGGATATATTATGATATATTGGGAATGTAAATAGTGAGAGTAGACATTTTTTCTTTGGGAATCTTGGAGGTGTTTTATCGCAGCGTCACTGATTTATGATGATTGACATATGGGGGAATCATCCCAAAATGGCCGTAAAATTCAGCTACTTTCAGGTTTGTGAATTATGATTAATATAATTCAGCCAGATTTATGGATATAGGCATGATCATCGCCCAAAAAAGTGTGTCGGGATAGAAACCCAACAACTCTAGTGACATAAACATGGAGATCAACTGCGATAGACTGATTAAGCCAAGAAAAAAGGAGATTCAATCACCAAGAATTGGCGATTAGTACGATGTTTTTTAGCATACGAATTGTTTCTATTGGTTTGCCCAGAAATGGGATATGGGCCCCAGATATACGGGGCCCATTTGATGGGGAAATGCTTTTCTAAACCATTGGATTGTATCAGTCCTCCAGTCCTCGAACGTACCACAAATGAACCAGTCAAGAACTAGATACTTCTGGCATATATCTGATCTAGTAGTTGATTACAGTGCTTACATACCTGGTACCAGGAGTTACTGCTATAGTTGTACCTGCTATATACCATCTATAGGAGTAACTCCCGGTGGAACAAGACCAGGAGTGGAGTGCCCAAGCCACTTGCATTCCGTGCATCTTTGGGAAAACAAAGAAACGCAAAAATTGGTACAAAAATTGGTACATATTGCGATAACATATCCATATGGTGATATAATCATGAACATGAGTATGCAATCATTTACAACGTAATTTTGTGGAATGCCCGGTTATCCAAAATACGGGCAGACGATCATTCCACATGGATACTTTAGCCCCACTGGGGATGGAGCGATCAGAAGCCATGAGAGCAAGCATCATCGACAAACCGTGCCATAGGTCTACCATAGGTTTTCATGGCCGAATATCAGCAAGCAATAGAAAAACACCAGGTAAGTCAGAGTTCTGCGACTTGGACCCCGCCAGTCGTGGCAGACGACTGCAGTCGCGCAAGCCGCACGCCTTTTGCGTCTCCACGAGACAGCTTGTATGGTCAAGGGTGATTGGCACATGAAGGATATTTCAGGGGGTCAACTCGTCAATTCCTGGAAAAACCATCAAACCTGCATTCATTATTGACAAATTTTTGGTGGAAAGTGCCTTGTTTTTTGGACATGAACTTCAGTTTTGTGAAGGGCCGGATGTATGGAATACACAACCCATTTGGCGTTGAAAAGCGATGGGTGTAATCAGTAGTTCTGTTACAATTTTGTTTCTCCTCCTTTCTTTCTTTGCCTTGTCCTTACGTTCTTCCCTTTTTCTTTCCCTTTTTCATCATAATTGTCTTAGTCCTCTTTCTATTCCGTGTCACCTTTGTTTTTCCTGTTTCGAGTTTCTTCAGTTTTTTTCTCTTCTCTTCTTCCTTTTCTTCTTATAGTCTATTTGTCCTTTACCTTTTCCACTATCCTTTCTTTTCTCTTTCTCCCTTTTCTGGGTCCCTTTTCTTTTACATTAATTATATATATACGTATTTATGATTGTCTATGTATGTTTCCTTGTTCCATTAGATTTTTCCTCTTACTTGTTGTCTTCATTGTTTACCATGCACAGTCGTTTTCTTACCCTTCTCTTTGTTGATCTATTTTCCTTGCCTTGTGCTTTCCATTTCTAGAAGGGTTGCCTCTTCTTAGCCCCATTTTCTTTCTTATCCCTCACATGTTCTTCTTCAGTGTGCAAATTTGGAAGAAACAAAGACAGAACCGCAAAACCACAAAGAGAAGAACCGGAGACTTTAAACTTGTACATCCTCTTCCTCCCTTGTTCCTTTTCCACGGTTCTTTTTCCCTTTCTTTTCCCTGTTCCACTTCAACCTGTCTCTTTCTAGCTTTAACAAAGTCTGGGCTCTGAAACATGCCTGAAACTATTCTTAAACATGAAGGAGTAGCATACACCCAGCACCTCCCCTTCCTACGATTAGAAGAAATCAGAAGGGAACAAATAACAAGAACTGTTCTGTGATGAAAGAAAAGAAGGACATGCTGACATACATATTCGTGCTATTGAAAGCTTTTCAATGGAAAGAGAGAGGTAGTATTGGGTAGCCAAGTCCTGTTCTTGCGAGCTCCATTTGTTGCGAGGTGCTCAAAGCTGTTGTTGGCGATACCAGATTATGCAACCACAGTTGTTCATGAAGTTTGTAGTTGGCGAAACATTTCGAGAAAGGATTTTTGCATAAACGCCTGGTTTTAAATCTTGAAATATGCCAACACATTAAACGGTAGAACGTATTCCTAGCTGTTCTATTGTGATTTGACCATGCCTCAAAGTAATGTCCCCTACCGTTTTTTTTTTGGATGCCTTGATGCATTAATTTGGACGATTTATAATGACCTACCTCATTGCGACGTCATTGCAAATGATGGTTAGAGTTAGTAGCGTAACGGGAAGCCAGAAAAGAGAAGTGAAGCTGGCCTGCCCATGAAACAAAAGAGTGCCGAAATGGAGAATCTGTGTTGAAAGAAAAACGGAATCAAGGATGCGCACAGAAGACATGTTCTACTCTTTTGTTTTTTTTGGCCCCATTTTGCTGTCCATCAATCAGCTTAAAAAGGTTTGCAATAGAGCAATAATAACATGGAGGAAAATCAATTCCACTCTGGACAGACAAGCATCCACTATCATCCACTAGGCTTCTCGGCGCGATTATTTTTTAATATCTTAGGCATTTTGAACCTGATACATCAGTTGTATAGCAAGTACTACCCCCTTATGTTATATAAACAAGCAGAGGGACATGGTCAGTCTCATATTTGTTGGCAAGTGCAAGCTGTGCATTTTGGGAGGCGCGGCTGATTGCTTAGGTATCTCCTGACTGTGCAGAGGATTTGCCTGTTCTTTTTGCTGGCAAGCAACGACGATTTGACGGTGCATCCACCAAAACGCATACTCAGACTCAACACGGGGATGCAAGTGATGTGTGACAAGCAAGAAAAGTCCAGGTATTTGGGATTTGTTCAAAATTTCGGACCCTAAATTTGGATAGTCCAATAGGCAAAAGCTAGTTTAACCCCATGTTTGGGCCAGGACAATTCAGCATAATGCGGATCCAGCGTCGCTTGGGCACTTGCCGAAGCTGAAATGGATGGTTTTCGTTGTTTGCCAACAAAAAGTCATGTTTCTGAACCGGTCACTTCTGTACAGTTCTGTGCGCAAACGGCCGGATAAAAAGACATTCTACAATATTCTAGATGTGCAGTACCAGGGTCAAACATCCTGTGAAGGGCTGTGACATATATAATTTACTTTGCAAATAACAAACTGCAATTCAAAGTGCTACTCTTTAGAATATCACCATAATTATATCCAATTATTCTTTTCTCTGAATTTTATTAAAAAAATGAATTCTGCACCATATGAATTTCAAGATGTCTTAAAAATATATTCTGCGGTACACCCATGGTTTCGGTTCGGTTCGGTTTTGGTTTCTAGTATTTGCTATAGGCCCGGTTCGGTTCATGTTCGGTTTCGGTTCCTGCGGTTCCTGGTCGACTTCGGTTCGGTTCGGTGTTTGGAACATTCTGCATTGATATTTGCTTTTTCCCGAGAGCGTCTGAGCGCAGGGTTCTTCCAATAGTGGGGGTCTGTATCTCATCTTCTCATCTTCACACCTTCTCATCTTCACATCTTCTCTCACACCTTCTCATCTTCACATCTTCTCTCACACCTTCTCATCTTCACATCTTCTCTCACACCTTCTCATCTTCACATCTTCTCTCACCCCTTCTCATCTTCACACCTTCTCATCTTCACATCTTCTCTCACACCTTCTCATCTTCACATCTTCTCTCACACCTTCTCATCTTCACATCTTCTCTCACACCTTCTCATCTTCACATCTTCTCTCCCACCTTCTCATCTTCACATCTTCTCTCACACCTTCTCATCTTCACATCTTCTCTCACACCTTCTCATCTTCACATCTTCTCTCACACCTTCTCATCTTCACATCTTCTCTCCCACCTCTCTCACACCTTCTCATCTTCACATCTTCTCTCACACCTTCTCATCTTCACATCTTCTCTCACACCTTCTCATCTTCACATCTTCTCTCCCACCTTCTCATCTTCACATCTTCTCTCACACCTTCTCATCTTCACATCTTCTCTCACACCTTCTCATCTTCACATCTTCTCTCACACCTTCTCATCTTCACATCTTCTCTCACACCCTCTCATCTTCACATCTTCTCTCACACCCTTCTCATCTTCACACCTTCTCTCACACCTTCTCATCTTCACATCTTCTCTCTCTCTCATTCTCTCTCCTTTCTCTCTCTCCTTTCTCTCTCCTTTTTCTCTCTCTCGCCTTCTTTTTATCTTTCTCTCTTAAGGCCGAAGGTGGTGCCGGCGGCGAGTCACGAAACGTCAACCCTTTCGCACGAAATGAGGGTCAATCGTCAAAAACTGGGGAAAAATTGCGATTTTACTTGTCCCGGAGCAACCCTTTCGCACGAAATGAGGGTCGATCGTCAAAAACTGAGGTAAAAGTGCGATTTTACTTGTCCCGGAGCAACCCTTTCGCACGAAATGAGGGTCGATCGTCAAAAACTGAGGTAAAAGTGCGATTTTACTTGTCCCGGAGCAACCCTTTCGCACGAAATGAGGGTCGATCGTCAAAAACTGAGGAAAAATTGCGATTTTACTTGTCCTGGAGCAACCCTTTCGCACGAAATGAGGGTCGATCGTCAAAAACTGAAGAAAAATTGCGATTTTACTTGTCCTGGAGCAACCCTTTCGCACGAAATGAGGGTCGATCGTCAAAAACTGAGGAAAAATTGCGAGTTTACTTGTGCTAAAACAACCCTTTCGCACGAAATGAGGGTCGATCGTCAAAAACTGAGGAAAAATTGCGATTTTACTTGTGCTAAAACAACCCTTTCGCACGAAATGAGGGTCGATCGTCAAAAACTGAGGAAAAATTGCGATTTTTACTTGTGTGTAAAAGCTTCTGTGTGTAAAAGCGTCTGTGTGTAAAAGCGTCTGTGTGTAAAAGCGTCTGTGTGTCAAAGCGTCTGTGTGTAAAAGCGTCTGTGTGTAAAAGCCTCTGTGTGTAAAAGTGTTTGTGTGTAAAAGTGTTTGTGTGTAAAAGCCTCTGTGTGTAAAAGCGTCTGTGTGTCAAAGCGTCTGTGTGTAAAAGCGTCTGTGTGTAAAAGCGTCTGTGTGTAAAAGACTGTGTGCAAAAGCGTCTGTGTGTGAAAGCGTCTGTGTGTCAAAGCGTCTGTGTGTAAAAGCGTCTGTGTGTAAAAGCGTTTGTGTGTAAAAGTGTTTGTGTGTAAAAGCCTCTGTGTGTAAAAGCGTCTGTGTGTTAAAGCGTCTGTGTGTAAAAGCGTCTGTGCGTAAAGTAAAAGCGTCTGTGTGTAAAAGTCCTGTGTGTAAAAGTGTTTGTGTGTCAAAGCGTCTGTGTGTAAAAGCGTCTGTGTGTAAAAGTGTCTGTGTGTAAAAGCGTCTGTGTGTAAAAGCGTCTGTGTGTAAAAGCGTCTGTGTGTAAAAGTCTCTGCGGGTAAAAGCCTCTGTGTGTAAAAGTCTCTGTGTGTGAAAGAGCCTGTGTGTAAAAAGCGTCTGTGTGTAAAAGCGTCTGTGTGTAAAAGCGTCTGTGTGTAAAAGCGTCTGTGTGCAAAAGCGTCTGTGTGTAAAAGGCTCTGTGTGTAAAAGCGTTTGTGTGTGTAAAAGTCTCTGTGTGTAAAAGGCTCTGTGTGTAAAAGCCTCTGTGTGCAAAATCGTCTGTGTGTAAAAGCGTCTGTGTGAAAAAGTCTCTGTGTGTAAAAGTCTCTGTGTGTAAAAGTCTCTGTGTGCAAAAGCGTCTGTGTGTAAAAGCGTCTGTGTGTAAAAGGCTCTGTGTGTAAAAGCGTCTGTGTGTAAAAGTGTCTGTGTGTAAAAGAGCCTATGTGTAACAAGCGTCTGTGTGTAAAAGCGTCTGTGTGTAAAAGCTTCTGTGTGTAAAAGCTTCTGTGTGTAAAAGCGTCTGTGTGTAAAAGCGTCTGTGTGTAAAAGCCTCTGTGTGTAAAGGAGTCTGTGTGTAAAAGCTTCTGTGTGTAAAAGCGTCTGTGTGTAAAAGCGTCTGTGTGTAAAAGCGTCTGTGTGTAAAAGCGTCTGTGTGTAAAAGCGTCTGTGTGTAAAAGTCTCTGTGTGCAAAAGCGTCTGTGTGTAAAAGCGTCTGTGTGTAAAAGCGTCTGTGTGTAAAAGCGTCTGTGTGTAAAAGCGTCTATGTGTAAAAGCGTCTGTGTGTAAAAGCGTCTGTGTGTAAAAGCGTCTGTGTGTAAAAGCGTCTGTGTGTAAAAGCTTCTGTGTGTAAAAGCTTCTGTGTGTAAAAGCGTCTGTGTGTGTAAAAGTCTCTGTGTGTAAAAGTGTTTGTGTGTAAAAGTGTTTGTGTGCAAAATCGTCTGTGTGTAAAAGCGTCTGTGTGTAAAAGTCTCTGTGTGCAGAAGTCTCTGTGTGTAAAAGTCTCTGTGTGCAAAAGCGTCTGTCTGTAAAAAGTTCTGTTTATGAAAAACTTTACAAAAATACGATGCAAACTATTGTCTTGTACTAGTCATATATTGTCTTGATACTACTCTTCTCGTCTGCCTATAATACATCTTTAATATAGTGTCTCCATACTAACAACAGAAGACTCTGCTCCTCTACGCTCTCGGGCCATCCGTCGTCTAGTTTTTCCGGCGTCGGAAAAGCAAATACAGATTGCTTCCCGCAAGAGGTTTCATGAGCAGCGGCTTTCAAAGAGCGGAGAGAGCTGAACTCGGAAAACCAAAGCTGCCTGAAATTGTGAGTGCATGCAATTTATTATGAAGAAACTTTTATAGAATGGGCTAGCGCCCTGGTGCCGCCGACCCCTCCTTGACTCCTTAATGGGGGGGTTGGTAACATGCGCATGTTCCCCGCAGCCGTCGTTATTATGGATCGAAAGTCCCTGGCCGCGAAAAGCAGGAACAGCAGGGCTTGGTGGAAGCTGCCGCGACGGATTTGAAGCATTTTAGGGGTTTTAAGGGTTTGGAGCCTGGCAAACGGCAGGCTTGAACGCCCTAAGAACAGAGGGCTATGTGCAAGCAAACGGCAGGCTGCAGCGCTGGAACAGCAGAGGCTTACTTACGGCCATAAGGCTTGGTGGCAGCTGCCGGGAGGCGCCCTAGGCATGGACGCCCTAACAACAGAGGGCTATGCAGGCAAACGGCAGGTTCCAACGCTGGAACAGCAAAGGCTCACAGCAGGGCTTGGTGGAAGCTGCCGCGACGGATTTGAAGCATTTTAGGGGTTTTAAGGGTTTGGAGCCTGGCAAACGGCAGGCTTGAACGCCCTAAGAACAGAGGGCTATGTGCAAGCAAACGGCAGGCTGCAGCGCTGGAACAGCAGAGGCTTACTTACGGCCATAAGGCTTGGTGGCAGCTGCCGGGAGGCGCCCTAGGCATGGACGCCCTAACAACAGAGGGCTATGCAGGCAAACGGCAGGTTCCAACGCTGGAACAGCAAAGGCTCACAGCAGGGCTTGGTGGAAGCTGCCGCGACGGATTTGGAGCATTTTAGGGGTTTTAAGGGTTTGGAGCCTGGCAACAGCAGGCTTGAACGCCCTAAGAACAGAGGGCTATGTGCAGGCAAACGGCAGGGTGCAGCGCTGGAGCAAAGGCTCACAGCAGGGCTTGGTGGAAGCTGCCTCGAAGGTTTTGGAGGGTTTTAGAGGTTTGAAAGGTTTGAACGCTGGCAAACGCCAGGTGGAAGTGGCCACGAAGGATGTGGAGGGTTTTAGAGGTTTGAAAGGTTTGAAGGCTGGCAAACGGCACGCTATTTAAAGCTTTGAAGGCTGGCAAGCAGCAGGCATGGACGCCTTAACAACAGAGGGCAATGGAGGCAAACGGCAGGCAAACGGCAAGCTGATCGAAGCTGCCGCGGAGCAGGGCAGTTCCCAAGACGGCGACCTGTGACGGCGAAGAAGTGAAGGCTATGCCGAGGGAGGTGTGGGGCCTCAGTGGTTGCGATTGGAACCGCTGTTGAAACTTGAGATCTGGATCTTACTGGTGGATCATACTGCGGAGCTGCTCGAGATCTACAACAACTCCACATCTACCACTGACTAACTGGGATACCAATGGATACCATGATACTGCATGATACTTGTACCATCCTGTACCAAGCAGCCTCGCTTGTCCCAAGGAGCCTGGATCTTCTGGATCTTTTGCTGCCACAAACTCAGCTTTGAGTCTGAAGGGTTTTGGGAAGCGCGATGAAGTCATGAAAGTAGAACAAGGGACCGAGTGCCACCAATTGTTTCGCAATGTGTGTTGCCAGTATCTTGAAGGTGACATTGGCATATGTTGGCGTTGGTAGAGGTCGCATTTGATCTAGACTGCATTTTAAACATACATCATGACTCCAGACATCTCCAAACTCCATCCTTTCCAAGTGATTTCTTACATCACTGGTGTTGGTTCTGATGTGTTCGCGCAGGGCAAGCTGCATGCGCTGCCAGAAGTGGGGGAGCACAGACTGTCAACATCATATGAGAGCACATGCTGGGCATGCTGGGATCCCCGTTGGTCTTGCCTTCCCATCTTCAATCTAAATCATATCTGTCAAGTTCCTGATGCAAGCACCTGTAGGGGTGAGTTCAAGAATCAAAGATCTAGACATAAGCTTCAGATGCTATGAATGCATTCCTATGGCACTTGAAATTCCCACATTTATAATTGATTTTCCCATTAAAACCTCCATGTATAGGGGATATTCCAGCATATTCCAGCCACGTTTGACTAGCAGAGGGTTAAACAAAACATGTTTCTCCATGGGTGCTCCGCGAGGAACAGCTGACAAAGCTTCAGAAGCTCCGGCTGGAACTCGCAGCCTGGGCCCTGGATGTGATGGACTCATGTTGTTTGATGGTATTTACTTGGGGTAGAATACAATGTAATGGGACATGATATGGTACTGTATGATGAGATTACAATGGGAATATGATGGAGATAATCTGGGTAGATTAGCACGGAAAGTCAGGTTGGTGAAATGTGACAGCCTATCCAGGTCAATGTTTTTAGCACATACGTATTAGTCTGGGGGTACCGTTTACCTGGGGTTGTTCAGATGGATCGTGTTTTGAATGGTGGGAAACACGCGGTTTGGGGAATCTAGGCGGTGAATATGTAGTGGGCGCTGGAAAATTCCACCTGTTTATGGGAAAAAACTGGATGGGGGGTCCACCTCGGATTACTAATTATAGATATAAATAAATATATATATATTATATTTCTTTGTATATAAGTTGTTTTAGGTGCCGGGCATCTGAGCCGGCCCCCGCTGTTGTTACTTTTTGACATTACACTAAAACAACATTATAGACGAGGGGGGGGGTTGGGGTGGGGGGGGGTGGGGGGGTGGGGGTGTGGGTGGGGTCGGGTGTGGGTGGGGTGGGATAATAGCGTCATTTCTGTACGTTCTCATGCACTTGCACACATATACGTCATGCTACGCTGCTGTACGTTCTCATGCACTTGCACACATACGTCATGCTACGCTGCTGTACGTTCTCATGCACTTGCACACATACGTCATGCTACGCTGCTGTATGTTCTCATGCACTTGCACACATACGTCATGCTACGCCGCTGTACGTTCTCATGCACTTGCACACATACGTCATGCTACGCTGCTGTACGTTCTCATTCACTTGCACACATACGTCATGCTACGCTGCTGTACGTTCTTATGCACTTGCACACATACGTCATGCTACGCCGCTGTACGTTCTCATGCACTTGCACACATACGTCATGCTACGCTGCTGTACCTTCTCATGCACTTGCACACATACGTCATGCTACGCTGCTGTACGTTCTCATGCACTTGCACACATACGTCATGCTACGCTGCTGTACGTTCTCATGCACTTGCACACACATACGTCATGCTACGCTCGTATCGTTCTCATGCAACTTTCACACATACGTCATGCATGGAAGGGGGGGTGGGGGGGCGCCGCTGTACGTTCTCATGCACTTGCACACATACGTCATGCTACGCTGCTGTACGTTCTCATGCACTTGCACACATACGTCATGCTACGCTGCTGTATGTTCTCATGCACTTGCACACATACGTCATGCTACGCCGCTGTACGTTCTCATGCACTTGCACACATACGTCATGCTACGCTGCTGTACGTTCTCATTCACTTGCACACATACGTCATGCTACGCTGCTGTACGTTCTTATGCACTTGCACACATACGTCATGCTACGCTGCTGTACGTTCTCATGCACTTGCACACATACGTCATGCTACGCTGCTGTACGTTCTCATGCACTTGCACACATACGGCATGCTACGCTGCTGTACGTTCTCATGCACTTGCACACATACGTCATGCTACGCTGCTGTACGTTCTCATGCACTTGCACACATACGTCATGCTACGCTGCTGTACGTTCTCATGCACTTGCACACATAAGTCATGCTACGCTGCTGTACGTTCTCATGCACTTGCACACATACGTCATGCTACGCTGCTGTACGTTCTCATGCACTTGCACACATACGTCATGCTACGCTGCTGTACGTTCTCACGCACTTGCACACATATACGTCATGCTACGCTGCTGTACGTTCGCATGCACTTGCACACATACGTCATGCTACGCTGCTGTACGTTCTCATGCACTTGCACACATACGTCATGCTACGCTGCTGTACGGTCTCATGCACTTGCACACATGCGTCATGCTACGCTGCTGTACGTTCTCATGCACTTGCACGCATACGTCATGCTACGCTGCTGTACGTCCTCATGCACTTGCAGATCGTAGGGCGGGTGTTAGGTGGATGGTTATGGATATGTAAATGATGATGATGATGATGATGGTGATGATGATGATGATGATGAAATTGCTCCTGATGCTAAGGTTTTGTTTTTCAGCGTTTTGTGGTCCCTTCTGTAAAATGTTTGAAAAGTGACAACAGCGGGGGCCGGCTCAGATGCCCGGCACCTTGTTTTACTTAAGAATATTTATGTATAATACATATATATATATATATAATGGAAATAAACATATATTGATATATGTATATATATATATATTTAATAATCTTAAATAAAAATAGATTAACATAATCGAAGGAAGTTTAGAAGTCAAACTTCCGACAATATGGAGAGATGAAAAGCAGAGCAGGGAAGAGGCATAGAGAAGAGAAAGATTAGAAGAGAAAGAGTAAGAAGACAGAAGATTCAGATGCG
>CAMXCT020000171.1:0-52500 GCA_947184155.2 Cladocopium goreaui
GAGTGTGGAGTGTGGAGTGAAACGTATAGAGTGTGACGTGCAACGCGTAAAGTGTGAAGTGTGTAGTGTAAAGTATAAAGTGTAGAGTGCAGAGTGTGGAGTGTAAAGTGTAGAGTGTAAAGTGTAGAGTGGAGTGTGGAGTGTGGAGTGTAAAGTGTAGAGTGTGGAGTGTGGAGTGAAACGTATAGAGTGTGACGTGCAACGCGTAAAGTGTCAAGTGTGTAGTGTAAAGTATAAAGTGTAGAGTGCAGAGTGTGGAGTATAAAGTGTAGAGTGTAAAGTGTAGAGTGGAGTGTGGAGTGTGGAGTGAAACATATAGAGTGTGACGTGCAACGCGTAAAGTGTCAAGTGTGTAGTGTAAAGTATAAAGTGTAGAGTGCAGAGTGTGGAGTATAAAGTGTAGAGTGCAGAGTGTGGAGTGTAAAGTGCAGAGTGTAAAGTGTAGAGTGGAGTGTGGAGTGTGGAGTGAAACGTATAGAGTGTGACGTGCAACGCGTAAAGTGTCAAGTGTGTAGTGTAAAGTATAAAGTGTAGAGTGCAGAGTGTGGAGTATAAAGTGTAGAGTGCAGAGTGTGGAGTGTGGAGTGAAAAGTGTAGAGTGTGGACGTGGCAACGCGTTTAAAGTGTCAAGTGCTGTAGTTGTAAAGTATAAAGTGTTAAGAGTGCAGAGGAGGTTGAGTATAAAGTTGTAAAGTGTAGAGTGTTAAGTGTAGAGTGTGGAGTGTAGAGTGTAAAGTGTGGAGTGTGGAGTAGAAAGTGTAGAGTGTGGTGTGTAGAGTGTGGAGTGTGGCGTGTAAAGTGTGAGTGTGTAGTGTAAAGTATAAAGTGTAGAGTGTGGAAGTATAAAGTTAGAGTGCAGAGTGTGGAGTGTAAAGTGTAGAGTGTAAAGTGTAGAGTGGAGTGTGGAGTGTGGAGTGAAACGTATAGAGTGTGACGTGCAACGCGTAAAGTGTCAAGTGTGTAGTGTAAAGTATAAAGTGTAGAGTGCAGAGTGTGGAGTATAAAGTGTAGAGTGTAAAGTGTAGAGTGGAGTGTGGAGTGTGGAGTGTGTAGAAGAGTGTGGAGTATAAAGTGTAGAGTGCAGAGTGTGGAGTGTAAAGTGTAGAGTGTAAAGTGTAGAGTGGAGTGTGGAGTGTGGAGTGAAACGTATAGAGTGTGACGTGCAACGCGTAAAGTGTCAAGTGTGTAGTGTAAAGTATAAAGTGTAGAGTGCAGAGTGTGGAGTAAGTGTAGAGTGCAGAGTGTGGAGTGTGGAGTGTAAAGTGTAGAGTGGAGTGTGGAGTGTGGAGTGAAACGTATAGAGTGTGACGTGCAACGCGTAAAGTGTCAAGTGTGTAGTGTAAAGTATAAAGTGTAGAGTGCAGAGTGTGGAGTGTAAAGTGTAGAGTGTAAAGTGTAAAGTGTAAAGTGTAGAGTGTGGAGTGTGGAGTGTAGAGTGTAAAGTGTAGAGTGTAAAGTGTAGAGTGGAGTGTGGAGTGTGGAGTGTGGAGTGTAAAAGTATAAAGTGTGGAGTGCAGAGTGTGGAGTGTAAAGTGTAGAGTGTAAAGTGTAAAGTGTAAAGTGTAGAGTGTGGAGTGTGGAGTGTAAAGTGTCGAGTGTGGAGTGTGGAGTGTAAAGGGTGGAGTGTACAGTGTGGAGTGTACAGTGTGGAGTGTAAAGTGTGGAGTGTGAAGTGTAACGTGCAAAGTGTGGAGTGCACAGTGTGGAGTGTAAAGTGTGGAGTGTAAAGTGTAGAGTGTACAGTGTGGAGTGTAAAGTGTGGAGTGTGAAGTGTAAAGTGTAAAGTGTGGAGTGTACAGTCTGGAGTGTAAAGTGTGGAGTGTAAAGTGTAGAGTGTGGAGTGTGAAGTGTGGAGTGTAAAGTGTAAAGTGTTGAGTGTGGAGTGTAAAGTGTAGAGTGTGGAGTGTAAAGTGTAGAGTGTACAGTGTGGAGTGTAAAGTGTGGAGTGTGAAGTGTAAAGTGTAAAGTGTGGAGTGTAGAGTGTAACGTGTGGAATGTAAAGTGTGGAGTGTGAAGTGTAAAGGGTGGAGTGTGGAGTGTAGAGTGCGGAGTGTGGTGTAGAGCACGTAATGCGACGCGTCTGAAGTGCTGCGCCTGCCACGCAAAATGACGATAGAGGTCTCCAAAGTGCCAAGCCTGCCACAAAAACTGCAGCTCATCTTGTGAAAACGACGCAAAAGTTTTGCGCCTGGCTGGAAAAACGACTTTGGACACGTCAAACAGGTTGGAATGTCACAAAGTGTCACGCCTGCCACGCAAAACGACATGACAACCTGCTTGGAAACCTTCGAAAAGGAGAGATTTTGCAGCTTCCCCCATAGACACGGCGAGGCCGCAGGAAAACCAGAGACTCGAGACGAGACATGTTGAAGCATCAAAACGAGCATTTCGCGCGAGACTTCCTCCAATTTTCATACTTTGTAGCTTCAAAATCGACGTTTTCCTACGAGTTTTCTTATGAACCTCCAAATTTGCACCCCAAAATCGATGTTTCGTGCGAAGCTTCCATCAATTTTCAGCACATCTCACAAATGCCACGCCTGCCACGGAATTTGCACCTTGTCACCACTTGGCGCGGCCCTGACAATGCGATTCGCAAAAATCACGCCACAAGACATGTCTAAAGTGTTGCGCCTGCCACGCAAAATGAAAATGGACACGTCCAAAGTGCTGCGCCTGCCACGAAAACCAGAACTCATCTTCTGAAAACAATGCAAAAGTATTGCGCCTGCTACACACAACGACTTTCGACACGTTACAAAACGTCTGAATGTCACGAAGTGCCACGCCCGCCAAGCGAAACGAAGCAACGCGACGTTTGAAACCTCCAAAAGTGACCTGAACTTACCATAGGCACGGCCATATAGCAATCGCGCGAACGGTTGCGAACGGTTGCGGACGGTTGCGGACGGTTGCGGACGGAAACGCAACGTCGAGCGAACACACCCTCAGCCCCCAAGACCCCCAGAGTGAAACGGGAACCCTTGCTACGCATTCGGGAACATGTTTTCACCAAGAAACTTCATCAATCACCATCAACCACCATCAATCACAATCAATCACCATCAATCACCATCGACCACCATCAATCACCATCGACCACCATCAATCACCATCAATCATCATCAACCACAATCAATCACCATCACCATCAAGTCAATCATCACCAACCATCATCAGTCACCACCAATCACCATCAACCACCATCAGTCACCATAAATCATCATCAATCACCGTCAATCACCATCACCATCAAGTCAATCATCACCAATCATCATCAACCACCATCAATCACCATCAGCCACCATCAATCACCATCAATCATCATCAACCACAATCAATCACCATCACCATCAAGTCAATCATCATCAGCCATAATCAATCACCA
Source organism: Cladocopium goreaui (assembly GCA_947184155.2). NCBI lineage: Eukaryota > Dinophyceae > Suessiales > Symbiodiniaceae > Cladocopium > Cladocopium goreaui. The sequence continues at coordinate 3,389 of CAMXCT020000171.1, forward strand.
TCAACCACCATTAGCCACCATCAATCACCATCAATCATCATCAATCACCATCAATCACCATCACCATCAAGTCAGTCATCATCAACCATCATCAACCACCATCAATCACCATCAATCACCATCAATCACCATCGATCACCATCAATCACCATCACCATCAAATCAATCATCATCAACCACCATCATTCACCATCAATCATCATCATATGTATATATATATATATGTTTGTGTGTATGTATATGTATATCACTATAGATATACATATCCCATATGTCGCACAACGCACAAGGTGGGCCCCCTACAGAAAATTAGACCATAGTTAGCCAGTTCTACCTAAACCATAGAAAAATATCTACCATAAACATCCATAAACCATATCCTAAACCATAGTTCGCAAGGTTATTTGCAGCAACAAACAGTCGCGATGTTGCAGCTCTTTTCGAGGCGATCTCTGCAACGAGAGCAGGACAGAGTTGGCCTTGCAGACTCTCGGTGCGAGGTGTAGCCGTGGAAAATCATCAGGCGAAACATAAGTGAACCATCTATAAATTGGTGAAGATGTGGGTGGAATCATCTCCAAATTTGGAAGAACATGATCGTGTTTTTCCATTTACAACATCATTAGCATCAATCAACGGATAAATCAAGACGATATCATGTGAAACACCACAGGATATAAACTGGGCGAAACCATAGAGACAAAACGCTTGATATCAGGTGACATGTGAAATATAGAACAAAATGGTGCAATTCAACTACCAAGTACAGGTTATTTTACTAAGGGGTCACTACTAGATTCTAGAGATGTGTGGGGGATAATCCAAAACATACGTTTCACCTCTTTAAGTGAAATGATCTTTTCAGCCACCGCACATGATACCATTGAAACTTCCCAAGACTGATTTGACGAATCATAGGACCCCCCAGAATCATAGGACCCCCAACAAATGGTGGTAAAAACCATGGTTCCCGGTGTGCTTTCCCTACCCAGGGAGACAGCTGAGGACAGCTGTTTGGATCTTACCCAGAGGCTGTCCTCGGTAACAGTGGTGCTGAGTTGAGGACTTGAGGGTGATAGTGATATTTCTTATAGATGCCCGAAAAAAAAAACTTGGAAATGCTTGGAAATCTGGAATCCTTATAAGAGTCCTACAGTTTTTAGAGGTCTTTCATGAAAGAATCCTATAAACCATTCTTCCCACTCTCAACGGACATCTTCACGACATCGCACTGTTTTTGACACTCTCAACGTGCTGCAGTGTGTGCAGATCCCCAAAAAACTGCAAACTGCAGCTCTCAAAAATAACATCTCGCAAAGACTAAAGAAGTTGGATTTCACATGAGCCACGTTCAAGACTGCCGGCAATTGATTTTAGTATTCAGTGGAATTTATTCTTTAAAAAATTGAATGGCGTCACACGCGCGCGCAAACTTTTCACAAGCTTCGCGCAAGCTCCTGTACGCGCAAGCTTCGCGCAAACCCGAAATCACGCAGATACTTGAAACATAAATAAATGAATATACAACGAAAAGGGTTACACAAGATAATGGGACGAGATGGGTGACGAGTTCCGTTGCTTCCTTGCTGCACTGTTTGCTTGGTATGTCGACCCTCTGGTTTGTAAAGGTATAGTCAGTTTAAGCAAACAACATTTTGAATGGTATAGGCCATGGATTTTGAATGGTAATAGGCCATGGAGTTAATTGTTGCGTGTAATCTTGACCCTTGAAGCACCTTTCAAACATCCCGAATTTCGCGTAAACCCATGCAACCGGTTAGTAACCACTGAGACGATCTGCCAAGTTAATTTGAATAGCCCATTAAAGCTTCATTTATGTCCCATTAAAATCCACTAAATCCCATTGAATCATGATTATATAATTATATATACATAAATCTCATCAATATCTTATTCAAATTTCATATATTTCATAACACTCCCATGACTTGTCGGAAATCTTCCAGGGCCAAGAATGCCTTGAGTGCGGCATCGATTGGTTTGTGGCTGCTGATACCTGTGTCCTGCATGCCCAACACTCAGGGGATGGTGAACGAAAAACATGACAAATGGGGGTTCCCTATACCTCGAAATGGTGGTTTAATGGTTATTGATGGTTATTAATGGTTATCATAATGGGTATTGTAATGGATATTGTAGCTTCTATTGTCAACCCTGGATTAATAAACCCCAAACGATTGTGAAAAATTGGGAGGGTACCATAAAAAAGTATCATATTATGACTATTGGAGGGGTACCCCCCTAATTAGTAAACCATGGTTTATTAATCCAGGGTTGACATTACCTCGAAATGGTGGTTTAATGGGATGGAAAACCATGACAAATGGTGGTTTAATGGGATGGAAAACCAACAAAATGATGATTTTAATGGAGGTTTCCATGGTGGTATTATATAATAGCCATAATCAATGGCTAATGTATGGTTAATCTATAGTTATTCTGTATGCTTTGAGGATTTCCATAATCATGGTGGTACCCCCAATAGCTGGATGGTTTATTTCATGGAAAATAAATCCTATTAAAATGGATGATAACTAGGGGTACCCCCATGACTTGTCGGAAACCTCCATTGGACATAATGGGTTATAGTAAACTACCCTCTGGTACTTCAACATGGCTATGGACAATACCATCTTTAAGTTCGGTAAAACAACTATTTCTATGGGCAATTTCCCAGAGCTATGTTGTCAAATAGTAAGGTAACTCATATCAAACATGTTTGCCATCAGTATCTGGATTTAACCATTATTATTTTTGATAATCAATGCTGATATTAGCCTCCAGTAATCAAACGTTGCAATTGAACATCCCTTATAATCAAACATGTAGGTTTTTATGGGAATCTCATCTGTAAGTGGAGGATTTTCACTTGCCATGTTTGATTACCGGAAGGCAACAGTATCAAACATGTTTACCTATCAAATTGAGGTAACCAATAATAAGGTAACCAATAAATTGAGGCTATCTTTGAGCCATATTACGTAATATTAGTACCATCGTTTATACACCAAACATGGTAACTAATATTACCCTCTGGTTATGACTAACATAGCCATGGAAGCCATGGCCCATAGAAATAGATGATTTTCCCAGCGACATCAACCTCCATTTATTTTGGGGATTTTCCATGGCTATGTAACAAATAACCAGAGGGTAACTCCCATGAAATGATAGTTAAATCATAGAAAATTCCCTATGATTCCCCAAAAATGGTAACTAATATTAAACATAAGCAAGAATTATAGGGACTTCTTTGGGATCTTTTTTGGGAATCGAATGAAAAAGAATCACACAGCCCCCGTGGCTGAGGTTGGTGGATCCGCATCTTCAGGAGCCTTTCTGAATCCAAAGATTCGGATGGTTGGAAAAACATCAAAAAACTATCGAAAATCACCATTTCAAATGGGTAAATCCACTATTTCTATGGTCATTTTCAATTGCAAAGTGTTAGTTTACCAGGCCGCGTAGATGGAAGATGTTTGACGGGTTTTATGAGGTTTGATCGGCTCATTGTGATCATTGTTTCTGGGATCTTGGCTAATACGTGGGGAGCAGCCAGATTGGATTGCTCTTCCAGCCACGGGTTGGCACGGGTAAAAATCAGATCGTTTGTCTGAACATGGGGCACCCCGAATTTCAAGGGATTGTCATGGATCATCATCATATTTCCCATCAGATTTGGATAGATTTAAGATGATTGAAGGATGCATGGGGCCCGGGCCCCTATACCGAATGATCCAACTTTCCCCTAATGTTAAATACTCCCCAAACTCAACCCTGGTTTAATATTGGATCTATTCATGACCTGGGCCCCCCCAAATGAGGCGCATTTAATTTCATATAAATATGTTCTATATTAATCCCCTTTCAGGACGGTCGGACCCGGTAGGTTTCTTGATGGGTAACGCCTCAAAGTATAGGGGGAAGAGATCATGATTCTTTCTCCATTCTATCCCACCTGGAATCTTCACTGGTTGGTGGTTTGGAACATGAATTTTATTTTCCCCCCTGAGTTGGGACGATGATCCAATCTGACGAATTCATATTTGTCAGAGGGGTTGAAACCACCAACCAGTTATACTATGGGATTGGACATCTCCTAATTTTGGGTGACCTGCTATCCCACTATATCTTCATGATATCATCATCTTTAGTTCTTAACTCCCCATGGAATATATGGAATCGGACATGCCGTATGTTTTGTGGCCTCATGTTCAGCTCACCAGAATGGCAGGTACCCCTCATCTTGAGCCTTTGGTGCCTTGACGTGCACCAAGATGGATCCCTTTGTTGTGGGCGAAGATGAGGTCAAATGGGACATGAATGTCATGAATGGAACTTTTTTTGCATATGTTTGGAATTGTTTGGACATATTCATCGTATACATCCCATGAAATTTGGATTATCTACGGGATTTCATTGTTAATTACAAGGTGATGCCTTTTTTGGGCACGACATCGCGAGGTTTGGACTGGTTCACTTGGCACCTTAACTCTAATTAGGGGGATGTAACTATACTATTCATGGGGTTTATGTATTCAACTTATAGCCAGTTGCTGCTTTTTGTTGGCATTGTTGGGCACAAGATGGAGATAAACACCTGAATGCTTAGTGCTTGCCTAATGATGGTGCGCACCATGTTTGGGTGTGGCTTCCCTCATTTTCAGCAATGCAGATGCAATTTTTGGTGGTGAACTGGTGAACCTGGCCTTGTAGATGTATCAACAACTTAAACATGCATTAATCAAAAAGATACCCTCTGGTAAACATACAAAAAACATCAAAAAACTATGGAAAATCACCATTTCAAATGGGTAATTCCACTATTTCTATGGCCATTTTCAATAGCAAACTGTTAGTTTACCAGGCCGGGTACGCTTGAGTTTGTCTAAAAATGGGGCACCCCAAAATCCCATGGTGAATCATCATTTTCCCCATGAGAATTGCCAAAAACGGGGATAAAACGCTCATGAAATCTGCCATCGCAAATTTCATCGCACGGAGCCCACCATGGATGATGTTTTTCCAATCATTTTCCCCTAGGGGAACCTCCGAGGCTTCTGACGGTCTTCTTTCTCATCCTCTGTTGCTCTGCGAAATGCACAAGCCAAGGGATTCACGGATCGATGGGCGAGAGTCCCTTAGCTGATCAGTCGTCGGAACTGGGTACATTTTGACCCACGAATCATCTTGGAGCACTGAGAATGAACTTGCGATTGATGTCTATCTGACTACACATATTTCTAGTGTCATATATATATATACGTATATGATATATATATATATACGTATATGATATATATATATATACGTATATGATATATAATTATATATATATGATATGATATATATATATATGTGAGATATATACACGTTTCTAGTATAATTTCTAGATTTGGGATTGCCAAGTTAAGTGCGTCCTTGGGTTCTGGATATTTCTGATCATCCAACCACCCAGGACGACGACCTCCAAGACTTTCAGAGATTTGGCCTGGGAGTTATCAGGAGATTTGGCTGTTTTAAATTGGGGGAATCGTAGGGAATTTTCTATGATGTAACTTGATGTAACCATCATTTAATGGGATTTACCAAACATGTTTACCTATCATATTGAGGTAACCAATAATAAGGTAACCAATAAATTGAGGCTATCTTTGAGCCATATTACGTAATATTAGTACCATCGTTTATACACCAAACATGGTAACTAATATTACCCTCTGGTTATGACTAACATAGCCATGGAAGCCATGGCCCATAGAAATAGATGATTTTCCCAGCGACATCAACCTCCATTTATTTTGGGGATTTTCCATGGCTATGTAACAAATAACCAGATGGTAATGACATTTTCATGGAATTTCATAGGCATCTCAAGGAATTCGCCTCGGGCGAATATGGCTAGAAATCTCCCATTTAAATACGTGGAGGGCGGGGACGCGAGGGTTGAGAGGTAGTATGAAATACCAGTTCCGTATATTTAAATGTACCCTCTGGTGAACTAACATAGTAATGGAAAATGGCTATAGAAATAGTGGATTTTCCCATCAAAAATGGTGATTTTCCATTGCTATGTTAGTTCACCAGAGGGTAGTTGCCGTACTCTTAATGATTGATTCATGGAGGATAAACTCTCTCACCAACAACATTGTCCCAGCAATCTCTCGTGATTTCCCACTCTTTTTTTTGGCTTATGACTTAATATTCCCGATAGAGTTTCCCATTCTTACATTCCCCATAAAATTATGCACATATATATATATATATCTATAAAGTCCTGGAATGAAAATAACCTCATGGAATTTCAAGCAACCCACAAAGCGACCTTCTCAGATGGTAGGGCGTCACTCAGATTCTCCACAGGCCACGTGGGTTTCCCCCAGTGCCATGTCCTTCATCATGTGGACCCAGCATTTTCCTCGAGATCTTCGGACTTGGGGATGGCGACATTGAAACCATACCCATAGAAATCGTGGATTTAGCCATGAAAATAGCATGCTGGTGATGATTTTCCATAGTTCTGTGACAGTTTACCAGAGAATACCACATGATTGTTGTGGGGGTTACCTTTGGGCCTTTGGGCTCCCAAAAATGCAGACGACGAGGCCCACGAGGCCATACTTTTTGCAGTGTCATTCCTTCGCCCTAACGAGATCCAACAATGTTGCTGGAGAATAGGATCATATGTGCCATGGTCAAAGCTTGGATGCCAACACAATAGGAGTAGTGTTTGATTGGACCAATTTTGGATTCCCATTCTGGGATGAGCATACCATATTACCACATATACCATGTACCCTGGCACATAGAATCTGTTGTTTCCCGTTCAATCGAGCCAACAAATCGAATTTCTTTCACCTGCAATCCATTCTATTCAGTCATTTTCAATAAATCCAGGAAACATTCTCCCTCTCAATCCATTTTTATGGGTTAGATTTCACCACAATTGTACTGTAGGGATTAAAAAAGGCAACTTATGGATGTTAAAATGCCATAGTTATATCATGTTATACCCATTACACGTCCATTATTGAACATCCCATAGTTATATTATGTTATATATACCCATTAAACCGTGCCCGTTATGCCCGTTAGACTCACCCCAACGGCACCAGGAGACAAAGATGCTTCTGTTCCTCTTGGGGCTCTTGAGCAGTGTGGCATGTGTCATTTCACTGGCTCGGGGTGGAGCGTTTATGCTCTCGGCGATGAGGTGCAGCTGTAGCTGATGGGATGGGGGGATTAAGGGGGATCCACCCAAGAAATTGGGGTTTCAGTAGTATCATATGTACAGTAATATATATATATATATACAGAGTATATATATATACACACCACCCCACCAAAAAGATAGAAACGGTAAATTTATTATCGTTTTGGAAGGATTTACTTTTCTATCTTTAAATTGGGGTTGCTGTGTGGGATAATAAGGGACAATTGTGAGAGAATTCCTGTTTGGGATGACGTAAAATTACCAGATACTATAGTAACCCCCAAAAAGATTCAGGAAACTTCAATTTACCCTTCAATTTTAGAATTAGATTTCTACTAAAATCTGTGTCCTCATGGCGGTTGCCATGTAGATATAAGCTCTCATCGAGTATACTGTTTCTTCGGTGACTTTGGGCAGGGTGCAGCCCCCAAATTCTCATGCCTTTCCTGTCCTTTCCTGGATCACCTGCATGGATAAATATTGATAACATGTTGATTCAATGGATATTCATGATATTTCATGATATTTCATGATATTCATGTTCACTTCACTTTTCTGAAATCCACCTTTTCCTTGGCGAAATTTCCACGGAGATTCCATGGTTCCATGGGATGGCCGAGGTCGCAGAGTGAAGATGGCTGTTCTGTCGCGCACCTGAAGAAGTTTTCCTCCCAGGGCCTTGGGGCCTTCCGCTGCGAGGTGGACAGACATGGATTGATGTGCTGCCAATGGTGGTATCACCATAAATCACTGTGATCCAAAGATATAAATTATTGATATATAAATCACCATATGTGATATTTAAGATATAAAAATCACCAATAATCAGATATATAAATTATGGACATGGAATATGATAAAATGGTGATTTTGGTGATTTATGGACATGGATTATGGCTGAATCTGGCTGATTCGATGTTTTCTAGATTTTTTTGCCACAAGTGGACGGGGGTTCATGGATTCGAAGATTCGAGCCGCTGGAAGTGAAGGATTTCAGTGAAAATTGGTGAAATCTTCTTGGAACGCCACAGGCTGCTAGGCTAGGTCTTTGGAAACAGCACAGGTTGTCTCAGAAAGTGCCTGTTTCTGCTTGAAACAATAGTATGGGAACTGTCTTTGAGATTATATACAGTAAATTTGTTGAACATGGGACATTCATTTACATTTATTTGATTTTATATAAATTTGGTATAATTTGGTGGTTTAAGATACACAGTTTGATATTATCTGATGCAAATGACTTAATTTTGATGTCTCAAACTTGGAAACCAGAAATTCATCCGAGTCACATGACACAGCGAGGATGGAAGTTTGGATGCCGAGCATGAAGGTACAGTTCTTTTGCGCATCTTGGCAGTTGTCTTTTGCCTCTTTCTTTTTTTTCAAACTTTGACGTTTTTTGTCTCCCTTACCCTCTGGTAAACTAATTTGCAATTGAAAATGGCCATAGAAATAGTGGATTTACCCATTAATAGCATGGTGGATCTTTCCATCGTTTTTTGTACGTCCGGACTCCGGAGACAAAAAAGGGCCAGAAACAACCGGAGACCTGGATCGCCATTTGGATTTTGGATTTGAGGACTCGACAGAATCCGACTGCTTTCGGCGGTGCCCAGTTACCCAAATTGGTAAATTAGCATAGACCCTGAAAATCACCAATTTTTAATAGTTTTTAATGGTTTTACTCGTCTTCCAACCCCGTTTTCTGCCGGGGTCGAACTGTTGTCATATACCAGACCCTCCGGTGTCATCAAACATGGCGTGGAAAATACACCAAGGCCATGGATGGAAGCGTGATGCGGTGGAGGTGGGGATGGTTGGCATCCCAAGTGGAGGATTCAAATGGTGCTTGCTAACATCCCCCCCAAAACAGGGATTTTTCAGATCTGGTGGGATATTTCATAGGAATTGAATGAAAAAAAATCATGGGATGTAGTAGAATAAGATAGAGATTTTACCATCATTTTGCGGGATTTTTCATGGAATCTCATGAAATTCCATGGGGTCATAATGGGATTCCCCTCCGGTGTCGTTCCAGAGCTTGCCGGAAAATCCACTGAAAAAATCGATGTTTCTCCCAGCGAACGAAACCTCCATTGGCAAAGGGGATTTTCCAGCAAGCCACATTTGGTTACCGCAAGGTACACATTGATTTATCATATAAATGTATATAATTATCCCAGTAGTATAATCATGGGTTTCCATCATATATATATATATGTATTATATATAATATATATATATTATATATATGTATATATATATATATATACATAATATATATATAATTATTACTAAGGTTCCCATATATAATTATTCATAATCCCAGTATGGTATAATCGGTGCTTAATCCGATTTAATCCAGCCAGGAACCATGGTTGTAGCGGATGTTGAGTAGCGAAATCACACGTTTGGAACCATTTATGTGTTTAACATTGGGGGGATAAGTTGGTAACGGGCCTGATGATCTTTTCACATGGCAGGCCAACTAGGGGATGACTCAGCGGGCCATGAGGAGATCCCAAATTGATGAAAATCCACCCTGGGTTGGTCCAATGACTTGGATGATTTGGGGGTCCCCCCACGACTTAGGAACCCCCCAAAATAAAGAACTGCTTGGCACCAAAGTTCAAACTATGGAACATTTTCCAGGGACTCTGTGAGTGCCGTTCCAGTGAACTAAGTGGATATGTCATACATGTACATATATATATATACACATTATATATATATCCATAGTTCTAGGGGCTCCAATATCCCAACTTATGTGTTTTTTTAAAGTTATATCATGTTATATCCATCAAGAACCCTAGCCCTGCACCCCCAAGTGGTCTGGGGTCAGGTCTATCGAATGGCGCCGGTGTACCTACATGAAGTCGCTGGGTGGATGTGGTCATGCCGTGGTTAATCCCGGATGTTGACGTGAAGGATGTTGAATTGAGGGGGTCTTTCCACGGATTAGGCGGATTAGCACACACTTCTGCGGGGTTACTGTCACCCAACTTTTTCTCGGCCCCTGGATCCAAAAACATCCAAAAACATCCGGTTGTCCCAGGATGCTTTGCCAGTGGCTCGGGCCGTGGCCAAGGAGCAGATGGACGGACTGGACGAAGGTTGAGCGAAAGCTCCTGCTTTTCTCAGCTTGGAGAAATCCATGATATTCCCGGAGAACTACCCCCTGGTAAACATACAAAAAGCTATTGAAAATGGCCCATTTAGTTCTTTGATTTAACCATTGGCATGGTGATTTTCCATAGCTGTGTAACAAATTACCAGAGGGTAAACCTCGACTTCATGAGGATTTCATGATTTTTCCAGGATTTCATGGGATTTCCCATGAAATCTATGTGTGGTATACGTGGATTCAGCGCGTTTTTGGAACGGCGCTGCAAACCCATCGAGCAAGGACCGACCTTTGTCAGGCGAGAAGCTTGGGGGGACTTGGGGGAGCGGGAGTTGGATGGGATCCCTTGTAGCTTCTACATACCCTCCATTAAATTAACATAGACCCTACCAGATAGGGGTTGGAAGATTAGTTGCCACTAAAAATGTGTATTTTCAGGGTCTATGTTAATTTACTGGAGGGTACCATGGTGATATATCCTTATTCATTGATATATCCATGGTATGTAGAAGCTACAATATCCATTACAATATCGATTATGATAACCATTACTAATCATTAATATCCAGAAATAATCATAGTTATAGTGGTTGGGCAAAAGTGCACATAGTGATATCAGAATATACATCAATAACCATGAATGTGGTAAAGCAAATGCCTTAAATGCCATAAAACCATTCTTTGGGGATTGTGTATACCACCCATAGTATTGTTGATTTGGCGGCTGGTTTATTGGGTGTATCACATTATACTCGTACATTCTCCAGCTGGAGGTTTCTCTCCAGTCATGGGGATCCCCCAGTCACAACTCGAATTTTGGATGATTTGGTGGTACCAGCGATTTTAGGACACCTCCATATAATGACATGTTTTCATATTTTTTCTCTGGATCTTCCAAAGCCGCTTTCAATATTAATCTAATCTCATCTCAATATGGAACACAGCCATTCCATGGTCCCAAAGATGTGATTTCCCATGAATTTTTCCACCATGCTTTCTGGGGGTGTTTAAGATTGTTTAAGGGCTTTCTGGCGGGAATTCATGATTTATTTTCCAGATGTTCCAGGTATTTTCCACAATTTGGCGGTCTTCCAAGGCTGTAAAATGAAAAAAAGATGTGCATCCCAGGTATTCTGACTGCTTCAAAAGTCATATGACAACTTTCCATCCATCGAAAGTTGACGTTCAAGAGATGTGGGCGTATTTTTCTTGACCGTTGTAATACCGTTGAGTCTATCTGAAAATTCAGAATAACAACATAATAACAACATTTTTTGGATGGTTTATCATCATTTCCATCATTTTCACTATTGAAATGGCTATCCATTGGGGGTGATTATACCAGTTTTAGACCCACATCCATGACTCTTTGGTTAGATCCCGATTTTAAGGGTTAAATCGGTTAAATCATATTAAAGCCTCATTTTGATGGTTTAGTGGGCCATCACATCATATCAATCATTTCAAAGTACCCTCAGTAATCTTTCACATAGCTGTGGACACTATGGACCATTTAGTTCTTCTGATTTTTACCTATGAACATAGAGTTTGTTTGTTTTCTTTCCATACTTCTGCCAAAAAATGGACAAGATACAATTAGTCTCCCAGAGTTTCCCTCCTCATTTTTCCATGTTTTTTTCACCAGGCTTTTCCAAATGGTTTTTTCCCGCTGCCCGAGGCGGTTCCTGTGGGCGAGGTCTCTGCGGCTTGTTCTTGCGACCCCAAGAGGAGGAGGCGCAGGGATTTTTCGGAGTGGAATTTGACTAAGCCAGTGGCGGAAAAAAGTGGCTGAATTCTATGGAATTCTATGGAATTCTATGGTTTATGGATGTAATTTTCACAATTAACTATGGATCCCTGGATGATATCCCATTGATCATCAATCCATAGTATATTATCATCAATATATCCCTCAAGATTATGGATTGATAGTTACCATCTGGTTATTTAACAGTTTGCCATGGTATAGATGGCCCATAGAAATAGATGGTTTACCTATTAAAAATGGTGATTTTCCATGGCTATGTTAAATAACCAGAGGGTAACTATGGTTTATGGTAGATATAGAATGTTAGACAACAAAATTTGTTAGTTGGTGAAGATAACTCCAATAACTATGGTTTATGGATGTTTATGGATGTTTATGGATGTTTATGGATGTTTATGGATGTTTATGGATGTTTATGGATGTTTATGGATGTTTATGGATGTTTATGGATGTTTATGGTAGATATAACTATAGTATTCATGGATAATGGCAAAATCGATTCCGGTTCAGATTTTTTCTGGAAAACCAATCCATTGATACAGTAATTACTGTCTATAGTAGTTACCATGATGAAAAAATGAATCTTACCAAAGATGAATGTTGATGAATGATGGTTGATGGTTGATGAATGTTATTAAGTTGATTGGCCCATCGCAGAGCTGCAGGGCAACATCACTCCACATTTTGGGTAACATGTTGAATCTTCAAAACATCTGAATTCTTGTGCAAATGCACAAGACCCGAAACAACAACAGTATAAACATATGACTACCCTTGGTAAACTAACAGAGTTATGGAACATCCTCATTTTTCATTGGGTACCCTCTTGTAAACAGACAGACAGTTTGCTATTGAAAATGGTCATAGAAATAGTTGATTTACCCATTAATAGCATGATGGATCTTTCCATCGTTTTTTGTATGTTTACCAGAGGGTATGACCCATCGAACTCAACGGAAGCCGTCCGTTTGCTTCCTCGAGGCCGTCCTCTTGGGCCAGTTGGCGAAGGACTGATTCAGTCGTCATCGTCGTCGACTTGGATGATTTGGAGCTGATGACGAAACGGTTTCTTTAGGAAAGCTCCATAGATGAACTGTGATATATCATGATATATCTTACGTATATCTTATGTATATCTTATGTATATCTTATGTATTAGAATATCTAAACTTTTTAAATATTGAATATCTACATATCGCTGGCTCCCGCTGGTGAATCTATGGCGCAGAAGAGTTCACCAGAAAAAAATTGGGGCGGCATCGTGAAAAACCGAATTTCAGCACAAATGATGGGAATTTGTTTCCAAAATTGGATGATTTGGTATTTGAAAAAATCACGAGCTGTGTATCTTTTGGTAACTGGGCCAGTTCCACTCATTGCTGGCCCGATTTATAGTGAACTAAGTGGATCTAGAAATCACCATTCGAATACCATGGCACCATGGTTATTCCCATGCCCTGGCCTCCCATGGTTCGGTTGGAGGAGCTGTCGCACACCTTGGGTTTCTCAAAAGAGAAGGATTTTCATCTTCAGTCCATGCCGCAACTGGGTGAAATTGGCTATTCGCAAGTGGTGAATCCTGCGATTTTCCCATGGTTGAAATCGATGATTTCAGTGGAACTCCTGGGAATGACATGGACATATCCAAAATAATGGATTTTTTATTGGCAAAGATGATTCAGATTTGCTTGTATAGATATATCATGATATATCATGATATATCTGTATAAGTGTGAGAGGATCCAAATCCCTCTCAGCACTGGCAGCTTCCACTATTGTCCCTTGACCTCAAGGGAAAAGATCAACCAAGATAGTTCCAAATGTGAAGATGGTAAGGTTGTCCTCAACCAAATAGTCAAACCAAATTGGAGTTACACCGAACCCACAAGCCTATGGCGGACCTCACGCGCACTTTTCCCCAAGTCCTGGAATGGTGGCCCTTGAGCCAGTTCGGCATGAAGATCGTGAACGTTTGTTCACTGCATCTGGAAACCCCTGCAGACATGGATAATCGAATGGTCACCTAATGCAGTTTCCTGGAAATCACACTGGTCTCTATCTTAAAATTCGATTATGTAACCATGTTACCCCAAACTTCCTATTGGCATTTTGCCGTAAGGTCATATCTTCATCATAGATACGGAATTTTCCCAATTGCATGACTTTTCTAAGAAAGGTAGCATCCATGGTTTTGGTCAAGCAGTCCGCTAACATGATGGCTGTGGAAATCCATCGACAGGCGGTATGGTCTCGCGACTGCTCTTTCAGAAGCATCACCTCTATGGTTGTCCTCCATTCTTGGCAGTTGGGGACAGCTGTCTTGGTTATTAGATCATACAAAGATTTACAATCAGTGATCATGAGTCCTTGGTGCTCCTGTTTAAGCGATGTCTCCGGTTGAGACCAAACAAAGTAGGGATTCTTTATGTACCCCCACATACAACGTATCCATGTCAATTTATCCAGGGAGCTTGACATAGCGTATGCCTCAGCACTAAGCGTTGAACGAACCACTCTGCCTATTTGTTTAGAGTGCCAAACAATGGGGGAGAATTCTGTAGTTTCATTGTTTCCCAGTTTAGGAGTACATGCCATGATGAAAAGACCTTGTTGTGCTGACAATTGCTTGGCTGAAGCAAAACTTGCATCCCCGAAACTTGCGAAGCATATTTCAGAGATCGGGATTGATCTTACGATCACTGCAGTTTCGGCATGGGTCTGAGCTTCTCGAAGAGTACGATTTCCTTCAAGCAGGGTTTCTACGGTCGCTTGGTTAATGCCCCTTTGCAGTCCGGCAACACGAGCTGCAATGTCTGGTCTAGAGTGGACGGCTGCGTATTGTAAACTTCCACATAACCCTCGAAGTTGTTGCATTTCATGTGGGGTTATTTGGCTTTCTGGCTGAGCCCTTCTAGTTTTTGGGACATCAATGGGACATATTTTGTGGATATATTTTCCCTGGTTAACCTTAATGGAATGATCTGGGAGTTGCTCAATATCAAGACCCGTAAACTTGAAACTTCCATATTCCCGGGAACCGAACGGTAAGCTCTTCTCAAGTTGTTGAAGAGCCCTTTCAAACTGTTCATTACCCCCTCCGATACCATCGTCCACATGTGTTCCAAGTATCCCGTCAAGTTTTTGTGGATTTTGGGAATTTCTGAGAAGGAAAAGACAGTTATCCAAGGGGTGAGCTTCGAAACCTACCTGCTCTAGTCTTTTGCGGAACTCTTTGTAAAAAAGGAGAGGTGCATCCACACGACCGTATGCATTTCCTTTCAAGAGACAAACCTGGTTACTTGTCATACCAAGGAGCTCTTTCAATTCCGCTGGGGCTTCCATCGCTAGTTCGCGTTCGTCCGAACGCCCTCGAAGAAAAGCAGTTGTGATATCAAACGATTGAATCATCCACTGCATACTGGAAACGGTCTGTAGCAGTAGCATCCTAGAGTCACGTGTCATGGTGGGGCTGTCAGAACAAAGGGTTCCAATATCGGGATCTTGAAAGCCTTTGACTACTAGTCTAGCTTTTGCTTTACGACCGGTCGTTGATGATGGATCATCTTTCCAAGTAAGAATCCAACGGGACGACATAATACGTGATGGGTGAATCCTATCTCGTAATATGGCTTGGACGGTGCTCGTGTCTAGCCAACACTTCAGCTCTTTTTGTTTAGCTGCTTGGAAAAGTTTCTTTTCTTCCGCAGTTAACTCACTGTATGTCACTTCATGACGTGACTTTTTGGCTGCAACTGTCAGACATGGGAGAAACTCTTTGGGCCGTTTGAGAAAACGAGTCAGCTGTTGCTGCGGCAATTCAAAAGCGAAGGACGTGCATGCCATCTCATGGCAATCTTGATCCGTCCATGCTGTATGGCAATCTTCCACATGTATGTCTGAGTCTTGAGAGTTTTCCAGTATAGTTGCATTATACACTGGTTCCATGTCATCGGCTTGATGGCTTGATTCCTGGTCAGTATCAAACGATGCTGTGGAAGGTGGCTCTTCAGCGGCTTCAGGACTAACCTCGCTTTCAGCTTCCTCTCGGATTGAGGACATTGGAGAATCGGGCACTGGAACATTTCTTGCTTGGTCCACTTGTTGGGCATCTCTCTGCATGGTTTGATCATCAAGTTGGGGTGCATTGGAATTTCTGCGATTGGGTTCTTCTTCTGGCTGATTGGTTGGACTGTTGTCTTCACTGGGATTATTAGGGTTATCGGGATTATTTTCGGCATTATCAGTCGGGGGATCTATTTCACTTATGTCTAAGTATTGAAAAAGTCCACTTCTTTCCCTGAGTTTATATTGTAGTTGTTGGGCCATTCTCTGTAGTTGGTCTTGACTGGAGGTTTGGACAAACGTGGAATGCTGTTGGAATTCTCTAAGGGAAACCGGTCTCAAGTTCTCATGTGCACATCTGAGTAAACGATTGAGATGGGTGATCCATATGATCGTTCGTGATTCTTGGCATACAATTTGAGCTGGTCCGTTCCACCTACCCTTCTCGAGTACATTGGGGGACTTACGTTTATCCCAGTACATGCACAACTGGCCACATGCCCATGGATGAACCACTCCACGGGAACGCCTAAGCATTGCTCTACGTAGGGCATCGCTGCTGTCAGCCTTGGCAAAAGCTGCCCGGGCAGCTGTTCGCATCCGAAGTTTCTGTTGAAACAGGGTGCTAGGCAGATCGTCGCTCATGGAGTTGAGGTGAGCTGCAGTGTTTTCATCGCTGGCTATGGATGCAGGCAAACGGCTGGCTTTTCCTAACACTGCTTGTTCAGGGCTGAAACCATCAATGACTGACATGGTGTTCTTTGCATGAAAGCACTGCTGTAATGCTTCATCAAACTGTTGTTGATTTTCTATTGGCATCTCGTTGTCAATACGGCTCAGCATCTCTTCTATAATGCCTCCATGGCGTTCAATTCTGCCACGTTGCCAGGGTGCGGCCGACAGAATAGGCTGAATTCCATGTTGGAGCAGCAAGTCTTTCCATTCTGGCGTTACGAATTCACCTCCTTGATCGTGAGCTATTTGCTGGGGATATCCTGCCCATAGGAACCACAGTTGTTTCATAGCTAGAACGGTATGAGGGCTATCCTTTATGAATCTTTGACCAAGATGGAATCGAGTTGCTTCATCCAAGATGTGGAACACGTCAAACTTTAATCCCTTTTTCCCCTTCCATTCAAACCAGTCTACTGAAACCTTTTCGTTAAATTCTTTGGGGTCCTTCAGATTACCTGGTGTGGATAGTTTGGGCTGACTTCTTTCGGAACAGGACGCGCACAAGTAATCACTGGCTCCATCGATCAAGGCTTGTTGTGCTCTAGCCTCGGACAAGTGCCGGGCCAGTTTCTCTGCTGTAGGATGGCCCAAATTATTATGCAACTTCCGAATGGTGGCTTGTTCGGTCTCAGTTAACGCTAAAAATTTGGGACCCGAGACACTGGCGGCTACAGGTGTCCAAGTTGGAACGCTTGCAGGGATTGCAGGTGCCGAGGAAGAAACTTCCTGAACAGTGGCACCTTGATTTACACTCTGGGGCATGTGATTGCCTTCGGCGTCAATTTCCATAGTATGGTCACTGACTCGGGTCGCGAAAATACACAACATGACATGACTTGGCTTGGCGTGTCGATGTTGTTGCAACTTCGTCAACTTGGTCCAGTCTTCTTGACCCAAGTCCACAACATCGGTTGAGGAGCGAAGCAATACTATGGTCTTACGAATTGGCAAATCGTCGGCCCATCCAGTGTCAGGCATGATGTATCTCTCCAGCCCTTTTCCTGCCTTGATGGCTCCAACACGAAGATCGGGGACCAGTTCTTGGATGCTTTTAAATGTCGGGTGCATTGGGTTGGTCCATATTTGAATGCCTGATTTTGGAAGATCTGACTTGAGCTTATTGAAAATGGGCTTCCACAGATCATTCTGGTTCGCACTTTCCACAGCTTCGGGAGACTCATGATCTAGTTTGGCCTTCTTGTTGGGTGGGCCCTCTACATGGTCTTCTACATGGTAAACTGGTCTTTCTATTGGGGCCCCTTTACCCTTCATTATCCCCTTAATGATGGCTTTGGCAAATTGTCTAGGATAACGGCTGGCAAACTGGGAGAGACGAATGTTCTGATTTCGCCATTGGCAGTTTCCGGCAATTTGGGCATGTACATGTTCTCCATGGCATAACCGGCTGTCTAGGGTTTCCAACATGTCTCTTGAGGTGGTCTGGATCCTAGTTTTCTTTTGCATGGGATCCTGGCTTTCCGGATGTTTGAGGCCAAACTGACATTGATCCAGCTTAGCAGGAAAGGACATACGCAGGAATTCTTCCAACTCTCGCTGATTCCACATGCCGGAGGTCCAGGGATTCTCTAAATGAGTGTGACGACCCTCGGATGCTTGAATCTTCGCAAGGAGATTACACAGTTTCAAATGGACTCTGGAATCCTGCTGAACTTGCCAAACACGTCGGAATCCTTGCATGCTACGGTAGGAGTTGAATCTGTTCCAGGCAGACCACGGAGCGCATTCTGGAGACAGCCACAAGTTCTTGGGACGATACAACAGAACATGCATGATCAAACTGGTGCGCCCTTCCGGAGTGCTAAGGTCTCCATCTTCCTTGGTGAACCTTTTTGCTTTCAAACCACAGGCTGTTGCAACTTCAGTAAGCTGGCTATCTGGATATGCATAAACCTCTAAGATGTCCAACTGAGGGCAATTGTTGTTACCTTTCTTGATAAGTTTATGAACATCCTTCAACCACATGGCTTCTTCATGAGACATAACAACTTCTTCATGTTTTGCATGGAAAACTGGGCGGTCACGAATTGGCTGCCAACTTCCTACATCTGGCCGGAGTTCAGAGCAGCTGATTCCAGGCGCTGGCGAGTGATGGAGTAGTTTCCGAAATCCTCCGCATCCTCGGTCATGGAGTCCTTTCGAGCCAGCAGCCACTTCACGTACCCCTGATCGTTGTTGTAGGTCCACTCGAAAGTCTTGCCCTGGTGTTTGCGACCCCAAGACACTTGCTTTCGGCCCCAACTTTCCAAAGCATGGCTTGTGAGGGCAACTTGATCGTTTCCTGAAGGCATTTGGACTGCAGGACTGGTTGGTGCTCTTGATGTCTTTGGTGGGCCATGAGCTACTGGAGGGCTGTGAGCCACTGGCATCCCTGCAATTTTCATGTTCATCACTGGCACTCGGGTCGATGGCATCGGTTGGGAAGTACTTGGGGCCACTCCAGCACTTGCTGGTTGACTGAACTCTTCCTCCATCTCGGCTATCTCCCATAGGTCTGAACCGATGGTGGGCTCCAGATTTGCCAACATAGGTCCACTGGATCTCACTTGAGGGCCCAGGCATTGTCGTTGGATCAGATCGCCCAGCTCGGTGATCTTCATTCGTTGACCCTTCACCTCGTTGATCAGCTGTTGAATCGGAGTCATGTCCTGCTCCGGCATCTCCTCGGTGGGCTGCAGGGCTTTCGTGAGAGTGAACAACATGTAGAAGAGCACCCTCAAGCTCTCCATCACTTCTTCTGACAACACTCTCAAACCCTCCAGAACTTCCTGACGCGATGGCATCTTTGAAATGCAACGGTGGATCAAGACCTGGTGGGGCGATCAGTTGATGACTTGAGGCGACAAAAGCTGCTGATGCGGTGGACGGTTTGTCCGGACTCCTGCACAAATCAAACATGTCAATTACAAAAAGACCATTAGAGTTTTCTCTCAAAGGCAGTGAACGGTTCAGCTTCTTCAAATAACATGTGTTGTTTTCCAAATCGATGCTGGCTCCAAGGCTTTTCATGGCTTTGATTGACAACAGAAATGGTGTAGCTTTAGGAACCACTTCAACAAGCAGCCAAATGCGCTGTCGACCATGCTCCAACGGGATTTGCAATTGCTTAAAGCTGTATTCTACCTGATTATTTCCAAACCTGAATCCGATTTGACTGGGAACTTCTCGGATTTGCTCTCTGATGCTGGGCGGCAGTTTTCTCAGGACGGATGGCACATGCTCAATCCCTATGACGCTTCTGCTGGCACCGGTGTCCAAAATGGCCATTCCGGTGGTCTGTGCACATGGTCTGGTTGACCGACTGGCTAAGCATTCAGCCTCTGGTTGTGAGGTCTTCTGGCAAAGGCTCTTGTTCGGCTTCCTGTGCATGTTGGCAGGCTCAGGCATCTTATCGTTATCCCCACTTATCTTACCCTTATACCCCAACTTATATTTTGGGAGACGTGATTCCAGGAAACGGATGGCATGGTGACGGGCATGACTTGGGATTCGGATGCTTTCGGATGCTTTCGGGAGACTATGTACAAAACAACACACCTCCGTGATTGAATTTCGGGCCTCTTCCACATAGTTGGTCTCGAAGATCACCTGCGGAAGTTCTTCATGAGGAAGATCTCCATCCACTGCATCCACAACGTTGGCCTGTTCACGAACACCTTCCTTTTTCTGTGGGCACTCTGCTTTCCAATGGCCCAGGGCCCCACACAATTTACAATGTGTGCGGCTGATCCTGGCCAACAACTCATCCTTTCCACCTTTCTGGCCCCCCTTTCGTCCGCCACGACCATAGGAGAAGTCTCGGCCAAAACCTTTTCCCTTAGACTTCGACGGCCAGAATCCACGACCACGCCTGCGATCATTGATCCGTTGACGTGCCTCCTGATAGGAGACTAATGCCGTCTGAAGATCCGGCACATCCTGGAACATATCTTCCAGATCACGCTCGAATTGTTGCACCAAAAGGGCATCTTCGTCTCCCTGACCTGCTAAATAGTCCACAGTCTCGGCAGTGAGGGCTTCATCTTCTTCTGTACTCACATGGAAAGTACTCTGAGGCACTGGTTCACCATCGTGTTGGTTGAAGGCCTCATCAGTGTCCACATAGTTGGTGGGATAGATCTTCTTTTTGCCTTCTCCGGCTCCGAAAAGAACCTTGGTAGACAAAGTTCTCATTGCCTGTTCGACTCCCTTGATTTTGATCTCTCCATTGGTCATCGCTAAGACCTTCTTCTTGTCTTCATTGCTGAGAGCTGACTGTCTCAACATCACAAACGCCTGCATGTCCTTCACGGTCACTTGGCCACCTAGGTCATCGAAGGCTGCGTTCAAACGCAGTGAGAAGCTGTGAGTGGCCTCATCGCTTTTCTGGGTGATTCGATAGAGAGCTTTCTCGAAGAGCTCAAAGGTTTTCAGTTCACTGGTTTCCTCCCATGTTGAGAGGGCTTCTAGAAGGTAGTTGACTCCGTTGGCACCATCTAGAAGTTTGCTCGGATCCAAATTGCGCACTTGGCTCCAGGCAGTTCCCTTGCACATCATCGCCAGTCTTGGCGCCAGGTTTGGACGATCCTTCTCTGGGAAGACTCCGTGCAGAAAACGACATTTTTGGGTATATTCTCGTATGTCATCATTGCTAGGATCAAAGCTAGGCAGCTGTCCCCAGAGCCCGGTCGCCTTGTCCTCGTTGGTGACTGAACTCGCGGACATTGTTCACCAAAGTCCTCAAAGTTCAGTTGGACCCTCAAGTCCGGCTTTGCGCGCTGGCAGCGCGAGCTCGCAAGCTCCGCTACCAGTGTGAGAGGATCCAAATCCCTCTCAGCACTGGCAGCTTCCACTATTGTCCCTTGACCTCAAGGGAAAAGATCAACCAAGATAGTTCCAAATGTGAAGATGGTAAGGTTGTCCTCAACCAAATAGTCAAACCAAATTGGAGTTACACCGAACCCACAAGCCTATGGCGGACCTCACGCGCACTTTTCCCCAAGTCCTGGAATGGTGGCCCTTGAGCCAGTTCGGCATGAAGATCGTGAACGTTTGTTCACTGCATCTGGAAACCCCTGCAGACATGGATAATCGAATGGTCACCTAATGCAGTTTCCTGGAAATCACATATAAGTATATATATATAATATAGCTAGATATGAAAGGGAGAGTTGTTCGGTAAATCGGTTTCAGCTTTTGAAATGTCACACGGCGTCATGCCGGGGACCGCTCGGAGAATTTGGGGCCCCAGAGTGCCAGATGTGTTTTCTTTCAGCGGAGACCTACAGTTTAACACACTTTTAACACAAATGGTTTCCATGATTCTCCCATTATCCCATGGTGTCCCATGGATCCCAAAAATGGATAAAAATGGGATGTGAAACTGCTGAAAATCAGATTCTATTCTGGAGGGTTTCTGATAAAATCTGGATAAGTCTGCTTGGTGCTGACTGGAAGCATGTTTTTTTTTTTTTTTATGACTTTCCCATCATATTGGGAATATATAATCATCCCAACTGACGAAGTCCATCATTTTTCAGAGGGGTAGGCGAAAAACCACCAACCAGAGGATTTGTTGAGGTCCAGTCAAACATTGCAGGATTTCTTGAGTCCATAGAATTTTCAGGTACCAAAACTTACTGGTGCGTTTTACGTAGGGTGTCTGGATGGGTTGCTGGGGGTTGCTGGGATGATTATTGATAGCTATTATGGATCATTCCCGAAAATTCCCTGCGTTTAGCACCAGTAAGAGTACTTCCAAGCATCCATGGGTCTATGACATTTTGATACATTTTGTCTCGTGCCGTGCGAAGTGATGCAACCCCTTTGGGCGATGGCCCACCAGAGATAGAAACGTGTGGCACCAGGGTAGTTCGATGTGGTTTCCCCGTAACTTGTCTATTGAATTGTGGGGGTTGCTGCATTGTTTATCACTGGAAGAGGCCATAGGGACCAACAAGAGGAGAGCCTCAACAAGATCAAGAGCAGAAATGGTGTTCAAAACTCCAAATGTCCCAAAAAACTACTAGTTGATAAGGCTTTCCAGTTTGCTCAGTGTAGATTCCTATACTCAATCAACTAGGGTCAAGTGGTCACGGCTCAAAAACGGTTTATCTCAGAGTATTTACCGTCCAATAAACTAACACTGGCTGCCATCGCTGCCATGGGCCTAGAAAAATTGATGATTTACCATATGTTTCCACTATTTACCATATGATTCCATATGATTCCACACATGGTGTGCCATATGTTTCCTATCGAAATGACCATATTGTTTCGCATTTCAAATGACTCCAGATCGCTGTGCGCTCGCATTTCAAAGGCTAGTGGCGCTGACAGATCCCAGCACCTTGGCTCCCTTGGCGGCGAGCCCAAACAGTGTGGGGGAGTTGGAGGATAATGTATGATAATGTGGATGATAATGTGGATGATGATGATGATGATAATGTGGATGATGATGATGATGATGATAATGTGGATGATGATGATGATGATGATGATGATGATAATGTGGATGATGATGATGATGATGATGATAATGTGGATGATGATGATGATGATAATGTGGATGATGATGATGATGATAATGTGGATGATGATGATGATAATGTGGATGATGATGATGATAATGTGGATGATGATGATGATGATAATGTGGATGATGATGATGATAATGTGGATGATGATGATAATGTGGATGATGATGATAATGTGGATGATGATGATGATGATAATGTGGATGATGATGATGATGATAATGTGGATGATGATGATAATGTGGATGATGATGATGATGATAATGTGGATGATGATGATGATGATAATGTGGATGATGATGATGATAATGTGGATGATGATGATGATGATGATAATGTGGATGATGATGATGATAATGTGGATGATGATGATGATGATGATGATGTTAAGAATAATGATGCCGAGGAGGAGGAAGATTTTGATGTTGAGGATGAGGATGTTAAGGATGATGAGGTGCAGGGCGATGATGTTGAGGATGAGGATGTTGAGGATGATGAGGTGGAGGATGATGATGTCAAGGGGGAGGAAGAGGATGATGTTGAGAATGATGATGAGGAGGAGGACCGATCCCCAGACCACGCCGCAGGTTTTGCGCGAGCCTGCGCAGGCGAAATGCATGTCCACATGTCACAAGAGTCATCAAAAGAGCCACTTTACACGGAAATTTACAGGAAAAATGTCGCGGCCCAGATTGGGCCCACAACGCGGACACACACTTTGTGCGAGCCTGCGCAGTATAAACACATGCCAAGATTTCTTAAGAGCCACTTTATACGGAAATTTGCAGGTAAAATGCCGCAGACCAGAGTGAGCACCCTGATCAAGCACCGGCCTTGACACTTACCGTAAGAACCCCTCAGTGTGGACACGCTGTTTGGGGAAAAAGGCAACCACTTCGAAGACATAACCCTTCCGGAATTTGCACTATCCAAACCAGTTCTAGTTGTGATTCACGGCTTTTGGCATCTGTTTGTAATTGGGGGCAGAACCGGACAATGGAATCTTCGGGTCAGCTAAAACCAACAAACAGAACTACGTGTTTGAACACAGGGTTTGTCCTGTTGAATCTTGTGGTCGAAAAAAACATTTTCCACAATTCGTCCTCTTCAAAATTGCCATTTTGGTGTGTGCCGGTATGCCCGTTCCCATTTTTCAGCACCAATAGTTGGGATAGTTGGGGATTCTGGTCAATCCTGCGGAACTGTATGGGTCACATGACACCCCCACAGTGGCAAGGACAAATCGATAGTTCTTATGACCACGTAGATCTACGTAGTATTTTGTCGACTTCCTGAAATTTGACGTCAGATACCTTCATGCATTCCAAATGTTGTTGAATAGTTGGATATACGATCTACATGATTTTCTCACATTGTTTATTCAACTCCCATAAAGAGTTAGAGTTAGAGATAACATCCACACTGAGTGAATGCATCATATCACATGCACCATTCCAAGAATGGTCACTGTCACTGTGTTGTAATCTGTTCCCTTAAGAATAAGTCACAAACTGCAGTTTTTTTTAATTATGATAGTGATGTGACCATACAGTATCCATTTACATTTGGTATATATTTGTTTCATTTTTTTGAAGTTTACATACCCATGTTGATTGGTTCACTCCCATTGGTTACGTACCCACAAGTTGGTCAAAACATGTTGGTTCATTCCAACACATAAAATGCGTCACCTTGTTGGTCATCCTTTAAAAGATAGAACCGTAAATCAATTTGATGATGGTTTGCTGTAATTTTAAGTTCTGATAGTATCCTCCAAGGTAGATCATCCCAATTCCTACTAGTGATAAATCCCCACTAATATGAATTATATGAATATATATATTTACGTATGTATACTAATATATTATGTTATATTCATATATTTAAGCATATATATATATTATTCATATATTTAAGTATGCATATATATATAAATATTATATTAATATATATATATATATTATTCATATATTTAAGTATGTATATATATTTTTTGTATTCATATTTAAGCATATATATATATATTATTCATATATTTAAGTATGTATATATATATATATATTGTTTTGTATTCATATATCTAAGTCTGTATATATACAGTAGATAGATATATAAATGTTCGGATATTTTCCTATTTCTTGGGGGCGTTACTACGTTGATGGGATTGATCGCCTTTACGATCAGGCAATCCCTTCGGCTCCAAGCAGATGTTATCCTGGGTCACTTTGTCGGAGATGGTCGACCGAAACTGGGGAAACTGGTCCCAAAGTTGCCATGGCTTCAGCCCAAAGCCATCGAAAAGTGGGGAAATTTGTGGGGTAAATCATCTGCTGCTAGGAAAACGAGGTCTTTTCTTGTTTTAAAAACATGGTCGTACACCCCAAATGTCCTAGAGTTTTGATGCTCACAAAAAGAAAGGGAAGTTGTCCTAAAACGGACTTATGTATCCTCATATATATATTATATAATATATAGATTTCCTCTTGGGAATTATGATTACAATTTCAATGTCCTAAAAAGCTGTTTTCCCCACATATATATATATTTCTAATTTGGGAATTTTGATTTGCCCAGATGAATCATGAGATCGTGGCCTAAACATCCAAGCTGGCACTGTGATATGCTATGAAACAAAGATGGTGAAATGGACATCCCATTTTGAACACGTAAAATCAGGATTGAAAAGATGCGGATTTACTCAGATCGGTGTGTCCAAAAATAGGTACCCTCTGGTAAACAAACATAGTTATTGAAAATGGTCATAGAAATAGTTGATGTACCCAGCTATAAAATGGTGGATCTTTCCACAGTTATGTAAACGTTTACCAGAGGGTAAATCCCATTAAATTTCATTAAATCTCATTAAACCACCATACACTCCCATAAAAAACAATTAAACCACCATAAAATCCCATCACACCCCATTAAACCACCATAAACCCAATAAAATACCATTAAACCACCATAAAATCCCATAAACAAACAATTAAGCCACCATAAAATCCCATTAAAAAAACATTAAGCCACCATAAAATCCCATAACATCCCATTAAACCACCAATAAGTCCCATAAAAACAATTAAACCACCATAAAATCCCATTAAAAACCATTAAACCACCATAAAATACCATACAATCCCATCAAACCACCATAAAATCCGATAAAATACCATTAAACCACCATAAAATCACATTAAAAACCATTAAACTACCATAAAATCCCATAAGAAACCATTAAACCACAATAAAATCCAATAAAATCCCATTATACCACCATAAAATCCCGTAAAATCCCATTAAACAACCATAAAATATCATAAAATCACATTAAACCACCATAAAATCACATCAAAAACCATTAAACCACCATAAAATCCCATAAGAAACCATTAAACTACCATAAAATCAAATAAAATCCTATTATACCACCATAAAATATCATAAAATCACATTAAACCACCATAAAATCCCATAAGAAACCATTAAATCACTGTAGCTCTAAATCCGAACTAAGTGGATCTATTTCACCATAGCTGAAGTTATATCCCAACATCTCCGGGGCTTTAAATTCCCATGGTCCCATTGCCCAAGCTGGCCATGGAGATGTGGCCTCAGGCTGAAGCCATGGCCCATTGATGATAACCATGATGATTTACCAATTAAACATGTTAATATAAATCTGTATATGATATATGTTCTAGATGTTATATATAATATCATAATCACATTAATATGAACACATGATGATTTCCCAGTTCGCTGCGTTAAAGAACCAGAGGCCTTTTCGGGTAACTTTTCTTGCAGAAGGCTTGGAAAAACCGGCACATTCTCGGG
This sequence comes from Cladocopium goreaui, assembly GCA_947184155.2. Lineage (NCBI taxonomy): Eukaryota > Dinophyceae > Suessiales > Symbiodiniaceae > Cladocopium > Cladocopium goreaui. The sequence continues at coordinate 30,679 of CAMXCT020000171.1, forward strand.
AACATGATCTTGGACCCGGTCATTTTCCAACAACTTCAGGGATGGTCATCCCTACCATTTTCATCGGAGTTGATCAATTCCCCCTTCATGTTTGTTCAGCCCCAGAAACCATAGTTTGGTAAACTTTTTACATATCTTTTGGACATGTTTGGACCATTTTATTGGGTGTGTAGTATGAATAAAGGGATTATACCGTACAAAAAACACCAATGTTGGGATGACCATAGCTGAGGCGGCCGTCTTCTATTTCCTCGCGCTACTTGGATTTTCCCGAACCAGGCCATGTGGCGGTGTACATTATTTTTGGGACACCCCATACCACAATAATGATGGCAAAAATGATATGATATGATATACGATATACGAAATACGATATGATATAGATTTATAATTATATATATAAGTATATATATATATTTAAGTATATATATATATATATTTAAGTATATATATATATTCAATTATATACATAAAATATTATATATACATATAGAACAGTAAATAAAAATGATTAGGTAAGTATATTTATATGATACATGATACATGATATATGATATATGATATTCCGGGTTATTTTCACATTTGGTTTCTTCCATTTGTTTCAGCCAGGAGTTGATTGGTGTCGGGGTCTGGCGTTTCAGAATCCGCAAGAACCCTTCTTTGGGGTTCTGACAAACTCCCAAACCACTTACTGTATATTTCTATAATAACACACACACATACATATACACATACATGTACATACACCTATACATATACATCCCGCCGGACCGGAAACCGTTCCCATAAAACGCACGTTTATTTTAAAAATGGTGATTTTACCACAGCGCCGTGCTGATTTGATGATTGGAAATCCTGGAAAAACTTGGGGCGTGTTTTTTGGCTTTTCAGCGTCATCGCTGCAACGCATGCACCGTTATCAGCTGGCAGTCAGCATTCTTGTGAACGCATCTCCATTGGGAAGCTCTAGCATACACCATCAAGAGGTCACTTTTGGCACTCAAGTTGCTGGGAATTGACTTTTTCATCAGATTCCACTTTCAGCAGCGTAGCAACATGTAACGTAGGAAACGATCCCGGAGATCTCAGCAGCGTAGCAATATTTTATGTACGAAGTACAAGGAACGTTAACATGCCCCCCCCACCCCACCCCACCCCAGCAGCAGCGTAGCAACATGTAACGTAGTAAACGATCCCAGAGATCTCAGCAGCATGGCAATATATCATGTACGAAGTACAAGGAACGTTAACATGCCCCCCCCCCCCCCACCCCCCCCCCCCCATCAGCAGTGTAGCAACATAAACGTAGTAAACAATCCCAGAGATGTCAGCAGCATGCAATATATCATGTACGAAGTACAAGGAACGTTAACATGCCCCCCACCCCACCCCACCCCCCCCACCCCATCAGCAGCGTAGCAACATATAACGTAGTAAACAATCCCAGAGATGTCAGCAGCGTGGCAATATTTCATGTACGAAGTACAAGGAACGTTAACATGCCCCCCCACCCCACCCCACAATCGCGATACTCAAAAACGTGCGTTTTACGGGAACGGTTTTCGGTCCGCAGGCATATACATATATACATATATACATATATACATATATACATATATATATATATGTCGATAAAATCCCCAACATGCATGCCCCCATCATATCAGTCACATCATTTTATATCCCTCCACCGTAAGAATACCTACCCCAGCCCTACATATTGAACCCCCCTCTGGGCCGCTATGGGTTTGTGTGAAAATAGTGTACTCCAGAAGCTCACGGTTCATCATTATCCCCGAAGAAAACGTGCTAAAAAAAATATCACCATGTTTTTTTAGACATGATATGGATATCCCCGATAGTGCCATGGATATTCCATAGTACCATGCTATGCAACATTTTGAGACGCCATATCGATTGGTGAAATCCCCACGTGTTGCCGTTGCCTGGTCCCATGGTTTCAACCATCTGAGGTTACTGACCCTGCTAGCATTTCAGCTGGAATTTCGTGGTAGCAACGATTATGCCACTCAGATGCATGGGAAAATTCGACCTTAAAATTCATAACAATCATTGATGGATTGATAGTCTTTTTCTATGGGAGATTAACGGACACATCACATTGGAATATCATGGGAGAATACAACCAAGAATATGTGATATGGATAATACATATATATGGATAAATTTGACCACGCCCTCACGTCGCGACGTCGAATGATTGAATCGGATTACGGATAGCCTCCGGCACTGCCATGGCAATTGGACATCCCCTTTTTTATGAACGGTTTTTCCCCCAACTTCAGCGGATTAACGTTGGTGAAAAAATATATTGATCATTATACAGTGAGCTTTACCCAAAAAATGTTAAGAAAAGCTTCAACTTTCCACTGTCTTGGCAGGATTTAACTTTTTATTTTTTTTGGGTGGTACTACTTGGGTGCAGTTCTAGTTATAATATGTTATAATCTATGAGTGGATATGTCAGCATAAATATAGGCTGGTTATATGGGTTATATAATGTTATATTATGTATACCAACGTCTAGGGGTTATTAGCATGGTTGTACCCAACTGCACCCCCAAGTATAAGTACCTAAGCTGTAATTGACCAAACATGGATAGTTCACCACTTTGTGCATCCGTGATGGGTTTGTCATGGGTTTGTCTGGCAATTTAGGGGTAATTGCAGTATCCCCAATTTAAATGGATTTTTGGACTATTGATACATACATACATACAGACAGACAGGCAGACAGACAGACATACATACATACACACATACACTACATAATTCACATAATTTTCATAATTTACATAATTTACATACATTACATACATTACATACATTGCATACCGTACCATACCATACCATACCATACCATTACCATACCATACCATACCATACCATACCATACATACATGCATGCATGCATTACTTACATACATTACTTACATACATTACTTACATACATTACTTACATACATTACTTACATACATTACATACATTACATACATACATACATACATACCATTACATTACATTACATTACATTACATTACATTACATTACATTACATTACATACATACATTACTTACATACATTACTTACATACATTACTTACATACATTACTTACATACATTACTTACATACATTACATTACATTACATTACATTACATTACACTACATTACATTACATTACATTACATTACATTACATACATACATACATTACTTACATACATTACTTACATACACTACTTACATACATTACTTACATACATTACTTCCATACATTACTTCCATACATTACTTACATACACTACTTACATACATTACTTACATACATTACTTACATACATACATACATACATACATACATACATACAACGGATTATGGATTATCCGTTGAATTTGTTGGAGTTATTGATGATGCCATTTAAATGGCCATACATTGGATTCACCGAGTGAACTGTGTGTCAACTTGTCGTTTTACTTCGTGGGTAGATGACTTGCAACACCAAAATAGACAAGTTGGAATCCTGGACAAGATTGGGAACATAGAGGATGGTGCACCCCAGTTCTAAGTTGGTTTATAAATCCCATTAACTATAGTTATCTATAGTTATATCTACCATGAACCATAGTTAAACCACTTATATGGCAACTGAACGCTATCGACTGGGGGCCCCATCCTGTACCATTTATAACATCCAGGGTAGCCAAGAAATGGTTTCATGGAAAAAATAACTTGATGACTTTGCAAACCAACAAACATCACTGGGGCATCACTTCGTACAACATATCCGTCTAGTTGTTTTTGCCTAAAATTCAATTTTTCAAACAATCCCAGTCAACTTCAATCCAAATGAAATTCCATTGGTGCATGACTTTGATCAGCTTAAAGTAAATTCAATTTTTTTCATCATTAAATCTGGATGAATTATAATGACCTCACTGTGACGTCACTGCAATTAATTTGTAAGTAAGGGGACCAAACGGCCTCATGATAGTTTTGAACTTAGTGAATTATGATGAAATTCAGCCAGATATATCTCAGTATCCATTTTTTAGCTCATGATGTAAATCTCATCACCACCCATCACCATCCCATTCAATCCCATGAAAAATCATCATTAAATCATGGCTATCCCTATTTTTATCTATTTTCTGATTGCTGAATCATAGGCCATTCATAGATCTAATAGGCTGATGAGGGAAAACATCAGCTGTCACCACCATCACCAGATGATTTGGCCCTGCAGGAGTTACTCAGTACCAAGTCTCCTGAGACCGACACAGAGACCTGAGGAGGTGAGAGCTGCAAGGGGAGTTTGTAAAAAGGCCCCAAGTCTGAGAAGTTTCCGTTGGTCAACATACGCGATTTTGTTGGATTTATGGTGGATATAGATATGATATAGTTATGTATCTATATATCTTTTATCTATAGCTATAGACTGTACGTGAGTTTCGTTGTTAAACCAAGTTATAACTGGGAGGGACCTTGCCATAGAAGGAGATCAGATTAATTCCGGATCGTTTTGAACGAGGTGCTCTACGAACAGCATGATATTCTTATGATATCCAGGTGCCCCATAGAACGAGGCGATGTAGTATAATTATGACATCGGGAGAAGCGCTTAAATTACCCTCTGGTAAACTAACAAAAAACGATGGAAAATCGCCATTTTTAATGCACTATTTCTATGGCTATTTTCAATAGCAAACTGTTTGTTTACCAGAGGGTATGGCACATTTATGGGGACCAGACAGAATCATATAGAAAGGGGTTCCCAATCTCGAGACCCAAATTGAACACCGGAAATTCGTCCCCGCTGCCGCTCAAAAAAACTTGAGCAGTGATGTGGCGCTGGGAAGGAATGTTTTTCAATGCAGCATTTTTTTCCAGATGGGTGTTTAAACAAATTCTGGTTGTGGTTTCACGTATTGTTGTTCTCCATCCTGGATGGGTGATGATCAACAGTGACTCATAGTGTGGAATGGCTTGAACGTGCAAAATTCAACAGTATTTTAAGGAACCTGGAAGCGTGCGTGAGCACTACTTGGCTACTTGGCTACTTGGCTGTTGGTTTTATCGAAACACCCATTTGGGACTGGCTCAAAATTTAGGAAAGGGTCTCCTACGTTTGGGTACCTTGATTTTGAGCTTTGCCCAGTTTATGTCTGGCCAATTTTGGCCCTGTTTTCAGTGAGCGATGAGGTGGTTTGGTGCAAACCATTTTAAACCATTTTAAACCTTCGGATGGAATGGGGAATCCTATCTTCAGACCCTTTTTTCTTTGTATCAAACCATGGTTTCAACGGAGGTCTCATCGTGAGACGGCTCAGCTTGTAAACTTACTGTGGAGGCAGGATGCCTCTGGCGCGATCAAGGTCAATCAAGGTCAATCAAGGTCAATACCACACTCTGGATCCTGTGATAAGCCTCATCCCGACATGAACCATCCCAACATTTTCCAGAAATGGGGAGGTGACCATTTTATGAACTGTCCCTTGGAGCTTCAAAAAACATGGCTGCACATCACATCAGTTGACCAAACCAATATGACGAAGCCCTGGAAGCCGCAGTCAAGTTGCACGGCTTGGTTATCCATTTTCCTTGGGATTTATGATGATTTATGTATCCATTCTGAGGAATATGGACGCCCATTTGATGGCATACAACCATACCCCGTTAATCCAAATAATTAACTTGACCATGGCACTGATGAGAGAAAAATTGGCTCAGATCGACCTGCTGTCTATGGCCCATCGACCTGGCGCTGTTTTGGCATCCTGGGCAGCGTAGGTCACAGCCGGTGTGCGCCTTGCAATGTCTCGAGGTGTTAGGTCACCCGCGTCGAAAAGTGATGGGAACGCGTCCCAATGTATTCCTGGCTGAGCAGCGCAGAGACCACTGCAATTTTCCAACATGGGGGGTAGCCAACCCCCAGCCCCCCCATGTTGCAAGTTGTAAGATTTACGATGATATCTTTCGGTTAAATCTTCGGTTTATCGTTTGGGGTTACCCTCTGGTAATTTAACGTAGCTATGGAAAATAACAATTTTTCATGGGAAAATCCACTATTAATGGCCATTTTCAATAGCTATGTTCAGAGTTTTTATCACACCTATTTTTACCATCGAGTTAACCATCGATTTGGAGCTGGAGCAAAAACACCATCGCTCCGAGATGCTCCGGGGGGTTGTGAGAATTTCATGTGTTTTTGAGAAAGAAATTCGGCACGAAAAACCAGGATGCAGCAAAAATGCATAATAGAGAATTATGGGTAAAAGTTAAAAGTATTTCCTGATGGTAATCGATTTTCATAGAGAATTATAAAGCTATGATGTTTGTATTCCGATTGTGGGAGTGGATGACCACACACCACATATCATCGACTATAAGAGTTATTCCCTATATATTGATGCCAATGATTAAGCCGCAAGCCACTCTTAATACTTATAACGTTATAACCGAGTATAATACATGATATATCATGGCTTATATTAACATTGGTGTACTTTAAGTTATGATGGGTTATAATCCATTATTCATTTACAACCCATGGATACCCATGGTATGTTTGATAGTTATAACTAGTTATAACCCATTATTTATTTACAAATCTCCATAAGTATACCATAAAACTTGACCATGGCACCTTTAAACACCTTAGGCCAAGGAGCGATTGGATTTCGAGGCCAAGATCGGTCGCGACCTAGCGCGGCTGCCGGGAACACCCAGGGATGGCGATGAAGAGAAAGTTGTTGGAGATGTGAGGGTCCAAGCCGCTCCCTTCACTCTTCATTTCAGTAAGAGTTGTGTAAGATGGCGTAAGCAAAACCCTGGGTTTCGTAGGTGTAAGCATGTTGGTGATAGATGCTTGGGTGAGCCCATGCGTAAGCAGTCCTCTTACTACGGTAAGTGTCACGTATGTCTCACACCCCAACTGGATCAAGGCTGGAAGAGACCCGCCCCAAATGGTGAGAGTATGTGATAGTACCCATTGGTCATTCAAAATAGATTTTAAGTCTAGCTAAGCAGCTATGGAAGAATTCATAGATAAATTAATAGGTAATAATGGAAGAATTCATAGATAAATTAATAGGTAATGTAGTAGGTAAATAGATAGATCAATAGGTAAATCATAATAAATCTAAATCATCCATTTTCATGGCGCATGGCTTCCATAGCTATCTCAAACCTGATGGGAAGTGGTTACTAACCAGAGTTAGTAACCACCCATTTGGAAGTTTCCATAAATGTGGGTATCCCAATAGCTGGATGGGTTATTTCATGGAAAATCCCGTCTATAAATGGATGATAACTTGGGGTACCCCCATGACTTAGGAGACCTGTATATACTGGATATTGGGTATTATATTGAATCATAATGGATCTATATTTTGTTTTTTGGATATTATATTGGATCTATATCTATATCATATAGCTATTAAAAAAAAAAGATGGGCTTTATTCTTTCGCAGATGTGAGATGACCGGGATACAAAAAACGGTTCAGAATCTCTTGGAGTCCCAATATTTACATGCGCGGTTTCCACATTTGTTTTTAAGGGATTTATGGATGAATTGGGTTATTTAACATTGATAATGGATAATGATAATGGAATGATAATGGATTTTGTATTAATACATAAATTTTGATAATGATGATTACTATTGTATTAATACAAAACTAATACAAATCAATAGCCTCCGGTGTCATCCAACATGGGACAATTCCCCATCAAAAGTTGGATATTTCCCAGCTGTAGACCTCCATCACAATGATGAGGATTTCTCAGTTTCTGACCCATGGGGTCTGAAAATATGGGATAGCCATGGATAGCCCAAAATGGTGATGAAATCATGGGCAAAATGATGAAGCATGAAATTTTGGCTTAGCCTACCCGGCCTGGTAAACGTTTACAGTTTGCGAGATTGAAAATGGTGATTTATAGTGGATTTACCCATTGAACATGGTGATTTTCAATAGCTATGTTAAATTACCAGAGGGTATTTTTAGACAAAGTCCATGTCGCATATTTCATGGCTCCTTTTGCCGGGAATATTTTTACACTCCACTAAACCGGAGGCCGGTTTCCTGATACCGGGAGCTACCGCATGGCAGCATCAGCAAAGGGGAATCAGCAACAAATATCTTAAGATGTGCTCAAAAGTTCAAGAACACTCGTCATTTACATCATTTTCTTTGGACCATTCAGTTAGTGGCCAAAAAGATAACATATTATACATATAGTGATCATGCAGTAGATAGAATATTTTTTTTTTCCAACAAAAACTCATTAAAATGGGAATATGTTTGAAAAAAACATATCTACTTCAGGATAATATGTGTATATAGTATATATATATATACACAATTATATAATTATTAGGAAATATTAAGATATATCGTGGTATCCCGGCGACCCAGGGCACGTTCCTCAAGACCTGGGCGCTCCGTCTTTGAGCGTGTCACTGCTTGGATCCTGGCGGTTATAGCGGAGTCACAGATGGGTCATATATTATATAACTTGAATAATATATATATATATATGATATTATACTATATTATGTTATGTTATATTATATTATATTATATTCGTATATCTAGATACAGAATAGGATCTACTACTTAAGGTCTAGAGTGCTATCTCTTGAGGCTTGAGGGTCTGGGGGTCTAGACTCCCATAGACCAGTGTAGACCGTTGGATTTTTCCCCAAACAGCTCTTGAGCTGAATGGGGTTCTCAATTCTTGCTAGAAACGGCCTTTGTTCCCTCATGATTTGCTGGCTCCTCCTGGTTCCGGCTGGGGTTCCGGTGCTTGTCTCCCTTATTCTCTCTTCTTGCTTTCCGCAGGAAATGGGTTCTGTTCCATCATGATTTGAGCAACCGTCAGCCAGATGGAAGCCTCCATATTCTCATCGATTTGTTTCACGGGCAGCTGTGTCTCTTTAGTCGGAAGTCACGTGGGCTTGTGCTGGCGCTATTGTTCTCAAGAGACAACAGAAGTAATGAAGGAGTAAAACAGAAGACAGGAGTGTGCCAGACAGTTCCATGAATTTTGAATTGCACATGACCTTGGTGGAAACATGCGTTGTTGCTGTTTGGGGTCTATGCTGGTGTAATTGGGGTTTTGAGTTTTCAGGAGGTTATCTTTTTTTTGGTTCGCCATAGATCCCCTATGTGGGTTGGAAGCAATAAAGATGGGATTCTCAAAGCGACATGTTGTGCAAAAAGCAATCTCAAGCCATGCCCTGGGTTCCAAGTCTGCAAGCACACCTAAAATTGGGAGAGATACATTTTCAGAACCATTTCGTATTGACTGTTGACAGTGAGGATACTTTTTCAAACCTCCCTGAAACGTTCGACGACAATTCTGAGTGATTAATCATTGTTGTTCACGCTCTTTGAATATTGTAGGTGCAAGTTGTTTGGGAGCCAAAGGCTGGTCAAAACATTCGAGTTTCTAATAGCCCGAACCCAACTTCCAAAAATTCAGGTGCTGGCATTTTTAGAAAACCATCAACCTGGGTCCTCCTTAAGATCAACGAAAGCAAGAACCCAAATGGGCCAAATTCTCATGGGATGATTTGGGTCCAAGAAACGGTCGTAAAAAAAGACATTATTATACGCACACACACACACATGTATATACGTAAATATTTACCCATCCATCTATCTACGTAATGTATCTAATGGCTGGGTCCTCTTGAGTGTTCTTAAGTGTTCTTGGCTGCTTTTGTATGTTCTTAGGTGTTCTTGGTATTTGGATGCAGTAAGGTCTGAAAAAAATCAACCCACCACCCAAAAAATCAAAACAACGGTTCATCTCCAGGACTTACATTTTAGACTCCAAGTCTGCAAGAGCGCAGGACCCAATCAAAGATTGATCGGGAAATGCTCGATAGTTCATCAGGCGCCTCAATGGAGCAATGTCAAAAACCATGGGCAGCTCTTCCTGCTGGGTCCCTGCTGGTGATTTTGCCAATGCTTTTGCGTGCTGGTCAAACGCTGTTTCTGGCGTTCGCAGAACCCACACTGGTTATATATTTTTGGGCCTTTCACGGCAATCAAGTTTTCTGCTGACATAAGCTTTTGCGAAGCTTTCGGGTTCACTGTCGTTTGCGCAGCCCTTCGCAAAGGCTGTGCAAACATTTTGCGGGAACTGAATTTCACTTCACGCGCGCATGGCAGGTAAGACTTTGTTTTCTTCTGCTTTCGCAAAGGTTTTGCAACTGCTCATTTGCATCTTCCCCTTCAGAGGGTTTTATGTCTTTTGCCCTTCCTAAAAGCATCGAAATTAGAGACTCGGAAATGGCAACAAGAAATGTGTGGTATCTCACCAGTGGACCTACTGGCATGTTCCCATCTATGTGTCCCGGAGGGTTTTGATCTGTTTTCCGCCTTTCCACAAAGCAACATAACAAACAACAGTGGCGCACAGAAAAACGTTGAACGCATACGATTCATGTGACAAGTGCAATTTCAGGAGGTTTCAGGGTCGGACTAAAATAGTCTATCCCTACAAGGAACTTTTTTTTTTAAACCATGTTGAACCTTCTGTGCTTTGTCGTAATTTTTCATTGCGGGCTAAACTCCCTGAGCCAGATAGGGATCAGGCTGAAAAAGTCTGATTTATTGGGGTTTCAAAGTTGCCTACCAGCGGCAACGATCAAAAACAGTGCGCAAACAAAGCAGGTGAAGCCTGAAGTTGTTAGGGAGGAAAACGACTTAAGACCCTAGGCGTCAGGAAGACCTGAAGGTCTATTGTGATCCATCGTTTTTAACGTTCGCCCTTGCACAAAACCACAGACCCCACTTTTAGGGTCTACACTGTAGTCTGCAACCCTACCAAGTAACTGATGCTATAATATATAATTATATATATATGTGTATATATATATATTGGAATACCGAGGGAATAAGCGCAAACCACGTTCCACGAATCGTGCCATGGAACACTTAATATAAGGTTTACTGGGAAATGTAATAGCCAGCAACCATCATTAGGTGTTTGGCAGGTTTTTTTTAGATTCATCATGTCAATAGATACCTGAAGGTAATAGTAAGATACTTAGTTTATAAATACTTAGCTGGTTGGTGGTTTGGACCATTTTTTATTTTCCATAATATATGGGATGTCATCCTTCCCATTGACGAACTCATATTTTTCCAGATGGTTGAAACCACCAACCAGATCATGTCATATCTGCTGGGAGCTGAGGGGATTCTATGAAAACACACATGAAAAAAAGAGGTGCGTCATGTAAACATGCAACATTTTGTGTTCAGGTAAAATCGGATAAAATAGGTAACATGTATTAAATTTCACCGTCTTTTTTCGGTGTGCTCCCCATTGTTTAGGCTTCCGATTTTGTGCCGAGGCCCCAAAGCCCGCACTGGATGTGTGGTGTGGTGGCCAAGAACTTCCCCGGATTTCACTTCATCCTCCACAATGCTTCCATTGCCACGTTTGGATCACTAGGCCCCATTAGTTTGGAACACTTCGTTGCAAGATAGGTTGCCACAAATCAGATAGCAGTCAGACATTGGAAATAATCCCCATATCTCATCTATCTAAACTGCTTAAACAATCTTAAACACAACATCTCAAAAAATAAAACACATCCCATCTGGTTGAATTTCCATGGTGAACATGTCCCTTTTGTTTTAAGCCAGTGGTTAAAACCATCCCCATATCTCATCCTTTCTGGCCCCCCAAATGGCCATTGAGCAATGGCCTCCGAATGAAGAACTCCACTACTAAAGCAGGGCTTCCAGGGCGGTATTTTTCCATATTTTCATATATGAGGAATGCATTTTCATATTAATATTAATATTAATATTAATATTAATATATATACTATATATATACTATATATATATACTATATATATAATAATAATATATTATATATAATATATATTATATGTGTATGTAAATATTCTATACATTCACTTAAAATCATATGAATGGGGCAAGGGATTATATCCATTCTATCCCCCAAAAATCCTCCATCCAGATCCATCCAGATCCAGGTCATCAGGTCCTCCCAGGGGGTTCTCCCTGGGTGGCGCAGGGCAAACCCAGCGCTATGGATGTGGGGATTTTATGGTGCTTCAATGGGATAGAAGATGGACTAATGGGTTCCCAGATAGATGGGATTCTAAGAGGAGTTTACCAACTAGGTGGATACCCTCTGGTAAACTAACATAGCTATGGAAAATCACAATTTTTAATGGGTAAATCAACTATAAATGGCCATTTTCAATAGCTATGTTAAATTACCAGAGGGTAATGATTATTTGTGATGATCCATTCACAGATATCATGGTTATCATGGTTTCTTGTTTTTTTTTGGGGGGGGAATATATGGAAACTAGCCTCTGGTAATTTGTTACAGTTGAATGTGGATAATGATTATCCGTGATGATCCATTCACAGATATGATTTCATTCTTGATGATTTTGCAGAAACGGATGAAATTGGGATGAAACTGTAAAACTGCTGATATTACCTCAATTTTCTGGTAATTGATGGCTATACGATGGGGATTTTAACAACCATATGGGGTAAAAAAAAACTTGTTGGAATTGAGAACAACAGCTGTAGACGATTTGTGGTGAGAAATGGGGGAAGTGACCTGACCCATTCTGGCCTATCATCAAGAGAGGAGGATATTATTTGACCGCTGCTCATGTGTTGATGTTGATTGGGTAAACCTTGCGGAGAGGTTGAGGGGTTGAGGGGTTGAGGGGTTGGGCCATTGATTCTTAAGGTTTCGCCACACATAGGGGAATATCAGCCAAGATTGGACATGTTGATTGATGAATCTGACTAAAAAAACTTCCTCGAACCCATTATTATACATGATAACCACCTGGCGGGAAAAATCATGTTGCCTTTGTATCTCCCATGTTTCCTCCTTGTATCTGGACTGTTGGGAGCAATCCATAGTATAACGATTCAATCTAGTTGTGACACCGGTACACCACTTGGCAACTGATGTTTTCACAACATGGGTACAACCTGTTACAACCATGGTTATATATATATATGTTATGTATCCACTTCGTAAAGTTGGAACTGCACTTCTGATATCATTTTGAGACAAAGCTATTGGTTTTCAGCTGGAACCTGAGAACTGGTTCGACTCAAGATGCCCGAAGTGAGTTGCTGAGTTGTTGAGGTCGAAATCGAAGAAATCACCAAGTTTCCCCATCATCAACCTACCAATTCACATCGAAACATCGCATTTCGGGCAGCGCTTTAACCAACATAGCCTGCGCTGTCCAGCCGAGCGCTGGGAAAATGAAACCGATGCCATGGAGCTTCACCGAAGAGTTCCTCCAGAGAAGTGGTGCGTCACCTACAAGGACGATGGCTGGCACTGTTCGATTGGTTAGACTACAAGGTGGTGCCCCCAAGATAGCGTTCAGTTGGTGCAAATAACTCCAATAACTATGGTTTATAGGTGATATATCTATAGTTAATGTGGGTTTATAACTCCAATTAAACTATGGTTTTTGTTGGTGATATATCGAACTAGTTAATGGGCTTATAAACCAACTTAGCTAACCTGGGGGGCACCAGCTTGTAGAATCTAGTTTTTTTTTTCCGGTGTTTGTGAAGCTCGCTATTCCTCCTTTCAGCGGTCCCACGATTTCTTGGTATCTCAAGGTAAGTCAGTGGAGGTTCACTGCACGACGAGTCGGGGAAAACTGGGAAACACTTAGTCAGTTAGTCTTTTTTTTTTAGTTACTCTTTTCTAGTTTTTTTTCTAGTTTTTTTAAATTTTGTTTTAATTTTTTCTAGTTTTCTCTAGCTTTTGGCTGCTGACACACCCGTACCAAGTAAAACTAGATTGGGCTAGAAAAGTCAGTGATGGGTGAAGCCCTTTCCAAGGCAGGGGTTCCGGTTAAATGTGGAGGAACAACCTCGGAAAACACAGGAATATCTTGGAAAAAGGGAACATGTCAATGCAGCTCAGTGCAGGGTGGGTCGGTGGACTTATTTCGTTTTCTTCAGTTGTCTGCTAGCTTTCTTTAGCCTAATCTGGTTTTTACTTCGATTTTGTTAGCTTCAACTAGCCGTTTTCTTTTTCTTTTATGATTTAGAGTGGACCTGATCAAAGCGGCCCTGTAGGGGATTCAATGAAATTATTTGTTATTGGGTATGCCAGTATGCCCCTATGACTGGGATGATGTAAAACGACCCACACATGGTTGTTTGATGGGGATGGTTTATTATTGGGTTTACCACATGAATATATTATATTATATAATATCATATTATATTGTTATTGTATTGTGTGTTATTGTTATATTATATTGTATTATATTGTGTTATATTATATTATATTAGATTATATTTTATTATATTATGTTAAATTACATTCTATTCTATTCTATTATATGATATGATTTTTATGATATTATATGATATTATATGACATTATATTATATTCATATTATATTATATGATATGATATCTTATGATATGACATGATATTATACTATATCATATTATATCATATCATATTATATTATACTGTGTATATATATATGTATATATATATATCATTCCAATTCCAATGCCCCAAGCTCGTTAGGATTTCTACAAGTTCGTTCACGAGATCAGAATGTTGTGGTGCAGAGGCCTCATTGATGAGCATGACCTGAATCCACACCACCACGACCCCAATTATGGGCCAAACCTCTACCAAGTCAACGAACAATATGTGAAGCTTGGGCGACCGGAACTCGATTTTGACGGGATTTGGATGGATTTGGGGATTTACCAGTGATGGATTTGGAGTAATGTACCGTTGGCACGGCATCGTTGGCATCGTTATTTTTGAGTGAAACTACCCGCCCCATGCAGTACTTGTGCATTTGTGGAGCCTCTCTTGAGACTTGTCCAGCTTCCGCCTTGAACTTGCCAGTCTTATGGTCTTATCGTTGATCTTCCTCAAAATCCTCAAAGTCCTCAAAGTCCTAGCTGAAAGAATTCGCTTCAGGAAAAACGACTTGAAAAACTATGGCGCCATTAATGGAAACCGCATCAACCATCATCAACCCCCCCAAGATCCCCCAAAAAAACGTTTTTTTTTCATGGCGGTTCAACCCAGGAAACCTGTGACCTTGAAAGCTGGTGGCATGAGCTACGCCCTGATGAAGCACCCTGAGGGGCTGCCCTGTGACGTCTTCATCTCACATGCCTGGGCTGAAGGTACCATGGACGACTGGGGAACCCCCATGACTTTAGACGCCCAAAGATGGAGTTATACACTTATACTATCCAATATATATATACATATATATATATTTGGAGGTTACCACAATCCATGAACTCGGAAATCCATTCTTAACCAGCCAGAAAAAAAGGGACAACAGAGACTTTTGAACACTGCTCGCGTTTTTTTTTTGTGGCATTTCCCTCTTTTTCATCCGTTTTCCAGTCTTTCTGTTTCCACCTTGTTGTTTTTGCTGGTGCGAAACATTGCACACCATTGATCCCGTGGATCCCGAGGCTTACCATCTGAGGATTTTTCACAGTTCGCCATGGAAAATCCACCCATTTTTAAGAACGGTAAACCATCTATAAATCTATGGGCCATCGAAAAACCATGGAAATCCCCCAAAATATCCATGGAGGTTTATAATTAGCTGGGAAAATCATCTATAAATCTATGGGCCATGGCTTCCATGGCGAACTGTTAGTCATAACCAGAGGCTTACCAGTTCTGGGAATTTCCGAGGTATCTTTGAGCTCGCAACACTGGTGGGACAGGGCTGGCCTCGAGGACATGGACTGAAAAACATGCCTTTAGGATGCACAGATCCATGGTTAAATGACGGTCTTTCCATAGAAAAATGGTGGTATAGAAATGCCATAATCAATGGTGAATTAATGGGCTTTCCATATCTATCTATATCTATATATATATATATCTATATCTATATCTATATCTATATATATCTATATCTATATCTATATCTATACAAATATATCTATACAAATATATCTATACAAATATATCTATACAAATATATCTATACAAATATATCTATACAAATATTCCTATACAAATGGGCTTTCCATAAATGGTACATATGCCATAGTCAATGGTTAATATTGATAGCCATAATCAATGGTTAATGTATGGTTAATCTATAGTTATTCTGTATGCCTTAAGGATTTAGTCATGGGGGTACCCCAATAGCTGGATGGTTTATTTCATGGAAAATTATAAATGGATGATTTGGGGGTACCCCTATTTTAGGAAACCACCATATGGGCTGACTGTGAGGAACTAGGAACTTCATGGAACTTCAATTTTCCATCAAAATTAACAGCTTGACCCTGACAATATATGAACCTATACTTTGTTTTTGTGTTTGGTATTTTGTTGTAAAAACTAATCTTCCACGCCACAATCCTTGGATCGATGAGAAAATTGATCAACATGGTTAATTTTGTTCGCACAAGTAGGACATGAAACTGCGAGCATGCAGATGTAATCCAGATATGATACTTCTTTGCAGTGCTACCACTTGGTTTCATAGGCGGTTTTGGCACTGTGGACCATGGTCCACAAAATTGTCATAATTAATTGCTCGCATATGGAATTGGGGGGTGGTTTATCATTGGGTTTACCTCATTACTCGTGTTTTTTAACCTTCAAACCCATCCACTTGTCGTGTGTACATAGTTTTGACCCAAAAAAAACATGGAAAGTCTGCTTAAAATCCTAGTTTCCATCAGCACTTGGTGTTGTTTTACTATTCACTAGCCACAGACCTTTTTAGGAGATCTATTCATCGGCTTCGGGTTCCGTCCCTTCCGTCCCTCTCGAGGAGCCCCCAAATGGTTTGCCAAGGTTAGAATGATCAAAGATGATCCAAATAGACATGCTCAAAACCCTAAACGCAGGGCCCTAGGTGATTTACCAGACAACGAAGCCTAAACCCTAAAACCCTGAAAACTCTGAATCCGAAAGCAGAAAGCACTGCGTATACGCAGTATTTTCTGCAATTTCTCTTCTCATGTTCGACGACAGGGAATCCTCAATGTTGCAGTCCGGGCAAACCACGGGGTCTGTGCATAACTATAGTACTCATATCTCATGGGGGTTATGAACCAGCAAACATCACCTGGGGACCGCACCTTGAAGACCTTTGTGGATCAGCCTGCACATAATGCCACATTTTTCGTGGATGATCATAGCCTACTTGGGGGTGCAGTTCCAGTTTTAATTGGATATATGTATAATATATATATATAAAATGGGCTAGCGCCCAGGTGCCGCCGACCCCCCTAATTGGAGGGGGGGTACTGTAGAGAGACAGAGGGAGACGGACAGCAAGACAGACATATGGCCGTTTGCTTCTCAAGCAGCGAGAAGTTGCACCCTGCGGCCAAATGGACACGGATCAGCTTGAACTCCGCCAGGTGCGCAAGGGTGAGGCAGTGGCTGTGTTGGCTACCTGACAGCTTGTTGATGATTAATCATTTTATGATGAGGGGTCATCAATGGTAATGATATATCCACATACAATAAGATATGGTCAAAGCAATCAACCTGGGGAGTACGATGTAGCACATGATCCCACATATATATATATATATACATAATATGTACATATATATATATATATATATGTATGCGTATGTTCCGGTGGCATGTTGGATTGGATTAATACGTGTTCCGCTGAAGGTCTAGTCGAGAATGTTAGGGATTATGTGAGTCAGTTGACGTGCATCCCAGGGAATTGGTGTTTTTTGGCGCCGTTGGGTTAGGATGAAGTGATTTTTAAGTTTGGAACAAACTATAACAAGTGGGCCATTCCTGATGGCTATGGTAAAGGACTGGAGGGTACCGACGTGTTTTGCAAAGTCGTGGTTTGGCTTTTGGACACGTGACACCCCATGGAAACTGTTGCTGTTTTCAATCGGAACGGATGAGATTCTTCCCTGGGATTGAAACGGACGGTGGAGAAACGACAGAATTTTTAAAGTGCTTGCCAATTGCGAAGCCAAGATGGGTCCTGCAGCACACTTGCTAGCGAACGAGACCTCATTGTCAAGTACAAGCAACGAACATGGGCAGGCAGATCACGGAGCGGTGTGAGGAAAAGAATTGGTCAGCATTGAGAGAGGAAAGTGTTATCACAAGACATCATCTTTGCTAGGTGGTATTATTGCCAACTTGGTCTATGCGGGCCGGAACATGGTGCGTGCTCGCGTGAATATCGTGGCCCGTGCTGAGCGGCTGGGGGACGAGGAGCTTAGCTCAACCCACCGGCCTGCGATGCGCCTGTTGGATATTTCCATGGGTCGCCACGGTCATGCAGCTAGATTGCATCGGAAGCGTGGATGATTTTTCGGGCCGAGATTGTGTTAGGGGTTTGGTGGTTTCTTTTTGTCTCGGATTTCTCTTTCTGAGTTTACCTTGCCGTAGTGTATTGTTCCCGGCTGTCCAGGTGAAGGTCGTTTAGATATTATCAGAGTTATGCTCTTTCTGTTCTCCTTGTCCCTCTCCTTCTCCTCCACCACCTTACATCCCGTTCCAGGTTCACTTCAGCCACTTCCATGTCCGCGTTCGCCCCGAAAGCTTTACCAAGCTCTTCGCCAAATTCCTCACTCAGTGGGCATTGCTGGACCTCAAGTGGAAGGTCTGAGCGCACCGCTGGACCTCAACCTGGCACCTTCCGAGTTCGGTGAGCACTGCGGGACGTCAACCGTGATTTTCGAAGCTTAGTGAGCATCGCTGGACCTCAACCTCTAGATAGAATGCTTGAAGATACGTTAGATCAAACTCGAGATAGCATGTCAGATAGGATGCCAGAAGATATGCGAGATAAAATGCCAGAAGTTGTGCCGGATAGAGTCCTGGAAGGTATGCCGGATAGGATGCCAGAAGATATGCTAGATAGAATGTCGGATAGATTGCCAGCCCGTCCACATAGCGTACCAGAAGGTATGCGGGGGAAAGTGGTAGAATTATTGCCAGATTGCATGCCAGAAGATATGCCAGATAGAGCCAGATAGATAGCATGTCAGATAGAATGTGAGAAGATATGCTAGAGAAAATGCCCGAAGATTTGCTAGATAGAATGCCAGAAGACATGCCAGAAAATATGCCAGATAGAATGCTAGAAAATATGCCAGACAGCATGCCAGAAGGTATGCCAGATAGAAGGTTAGATAGGATGCCAGAAGGTATGCCAGACGAAGTACAAGAGTATGCCGCATGCCTGATAGAATGCCAGATAGAATGCCAGGTAGGATGTGAGAAGATATGTGAGATTCCGTCAAAATTTGCGCTGATTAAATATGTATTGGGGTGTGCATCGGATGTTGGCTGTTGCATGAAACCTGCTAAAACGATAGGGGACTCACAAAAAAACGATACGTTTTTTGATTGCGCATTTTTGCGCGTTTTGTTGTGTGGGCATACTGTTTGCTTAGCCAGGGTTGTTTTTATCACGTTTGGATCTTTTTCACCATGAATGGTTATGCCCATGCGGTGGGTTGACTTTACATGACGTTACATTACTTTTGCCACCTAGGTGGGCTGCTTAAACTCGCACTGAGTAGCTCAGATGACGGAAATCATGCATCTATTCGCAGGCAGTGCAGGAGTGGCCAACTCCATGCAGTATCTGGTTATGTTGCCTGGCCTAGATTTGGTACACTGCGGCGAGCTATTCATTCAGTCTCGCACGCATGTGACTTGCAAAGATGGAGCTCGTACAGAACGATAGCCAAAACGATACCCAAACGATACCCAAGTTTTACCAAAAGCTCCCCGGGTGACAGACTGGGCACACAAAAGGCCGAACAGGTGGTGGATGTGAGTGCCAAAACCATGCCAAAGCATTACAATTTTGAGGTTAGCAGCTGTGAGTGGCGCCAAAGCATGCCGAAAGCCATTTTCTTTCCAAAAGACTTGCTGCCTGAAGAGACCGCCCAAGCAGCACGAAGGAGGACCAGACAGGCACGGGCAAAAGCACAAGTGCGCCCCAACAAGGATGAGGATCCAAGTGGTTGCGCTTCAAAACTATGCTTAAACAGAGGTTAAAAAATGTCAAAATATGTCAAAACAGGAAACCTTGTAAAACGATAGGGGACTCACTAACTTGATGACGCACTTCCGCTTAACAGTAAATTTCGACCGTGGCTCATGTCAGAAGATATGCCAGATAGCATGCCAGATAGCATGCCAGATACAATGCCAGAACATATGCCAGAAGATGTGCCAGGTAGAATGCCACTAGATATGCCAGATAGAAAGCCAGAACATTTGTGAGGTAGCATGCGAGAAGATTTGCCAGTAACCAAATGTATAATTGTCATCGTGGGGATCACATGAAGTAGCGTAAGTTTTGTGTGTTCTGCTCGTTTTCCGTGCAATGATCGCTGAGGGAGAGCGCGTTGTCAAAGAATGGTGGGAAGTGGCTGGGTTTGCTGTTGTGGCAGGACGGTGGCTTGGCGAAGATTACGATGTGAGAAGGAACGAGCATGCTTGAGAGTACTTCAGTGCAGTATGAATATGTTTGGCCTGGAGTGGCAAATTCCTTAGGATGTTTCTTGCTTTTTGAACATGAGCCAGAGGCTTGTCGCAGAGACGCTGTTAGCAAGACAGATGTCTTGGACCGGTGCAAGAGCTGCAGAGAAGACGTATCTGGAGTGCAACGAGGTGTGCTGAACACGTCAGGGATGAAAAAGATTGGACCAGGGATGAACACGTCACGGCAGGCAAGGACCAGGGCAGAAATTGGGGACGGGAGCAGAAAGGTCGGAATCAAAGGGTCGTACCGATAGGGATGCGAGTGAACTTGCAAGGGAACACGTGGCTGTGGGAGAGGGTGCCGGCCAAGCGACGCCAAACGCGAAGAAAAGAGCCAGGAGCCCAGGGGAGGACAGGCATTCGTGGGTTCCGGTGAAGTGCTTGCGTCAGAAGACGGCCGCTAGTGCGGCCACGATCACGTTGGACGATGCATGGTGCAGCGAAAACGTGGAAGGAGAAAATGTGTTTATCTTGCGGTGTGCCGCGGGTGGGTGCAAGGACGTGCGACAAGTGGCAGAAGGGCAGATCACAGCATTGAGCAAGAAGCTCAACGAAAAGCCAACGCTGCCGTTGCAGTACCAAAATGTATGTAGCCCCCGGGAAGCATATGACTTGCCGTTGACGCACTGCAGCTTCGCCGGCTGCAGGTATGCCTCGGAGAGCGAAGAGGAGTTGGCGGACCACATCCTCAGCAGCCACGCCGAAATATTTACACAAGTCTGCGGTACAGCGATAAAAGCACAGGACATGCTTGGCATGTATGCCGCAGCAATCACGTGGCGATGCCAATCGGCAGCTCCCGTGGCCAACGTATCCATTGACCGGCGCGCTTTGCGAGCTTATCAGAAAAGCTTAGAAGCTGACAATATTTCATGTTTGCTGTGCTTTGTGTGTGCTCGCAAATATCCGTATGTCAGAAGCAGCCGCAATCAAGAAGTGGGCTGGGTGCAGCCCGTTGACAGCAAAAACAAGACAATCTTTGGCCAATCGCTGGGAGTGGTGGAGGGAATTTTGGGGATGCAAGCTTTTCGAAAAAAGTATGTTGACAAAGAAACACAATTTGCGCGGCAAGAAATGACTGCAGAGTTAGAGTCTTGGGCTTGCCAGGTCGACTTTGGAGCTCCGTTGGTCCAGTTAGTGTGTTGCCCTGAAGACAAGATTTGCCAGAAACGGTGTCGGCCGGAAAAGTTGTGCTCGCAATGCTGGGTCCCTCTTTGCAGGAGTTGCAAAGTTG
>CAMXCT020000171.1:57500-80000 GCA_947184155.2 Cladocopium goreaui
CTGCTGGGTCTTGCTACCCATGAAACTGCAGCACACCATGCCAGCCATGCCGGAGAAACTCTTGACGTGCATGTCATTTTGCTGCATCTTGACCATGTGACCCGGCGAAAGTCCTGAACGTGTGACAAATTTTGGTCCCCAGCATCGATGCATTTGATAAACATGGGCCCCCAAGTCATAAATAGATCCATATTAAAAAGGTAGGGAATCGTTTAGGGCGTTGGTATCTAAAAGGGGAGAGGGATAGATATGAAGGGATCCATATGTTTGCTCTTTCGGCGTACATATCTTCCACGTGAGTTTCCCTTGGATTCTCGGAAACATAGTCAACCCTACTAAAACATACATGGGGGTTTCCATAAATGGAGGTACCCCCAAATGGATTGTTTATAATGGAAAATCCATCTACAAATGGATGATTTAGGGGTACCCCCATTTCAGGAAAACTCCATATTTCGGAAAATCGGAGTACCCCAAAACCATGGGGTTTGCCTTGGTTTCAAGATGATCGTGAAAACTTGGATCATTTTGGATTCCTACATGACTTCGGAAACCACCAAGTAGATGTTGTAACTTCAATTACATTCCAAATTGAGTTTTAGTTTATATATTCTAGATGTTTGAGTTATATGATATACTGGTTGGTGGTTTGGAACATGAATTTTATTTTTCCATATATTGGGAAGTCATCATCCCAACTGACGAATTCCATCATTTTTCAGAGGGGTAGGCTCCAACCACCAACCAGATATATATTGTCCCTTCAACCATCCCGATGAATAGTCATATCCCGTGAAATCCTTATTTTTGATGCTTACCCTCTGGTAAATTCACAGCTGGACCCTGAGAATCGCCCATTTTTCAGGGTTTCACTCAGCTTCCAACCCCGATGACTGCCATGGTCGTCATGTTAATTTATTGGAGGGTAAAACAAATATATATCTATCTGGGTAAATCATAATATTTCACTAACCTGAAATGTTGGGCTATTTGGGGATGATTTCCCTAAAATAAACCATGATGATATTCTAATATCCCGTGACATCCTCATTTTTGATGCTTAAATCAATGGCAACTCCAGGATCCTAAATTGGATATAAGGCCTATTTTTCAGGCCTATTTTTCAGTGAATATCCCAGCAAAATATGGCCTGAAATATCTATAAATATCTGAAATATGGTACCAACGTACCTTGATTTTAGGATCCTGGAATTCCCATTGATTACCCTCTGGTAATTTAACATAGCTATTGAAAATCACCATTTATAGTGAATTTTCCCATTAAAAATGGTGATTTTCCATAGTTACGTTAAATTACCAGAGGGTAAATCAGCCATTTTCAGATAGGGTTCGACCTCGCCGGGACGCTCTTTTTCGCTCAGGATGTCAGCTCTGACCCATGCGGTCACCAGCATCTGTGCGAGGACGTGCCGGCTGTGGACCAGGATGGTTGCTGGACATCGAACGTTTTATGGTGGTTTAATGGGATGGAAAATCATGAACAATGATGGTTTAATGGGATTTAACCAACAAAAATGATGATTCAAATGGGGCTTTCCATAGAAAAATGGTGGTATAGAAATACCATAATGGTTAATGTATGGTAAATCTACGTATAGTTATTCTGTATGCGTTGAGGAATTCCGTAAATGGGGGTACCGTACCCCAAAATGCATGGTTTATAATGGAAAATCTATCTATAAATGGATGATTTAGGGGTGCCCCTATTTCAACATCTCCCTGCACAAGAGGATGGTGAAGTGATAAAATGGCCAAAACCGAAAACCTTTTGCCATCCCGAAACCTACTAGTTGAAAGAGGAGTCCCCGGTATAGGTCAAAATTGTGTAGCCCAATAATTTCTGGTTGGTGGTTTGGCACATGTTTTTTTTTTCCATATATTGGGAATAATCATCCCAACTGACTAATAATTTTCAGAGGTGTTGAAACCACCAACCAGATTTGATGGCTAATATTCAACAATGTTCAACATATACTACCCTCTGTGGTCCCTGCCATAGGGGTTCAATTTTGACGCCAAAGATCACGGTGATCCAACATCTGTGTCAGTTAACACCGTAATGGATGATAGACCAATGTTTCGTGTGAAATTTGCTTCAAATACCAATTGGTCGTCTCACATGGCTGGGAAATCCCCGAACTAAATGGAGCTTTTAATTCGAAGAAACATTTCAAAAAAAAAGGGGATTTCCCAGCTACCCATATTTGATTGCGGAAGGGAACGTTCTTTTTTGTTTCCTGGACGCGATATGGAATATGGATAGGGCCACCGGCCCCTGCCGAGCCAAGGGGACCGCGGAAAAATGTCAAAAGTGTTCGGCTGCCCCACAGCAAATGCGAAGTCAAGTGCAAACCGAAGCTTTCAGGCTTCGAAGCATTTCGAAACACACTCTTTGCGCAACCTCTGACTGTTGACATGTCGTTTTTGTTGTCCTGCCCGGTCCTGCCCAGCCTTCAGAAGCCTCGCGGAGGGCTAAAACACCATGGCAGTGAAGGACGGACGGGGTCCGTTTCGGGCAGCCTGTCGTCCCAGGCCAAAACCCACCGAAACCGGCGGCAGCGGCAGCGATACAAACGTCCCCTCTCTGGCGCGGATTCACGTGTTTTTTTTTCACGCTTATAATTTATGGTTATTATTCATGGCCCATGTAACAACGGGTTTTTTAAGTGGAAGAACGTACTTTTGTCGTTTATATAATAAATGGGCTAACGCCCTGGTGCCGCCGACCCCCATTTTGAGGGCCATGGTTGTTTGATGTTATCCGATGTGGTACTTGAAAATGGAGGATTTACCCTCAACTTGTGGCAATTCTTCCATGGGGGCAATGATGATAAACCATGGGATTTGATGTGGTTTTTTTCCATGATTTTCACCAGGATTTTGGGTGATTTGAAGGTTGAAACTGAGGATTGTTCACCTGGGGGTCTTGAGACCTGCCGCGACCGTCGGACTGTTGATATGCGTCCTTTGGCTGCTGACTAGCTTAGAGCCTGTAAGAGGAGCTTGCAGCAGGGAAACAGCTCACCCATGGCAAAGCAGCGAAAGGCCATCGAAAGCTGCTGCGAGGGTTTTGAAGGTTTTGAGGGTTTTAAGGGGTGCTGAAAACGTGCCAGATAGAAGTTTTGAAGCCCAATAGAAACAGCTTGTGGCGTTTCGGAAGTGCCAGCTAGCAATTTCGAAGCCCAACGGAGGCAGCGAAAGGCCGTCGAAAGCTGCTGGGAGGGTTTTGAGGGTTTTGAGGCTTTTAAGGGGTGCTGAAAACCTGCCAGATAGCAGTTTCGAAGCCCAATAGAAACAGCTTGTGGCGCTTCGGAAGTGCCAGATAGCAGTTTCGAAGCCCAACAGAAACAGCTTGTGGGGCTTCGGGAGGACCCATGGCAAAGCAGCGAAAGGCCGTCGAAAGCTGCGGCAAGGGTTTTGAGGCCTTTGAGGGTTTTAAGGGGCATGCTGAAAACGTGCCAGATAGCAGTTTCGAAGCCCAATAGAAAAAGCTTGTGGCGCTTCGGAAGTGCCAGATAGCAGTTTCGAAGCCCAAGGCCTCGGAAGTGCCAGATAGCAGTTTCGAAGTCCAACAGAAACAGCTCGTGGGGCCTTGGGAGCCCATGGCAAAGCAGCGAAAGGCCGTCGAAAGCTGCTGGGAGGGTTTTGAAGGTATTAAGGGGTGCTGAAAGTGTGCCAGATAGCAGTTTCGAAGCCCAATAGAAACAGCTTGTGGCGCTTCGGAAGTGCCAGATAGCAGTTTCGAAGCCCAACAGAAACAGCTTGTGGGGCTTCGGGAGGGCCCATGGCAAAGCAGCGAAAGGCCGTCGAAAGCTGCTGCGAGGGTTGTGAGGGTTTTGAGGCTTTTAAGGGGTGCTGAAAACGTGCCAGATAGCAGTTTCGCCCAGTAGAAACAGCTTGTGGCGCTTCGGAAGTGCCAGATAGCAGTTTCGAAGCCGAACAGAAACAGCTCGTGGGGCCTCGGGCCCATGGCAAAGCAGCGAAAGGCCGTCGAAAGCTGCTGCGAGGGTTTTGAGGGTTTTGAGGCTTTTAAGGGGTGCTGAAAACGTGCCAGATAGCAGTTTCGAAGCCCAATAGAAACAGCTTGTGCCAGCCAGATAGCAGTTTCGAAGCCCAACATCTTGTGGCGCTTCGGAAGTGCCAGATAGCAGTTTCGAAGCCCAACAGAAACAGCTCGTGGGGCCTCGGGAGGTCCCATGGCAAAGCAGCGAAAGGCCGTCGAAAGCTGCTGCGGAGGTTTTGAGGGTTTTGAGGCCTTTGAAGGTTTTAAGGGGTGCTGAAAACGTGCCAGATAGCAGTTTCGAAGCCCAATAGAAACAGCTTGTGGCGCTTCGGAAGTG
Source organism: Cladocopium goreaui (assembly GCA_947184155.2). NCBI lineage: Eukaryota > Dinophyceae > Suessiales > Symbiodiniaceae > Cladocopium > Cladocopium goreaui. The sequence continues at coordinate 61,862 of CAMXCT020000171.1, forward strand.
CCAGATAGCAGTTTCGAAGCCCAACAGAAACAGCCCGTGGGGCCTCGGGAGGTCCCATGGAAGAACGTACTTTTGTCGTTTATTTTAGGTGAGGATTTAACCATCAAAAGAGTGGAGTTGCAATTTGGGAAATCTGCTGGGGTTAGATCATGTGTATATAGTGTATATATATATAATTATATTTATATATATACACATTTTTTTTGCTTCACTCAGCTTGGACATAGTTACTGCAGAATATCCCGTGATATGTCCATTGCTATTCCCATATTTGGTAACCTCTGGTATCACACATGGCCAGCTGGACAATCTCTATTTAGTTCGATGATTTTCCCATTTAAACCTTTATTTTGAGCGAGTTTCCCAGCTATCCATGTTTGATTACCTAAGGGTTGGAATTATCCAAACATTGGTAGATAGATAGATAAATATATATATATACCTATATAGAAATAAAGTTGGTGTTGTAGCATCATTCCCCACTTTTTTCATCCAGGTTGGCTTGAGATTGCTGCACAGTCTTTTGATCCTCTTCGACAGTGCCTTGATCATCCCGTGGCTTCAAATCCCACGGACTGACCTCTCACACTGGGACGCGTTACTACACTCGTTCATTCCCTTTGCCATTTTGACCTTTAACAGCTCCTTGGTCCTTGCTGAAGAATGCGAAGGTGTGGGGCATTTGAAGATTTTGAAGGTGAAATTTCATGGTGAAACATGATGAAACAAAAAGTGCAAAAGTGTTTGGATATGGATATGGGGCCCGAACTATGGTGAAATATATCCACAGTTTACTGGCTTATGGAGGTGGTTTTCCCTAAAAAATGGTATGTACCCCAACTGGTAAACCCTGGGGGTTTACCAATCCCGGGTGGATTTTTTCGTCAGCGATTAGAGACTGTGGGATTCACCCAATGCCATAAACAAACACCGAAGTGGGGGTTTGTTTAATATTGGGATTGCCATATGAATGATCACTAGGTCAACTTAAATCTAGAAAATGCTGGATAAACATGATCTACAAATAGTGTGAGTTCCACATCTATGTTCGTTTATAGGTGGCTACAGTTGACTGTATTATTTGCATTTTTCTTGGGATAAACAGCTAGCACCACGGGAAATCATCGGGGAAAACATCGGAAAATACCGTGCTGGAACCACGTTTCGACATTTTGTTGGTGCGAAGTCTGGCCTGTGACCTAGGCTGCCTCCTAGTGCAGTTGAACCAGTACTCATTGGAAACCAAGGAACGACACAACTCTGATGGTGTGGGTTTCGCAGGGGATTGGTGAATGGTTGAAGTGTCAGTAAGCAACCTCCAAAATGGTTGATTTTGTTGTGAAGTGCCACTATCTTAAGATTGTTTTACTTAGTTTTACTTTGAAAAAGACTGCTTGATGTTGTTTGTGATGCTTCTATGCATGCGTAGGAACAGATGAAGAACATATCCTGCGAAACAAATGCGCTTGAAAACGGGATCTCTCGTGCAAGAAGAACACTGAACATCTGCATCCTGGATTTTTTTTTTTTGCACTTGGAACATCTAGGAAACCCTAAATTGAGCCAATTTCATTCTTCGCCTTAGGCTTTCATGTTTGCATCAACAACATCCCAGTTCTGTTTTTGTCCACAGGGGGATTTCAAAGTTTCATGGTTTATCATGTGACCGAGTCGCCGTAGATAGACACAGACCCAACTGTTCCAGTATGGAACTGGGTAACTGGGTCGAAACATTTGTAGATCTTTTGACAATGCCAGGATATGCCTCGGAAAACCAGGGTGTTCTCCTGTTTTTTTTGTTTCTATTTGCCTGGTTGGTGGTTTGGAACATTTTTTATTTTTCCATATATTGGGAATAATGATCCCAATTGACTAATATTTTCCAGAGGGGTTGAAACCACCAACCAGTTGTGTTTTGCGTATCAATTGAATGATACATAATGATACGCATGCTCCATTATGATCTTATCAACTGGTGAATATCACCACAGGCTAGTTGGTTTATTGTGAACACAAAGACACGACAATTTCTGAGTCATAAATTCACCTCGCAGGAGTTGGCTTTGCAGGCTGCATATCTGGACTTTCAAACCTTGGATGATGCTGGGCTTGGTGAAGGGTGGCTTTTTGTTGGGTTGGAGATGGCCCTTTGCAACCAGAGTTGGGATTAACACCTGGCAATGGTAAAGTCCCTCATTCAAAAAGACTCTCCTCCCCTTACCCTCCATCGAGTTTTCTTTTAAGGCTCCTGTGAACACAGGCTAGGTGTATTTGCCTAACACTTGATAGATTTTTTTCTTTTTGAAATATATATAATGGATATATAATAGATATATAATAGATATATAATAGATATATATATATAACATAATATAATGGATATATAATGGATATATAATAGATATAATACGTTTTTCAAAAAACTGGCTTTTCTAACAAAGGCGGTGGTTCCGGTTTTTTCCATCGCCCGCCCTCCCTCACGCGGCCCAGTAAAGGACGCCACTTGCACAAGCAGAGCAGATGAGATTCGCATACGGGAGGCCATTAGTGGCCACGAGGTGCAAGTACTCGGATGGGCTGCCGGGATGCCCCAAAAGATGGGATGATGTTTGCGACATTGAAGCCATGGCCCAGTCGAAATAGTTGAAATTTACCCATTCAACATTCAACATGGTGATTTTCCATAGTTATGTAAACCTTTACCAGAGGGTAGCTCCCAGATTGAAAAAAACCTGTTATAACTGGGGTCAAAAAACATGTTATAACTAGTTATAACTCAAAAGAGCAACTTTCACTTACTGGGCTATTAACCACTAAGTGGGAAGATCCTCCAAGTAGAGAGCTGCTCATGTGTTTGAGATATAACTGGGTCTGTCTGAAAAATATTTCCGAACCCCACTTTTATAGCCAAATTTTCATCGATTTTAATAGGGAAAATGATAGTAAGATAGTAAGTAATCCATTTTTTCATTGGGGTTTTCAGCGAAATGTTCAGACAATGTCAGGTGACCTTGGGGCGTGGGGTGGTTTGAAATGGGTAACCCAAATGGAAATCCAATGGATTGTGAATGCATAAAATCCCTAGAAACATGGCTGAATGCACTGAATGCACACTCATGTTTCGAATATGTAATATGATGTAATATGATGTAATATGATGTAATATGATGTAATATGATGTAATATGATGTAATATGATGTAATATGATGTAATATGATGTAATATGATGTAATATGATGTAATATGATTACATCCAATCACTAGGAATATCTGCCAGTTAGATGGATAAACAAAGCAGTTATAGGCGGAAGGGCCCGTTGTAGCAGGCCAACTGGGCGCTTTTTTCCTGGCCAAAAAAATTGGTCGAAAAAACCATCCGGATGTTGCGAGATACTTGGGATTTTCATCATCTTAGTATCATGAAGATTTATCATGAAATCAACTTCCATAGATGTCCTTTTCCCATTGGTTGGTTGATGAAAATAGAGGGGTTTGAAGAACCCCCTTTAACAACAAGTAAATGATGATAGATGGTATACCAGCTCCCGGCCCAAACCTATTTTTACCAAAAGGACATGATTGAAACCAAGCATCTTGGATCATCTTGGGCTACTTTGATCATTGTAAAACAGAAATGCTTGCTGCAGTTCCATGATCCATATGGGGATGGGTCAAAATGGAAGACCTAGGGGACCACAGATGTTAGTCTAGTTTAGTATTAACCATCCATAATTTTGGGGTACCTAATTTTGACCCATACCCATATGACTCATCCTTGGAAGTGCACTTCCAGTGAACTGTTCGTGGATATAATTCCACCATAGTTAAGTTGGGCAGAAAAATCCCCACAAACATGGGGCTTAAAATGCCATGGGTATAGGTCTATAACAGTGGACCATGGATATAAGTGGATAGAAAATCATAGTTATAGGGCTTATATCAAGTTATATCCCAACTTATGGGGGTTTCATCATAATACATATATATATATTTATCCATCTAATAACCATTAACAATCGAGTTTTTTCGGGGCCTCATATCCTAACAAACATGGGGCTAAACACTTCCCATACTGTAGTGGTATCACAATGCCCATTAATATCCTAACTGCTGGTGGTAAAATTCTTGTAGTTACAACATCCATGTCAAAAAAAAATCGCCACAGCCAAACTGTACCCCTGTGGGCCTCGACAAACATGGTATTCTACCCAGTGATTTTTCTTATCATTAAACTGCCATGATCATGTCACCATTTTATGAACCAGTTTGATAACCATTTTTAGAACCGTTGACCACCATTGATAACCATCTAATCTATTAACCTCTACTGACCATTAAAAAAACCATTCTTTTTAAAACCATTCTGGTGAAGTAATAGCCGATCATAAGCCATGTTTATCACCATCAACCATTAACGAACCATTAATGAACCATTCATAATCGTTAATAACCATCTACCCTCTGGTAAACAGCCACATAACTATGGAAAATCACCATTTTTAATAGGTAAACCATCTATAAATGGCCATTTTCAATAGCTATTTTGACATAACCAGAGGGTATATACCATCTATTTCTCACCCCAGCACCCCGTAGGGGCCCCGTAGCAGGAAGATGTGGACACCGCCATCCGCGTTTTGATGAAAGCCGGTGCCTATAACCTGGAGCTGCGCCGTGCCTATGAGGAGGGAGAAGACATCACTGCGTCGGGTACCAGAGACGCGTGGTGATGGAAGGGAAGAACATGTTTTTTTTTTCTGCGGAGCTATATGAAAATGTGAAGATACCTAGATACACATATATAAATATGATAATATATGTATATATGTATATATGTATATATGTATATGTGTTTGTGTATACATGTATACATATACACAAACACATGTAGGTGTATATTTAAAGCAGCTCACTCAAGAGTTGGTTATTGACTACATAGTCTCACTAGAAGTCATGCATAATTTTGGCAACAGCTGATTCCATGGCCCAGCAATGGATATCCTGCTTGGATAATTGGCCAAAAAGTCCAGCAGAACTTCGTCAATGGATAAATTTGGCACTTCAAAGTGGGTGATATCCGGTTAGCCCACACTTATAGATGGGTCTATCCAGCCGGTGTAACAAGGGTGTCAATCTTCCCAGCTGTCACTAAGGACATTTGCATCAAGACCTTTCTGGTGGCCGTCCTCTGGTTCCTCGGAACAAACCTTTTGTGTCCTCGGTTGGTGTGTCATCCCACCTTTTCGCTGGGTCATCATCATCAACATCATGATCAAGAACAAGATCAAGATCAATATAATAACAATAATAACAATAACAATAATAATAAGAATAATAACAGTAACATTAATACTAATATGATAATATGATATAATACTAATATGATAATATGATGATATGATAATATGAAAATATGATAATAATCATCATCGACATCACCACCGTCTTCCCAGGTTTTACGTCAAGAAACACTAAAAACCCACGGTCGCGTGTCGCGAGGATGATGTCAACTGTGGACACGTCAGGGGCAGCAGAGGTGCAGCAAGGCTGTCGGAACCATCAGTGGGCCAAGTGGCTTTGGATCGCTGCAGTGCTTTGGCGGACTGGTGGTGTTCAGGTGGAAAAAAACGGTTGAAATCACCATTATAACCAATAACAAAGGTGAAATAATGGTTATAACTATTATCATATCCCTGATGTGAAATTTCATTATAATGGTTATATCACTGTTATGAACACAACCTGGTGTTTTTCATCGTAAATCTGGTGATGAATTTTTTCGCCAAGCGTTTAACGAGGAAACCGGTGATGGGATGATTGGGATCATTGGGATCATCCTTCAAAAAACCGGCAGTTCATCAGCATAACTGGCATAACTGGCTTGATATTTATATAGAAGCCACTTATAGATGGAATATGATGATGGAATATGATGATGGAATATGATGATGGCATATGATGGTATAAGCCACTTACCAATATAGAAGCCACTTATAGATGGAATATGATGATGGAATATGATGATGGAATATGATGGTGGCATATGATGGTATAAGCCACTTACCAATATAGAAGCCACTTATAGATGGAATATGATGATGGAATATGATGATGGCATATGATGGTATAAGCCACTTACCAATATAGAAGCCACATATAGATGGAATATGATGATGGAATATGATGATGGAATATGATGATGGCATATGATGGTATAAGCCACTTACCAATATAAAAGCCACTTATAGATGGAATATGATGATGGAATATGATGATGGAATATGATGATGGCATATGATGGTATAAGCCACTTACCAATATAGAAGCCACTTATAGATGGAATATGATGATGGAATATGATGATGGAATATGATGATGGCATATGATGGTATAAGCCACTTACCAATATAGAAGCCACTTATAGATGGAATATGATGATGGAATATGATGATGGAATATGATGATGGCATATGATGGTATAAGCCACTTACCAATATAGAAGCCACTTATAGATGGAATATGATGATGGAATATGATGATGGAATATGATGATGGCATATGATGGTATAAGCCACTTACCAATATAGAAGCCACTTATAGATGGAATATGATGATGGAATATGATGACATATGATGGTATAAGCCACTTACCAATATAGAAGCCACTTATAGATGGAATATGTGGGGACTTCCCAGGACTTCCCAAGGTGAATTTCGGGCTGAGCCCAGCCGGCCCTTACCAAGGCCATTTCGGCCATGACCACCGTCAGTCTGCCGCTCTTGATCTGGAGACTTCAGATCACGGGACCCCAACGGGCTCTCCACGCGGCCACTCGGCGGATTTATTTGGACAATGATGGGATACCCTGGATACCCGGCCTGGTAAACATACAAAAAACGATGGAAAATCACCATGCTATTAATGGGAAAACTCACTATTCCTATGGTCATTTTCAATAGCAAACTGTTAGTTTACCAGAGGATAGTGGAATCTGAATGGAGATATGGAAAAATCATGGGATATTACTTTCTGGTGTCATGGCTCGTGTAAAATCCTGACAAAATTGGAGGTTTTTAAATGGGACAATTACGATGGGTAGCTAGGTCGCTCCAGTAGTGGATTAATCCTGTCTTTTCCATTCAGAAAACTCGGACTTTTTCAGGATGAAAAAATGGAAATTGCCAGTTACTTACCTGGGATGAACCACCAAGGAATATTCATGTGTCTGAGAATGCGAAAAAAAAACCCGAAAATAGATGGCTGGTTGGTGGTTTCAAACATGGTTTTTAGTTTCCATAATGTATGGGATAATCCTTCCCATTGACGAACTCATATTTTTCAAGATGGTTAAAACGGCAACTTGAACAGGAATCGTGATGAGAAACCATCCAAAATTTGTATAGATGCCCGATTTTCAGGCAACCCCAGATGGTTTCGGGGCCGAGTTTGATTCACAACCCTATGACTTGACTACCCAAAGTATTTCCTCAGGCCATTCTTTCTAAGGTTGGATATGGTGGGTCAAGGATTACCATCTCTACAGTAACAGCTTGCTATGGAAAATCATCATCTTTAATAGGTAAATCAACTATAAATGGGCCATGTTCAATAGCAAACTGTTAAATTACCAGAGGCTAAATCCCCTTGGAATCCCATTAAGATCCCATTAACGTCCATTAAATCCCATTAACCATCTATAAATGGGCCATGTTCAATAGCTATGTAACAAATTACCAGAGAGTAAGAGTAGAGTAGCCTGCGCCTTTCGCATCCAGTAGAAGTGATGGCATTCCCTAGTGACGCATGGCAAGGGATCTGCTTGAGTGTTGTTTTATAAAACCAACTTTACCATATGAAATCTAAGATGGAATCATCATATTCAATAAGCAGCAAGTTTCACTTTGACACATTAAATTCTATCTTAGAACATCATCTTCCAACCTTCCTTTGTTTCGAGGTTTCCAGTCCTTAGTTTCCAGTTAAATGTTTTTTTGATTTGCGACTTTGAACTTTGAACTTGATAACCACATATTTGACCTCCAGTGTGAAATCAGCTTCCTTGGGAACTCGTGGACCCAGGTGAAGGCATGGTTATGTATGGCCATGATGGTGGTTGGAATTCCCTTGACGCTGCAGATTGAGAATCACTTGCTACTGAGTTGATATATCAGAAATTCCAAGCGTCACCATGGTCGGGTTGAAGGGGGATGGGCGGATGGTGCCTGTGAAATGGGTGTCACTCAAGAAATATGGTTGTTGGCTGAAAAAAAGCCCATGCTGATAGCTTGAAACCCAACTACAAGACCTGGATGGTGGTTTGGAACATTTTTTATTTGTCCATATATTGGGAATAATAATCCCAACTGACTAATATTTTTCAGAGGGGTAGGCATACCACCAACCAGCCAATCATGCATCCTATATTCACCAAGTGAAGATAGATTGTATCCCAATCTTCATCCACAATTCCCGATTTAAAAAGCGTGTGACGTCGTATGCTTCTTGTTGATAAAGATATGTATAATGTGCTGTATATATATATATATCATATACATAGATGTATCTATCAACCTATCTAATCTATCTAATCTATCTATCTATTTGTCTATAGATTGGATCCATGGTTCATTTTTCACAGCTCCAAGGCTGAAGGGCATGCACTTTCTCCAAATCCACAGGCACGGCGAAAAAACAACTCGATGCCATGGAAATGATAATTTAATAAATTTAATAGCTATTAGATGCTATTAGTGATTAGAAATAGATCATATAGATCCATTTTCATATGTATATTAAGCTTATTCCATACATGTTTATGGAATATTTTCTAGATTTAAGGTGGATCCATAGCCGAAATGGATCCAATTTCGCTATGCTATGGATCCATCTTCTCAGGACGTCTTTGGAAACCTTCGGAGATGTTTGGATCCATAGGGATATATAAGTTTTCCATGCTACATATATATATTTTAACTTATATATATATATATACATGAAAAGGAGTGAAACATGAATTACAAATGGGCTAAATCTGAATTTTATCCTTTTTCTGGGGTTGATGCTTGCTGTTCACCACAGAGCTTAGATATGCATTTAACCTGAATCCCACCCTTATGTCAGAGCAGGGGCTTGCATTTGGATTTTATCCTAGCATGCTTGCGGACCAGTCTGCTCAACTGTTTCATTTGAATTTGATCCTCCTTCCCTATCTTTTCAGCACTTCTGTGGCTTCCATTCAGTTTTGATCCGCTTATTGTTTGTTTTGGCTTGAATCTGGATTCCACATTGCCTCAGCAGGTAGGCGCCAAGCAGGGTTGGATCCAGATCTGACTCACCCAAAGCCACTCTAACTGGAGTGTTAGAACCAAATTTAAGCCCGGGCAGATGGGTTTCCTACAGTTCATTTTTCATGGCCATTTCACATGTAGGAGCTATTCATAGTTGCTACCACAAGTAACACAAGTAGAGTGCGCTGCGATGTGGGTTCTCCTCTGAATCTCAAAGAGATTTTCCAGCCATATCCATACCTGTCATACCTCGAAATTAACCATCCTCCACCGCCAGACACATCTGGGTGTCCTTCAAAAAGTTGCCGAAATCCTCTAAAAATAGGGTGGTACATAATATACATATTCACCTATGATATATCATTATCAGAGGATATATATATATAGATATATTGCGCCATTTGAAATGGTGATTCTCTATAGCTATGTTTGTATATCTATCTATATATATATCCTCTGATAATGATATATCATAGGTGAATATGTATATTATGTACCACCCTATTTTTAGAGGATTTCGGCAACTTTTTGAAGGACACCCAGATGTGTCTGGCAGTGGAGGATGATTAATTTCGAGGTATGACAGGTATGAATTGTAATTGGGCGGGGGGGTATGGATGGTATGGATTTGAAATTTGTGAAGGCGAAGATTGGAAGCACCAGAGACAATCAATGTGGATGCTTTGAAAGTGGAAGTGACAGTTTCTCGAGCCAAACGCGCGAATAGCCCAAAGACTGCGTTGAAATCACGGCCCTTTCGAAGCGGCAGACCCTTGCGGTCTTGCATGGCTTCTGATTTGAAACGCCAAAGTGATTTGTATAGAAGTGGGTGAAATGGGGTGAGGGCATACCCCAATTCATGACATTTATGGCAAGACTTGGCAAGTTATCACATGAGTTCGTATGAAAATGGGATATACCGGATATGCCATGATATGCCCCTAAAGTTGTTATTTTTGATCGCCAAAAAATACATGGAAACATCATGATTCGCTTGGCCCCGCAGGCATCCAATGCATATGGAGATGCGCTGTCCCTCAGAAGGTACGCTGTGACTTGGCGAACCTTTCCACCCCAAGGGCCCCGAGGGCCGGAGAGGGCCGGAGGGCCCCAAGGGCCCCAAAATTGAGGCTTTAATGGAATCTTGACGGGGATATACCCCCTGGTAAACGTTTACATAACTATGGAAAGATCCACCATTTTTAGTGGGTAAATCCACTATTTCGACTGGGCCATTTTCAATAGCTTTTTGTATGTTTACCAGAGGGTAATGGGAGAATCATTTGGAGAGTACCTTCTGGTGACATCAAAGGTGGCTGGGAAATCCCTGCGCTAAATGGAGGGCTAAATGGGTGATTTGCCAGCAAGCCACGCTGACACCGGAGGGTAAACTCCATCAACCCCTGTTACCCTCTGGTAAGCTAACATAACTATGGAAAATCACCATTTATAGTGAATGTTCCCATGAAAATGGTGATTTTCCATAGTTATGTTAAATTACCAGAGGGTAACGGCGAAGAAACAAACTGTTGCTGGGGCGTTTACCCTTGGAAGAGGCACTTGAATTTCCACGACATCATGATCCCCTATCAACAGACCAATTGATTGGTGGATTATTGGTTTCCAGTTTTAAGTAAGACTCGTCTACAGTATTTGTTGAAAACATATGAACATACAATATATAACAGTATACATATATATATATATAAGTACACAGACATATAGGCAATGTTGATAGTTAAATGTCCCACTTATTGCTAGTTAAATCCACATTTTTAGAGATGTTGAGGATTTTATGGGTCGAGTCGTCGCGACGGGGTGTTGTTTGTTGAGACTGCCGCAACTGGTGATCCGTTCCAAAAAACAACTGGTGTTCTTGCAAGAAGTATTAGCATTAACCATGAATAGTATCATATAATAAGTTAAACATCATAAACCACTAATAAGAAAACTATTAGCCATTAATATTCACATCATAGACCATTAATGATAAGCCAGGAAGCCATGGTTTGACATTATTAGATGACCAATCGTTGACATAAAATTCTGGGCAAATTATAACGACCGAAGACTGTTCTCCCGAAGCCTGGGACCCTGGATTTTTTGTCACTTTGCCCAAATCATTCACCATACTTGAACATTGTGAATATCTTAAACCATCTTAAACCATCTTAAACCATCTTAAACCATCTTAAACCATCTTAAACCATCTTAAACCATCTTAAACCATCTTAAACCATCTTAAACCATCTTATCCCTAGGTAAAAAAAGTTCTTAAGTCTTAAGTCGGTGAATATCTTAAGTACCATTTCATCTATATACTTCACGGTACTTCCAGTCAAAAAGTCACCATGAAATGCCTGGCCTTCTTCTTGGTTCAATCAGAAAAATCACCAAGGGTGATGTTGGTGGTCTTCCGGCCCTGCCTGGCCTTAATCGCAACGGCTTCTGCCTTGATCGGACCCTGGAAGCTCCGCTCCAGACTTCGCTCCGTGGGGAGCCACTGGGCGACAGAGCGTCGTGAGACATCTTATAACATCTGAAATAACCAGCATCTGGTTGGTGGTTTTGAACATTTTTTATTTTTCCATATATTGGGAATTTCATCATCCCAACTGACGAACTCATATTTTTCAGAGGGGTAGGTATACCACCAACCAGGCATAAATTGGGATATAAATTGGGATATCACCTCAACTAGTAATGTTTTTTGTATTTGTTTCATCCATGAACAGGGAATTTCCATGAGCAGTGACATAAAATAAAAGGATGTTTTGGATGGTCGGAGGATACCCAGTGAGAAGTGAAGGTTGCTTGACAACGCCATAAATGCCATAACTATTGTATATTATGATAAGGGACATGATACCCTCTGGTAAACTAACAGTTTGCTATGGAAAATCACCATCTTTAATAGCTACATCAACGAACTAAATGGGCCATTTTCAATAGCTATGTAACAAATTACCAGAGGGTAACTATTCTGGTTGGTGGTTTGGAACCATGGAATTTTATGACTTTCCATCATATGTGGGATGTCATCCTTCCCGTTGACTTTCACTCATATTTTTCAAGATGGTTGAAGCCACCAACCAGGACATGATAACTATTGTAACTATTGTATATTATGTATATTATATAACTATTGTATAATATAATGATAAGTTTTTTTTTGGATGACAATCAGATATATGATTATTTTTTTTGGGGGGCAATCATCCCAACGACGGATCTTCAGGGGATAGTTTCATTGGAACATATTGGAATTTATGGCAGAATTGAGGCACACAAAAACCTTTGGAAAGGTTGGTTCAATCCTGATGTATATCAAAGGGATACCCCAGGGTACGCATACAACCGGATGTGGTTTTCCCCATGGCTTTCCTTCTGGGAAAATGATGACGTCTATGCCATCGAGTTACCAAAACGTTCCACAGTTTCCCGTGGTTTTTAAATGTGGTTTCCCAAAAACAGTCCATTTCCATCCAGATCCACTCTCTTACCCTCTGGTACTTTAAAATAGCTATGGACAATTGTCATTTATACCATTTATACGAGGATTTACCTTTTGAAAGTGATGGTTTTCAATTCAAACTGCTACATGACCAGAGGTATGTACAATGGTTGCTCCGGTACCGACATCCCCAGGTCGGAATCGCACCCGTTTCCCTCCTTTTTGCCAGGTTTTATGACTGAAAACACCATGAACAGCATGGCCATGACGGCCGTTCGGACTCGGAGCCGGAGCGGATCGGGTGGATCGGGCGGATCGGGTGGATCGGGATCTTTGACAGAGTCACAGAGTGAAAGTCAGTCGTCGGCCTAGTCGGCCTCGCCATGCCTCGCCTGTGGCCCGTTCCAAAGTTGTTTGGGCCCTGGGGGTTGATCACTGTCTCACGGAATGGATCAAAATGGATGACAAACCATTTCTGGTTGGTGGTTTTGAACCATGGAATTTTATGACTTTCCATTCAGTTGGGAATTTCATCATCCCAACTGTTACCCAGTCCATCATTTTTCAGAGGGGTAGGGCTCAACCACCAACCAGATATTTGTTTATGGGATGGATATCCATAAAGCTCAGCTATTTTGGAAGAGGATTCACTGGCTACTCACAACCCGCCACGTTTTTTAACCGTTACCGCCGCGTTTCACCCAGAAATTGCCGGACACCGAAGGGGATGATCCCTGGACAGAAGCAGTTCGGCGACGTGAAAGATTGATGGGCAATGAGAGTGGCAAACGTTAAACAGCTGTGTCCATAACCGTCCCCCCAGATTCATGACTGAGAAGGATTTTATGACTGAGAATTTTTAGGACTGTGAATCCTTTTTGGTTCCAACTGAATCGAGGGTCTCGATCCGGGATCACTGTTAAAAAAACATAGTTCCAGATGGCATTTTTTCCACTACCCTCTGGTAACCAGCTCCATTGCTAGCTGGGAAATCCCCTCGAAATACGAACTTTTTATGGAGGATTGTCCGGCCATGTTTAATGACACCCGAGGGTTTTTGTCCCACATGATATCATTATATTGCCATTCATACAGGATGGGGCCCCCCAGTTATAAGTTGGTTTATAAACCATTATAACCCCATTAACTATAGTATACAGTAGTTATATCTACCATAAATTTTAAACCATAGTTAAGCCACTTGTAAGGCAACCTAGCTATCTTGGGTGCCCCATCATGTATGTTCATTATTTGTATCGTATTCCAATTCAGATCATGGCTATATTATATTTGTCATAGTTCTGTCATTGTATTGCCATTATAGTCCCATCATAGTCCCATTATAGTCCCATCATAGTCCCATCATAGTCCCATTATAGTCCCATTGTTACTAAACTATTATAGCCATAATTATAACCCAGGGGATGATAATTAGTCCCATTGTCCCATTGCCGGGTACTATAATTATAGCCATAGTATCTCTGATAATAATTATGGGTACAATTACCCTTTGGTTCTTTAACATAGCCATGGAAAATCATTTTCATAGGTACATCATCTATACTTGGGTCATTTTCCACAGCTATCTTAAATAACCCATGTTTCAGACACATCCCTGGTCCGGAATCCGCCGTCGGCGAGGCTTTTTACCGAGGGGAAGAACAAACAGCGCCATGTCAAGGTACAATTTGCGCAACGCGGTCATCTGCAGTTCAAGTCCAACATTTGCAACATATATATATAATAATAATAGTAATAATAATAATGATAATAATAATAATTATTATTTACACAGTATATAAAGAAACACACAAACATATTCATATTATATACATCAAAACATGCGTTATACAGACCATTGTACAATGTTTTAGAATGTAGACCATATACAGACCATATATGACATACAGATCATATCTTCACATTTCGATTGCCTTCGACTGCCATGAAGGGCAAAGGAAAGCGACGCGACGTCTCGGCGTACCTGGACTACTGCGCCTCCCGTGTGGATCCTGCGGATGCCGGTGGCCTGGTTGGGACGGCTTGGGACGGGTTGGGACGGGTTGGGACGCTGGGATCCCTAGGGAAAACCATGGGAAAACCATGGAAAAGCCACGGAAAAGCCCGTTCGGACACATGATCTACGACTTGATGGTCTTCCATGATTTTTCCATATCGAAGTGTTTGCAGGAGGGTATTTTTTGGGGAATATTGGATGATATTGGGGTGATGTCATGAACTTGTGGAAAATGGCTGGGTGAAGTTTCATGTTGATCGAATAGGTTTGGAAAGGGGTGGAAAACGGCGATGACTCCAATGGGAAACGATTGAACATGGTGGATGTTCCGCTTCTCCCTTTCAAGATTAACAAGCTTCTGGTCAACTAACATAGCCATTGAAAGTTCTTGGTTTTTTATAGGTAAATCTCAATGAACGACAGAATTGTCGCCATGTCAAAGTACCACGTAGCCCCATGAACGGCGCCCCCAAAATGAAGAGATCCCAGTAGCAATTTCCCGCTCCAAGCTCCAAGCTGTTCCTTTAGCCCTTGAATTCAGATGATTGGGATGAGTTATGATGAGTTTTCATCTTAGAAACAACAATTAGTTGTCAGCATTGCCACTTCGAGAGCTTTGAAAAACTCTTCTCGGCACCAAAAAAAAGTGGTCTTTTTGTGCATAACAATTGGTATCCTCTGACCATTTCTGAATAGAAATTCAACTTCTGCAGTTTCCAGTTCTCGGTCGACTAAGGTGACCTGCCGACTCGGTTGCTCCCACTCTCACGCGACTTGGGACGACTGCTGCGCTACAAAGATGGCCTCTTGCGGAGCCGCGGCATTGCCACTGGGAGAAAAACATGAGGGGTCAGCCGAAGCCCAAACATTTTCATGTTCAAAGATGGCTATTGATTATGGTCTCTCCATAGTCATGGTGGTATAGAAATGTCATAATCATGGCTAATGTATGGTTAATCTATGGTTATTCTGTATGCTTTTTTCGGATTTCAGAAAGTCATGGGCGTACCCCTTTATCGCTGGAGGGTTTATTTCATGGAACCAATCTAAAATGGATAATAA
Organism: Cladocopium goreaui; assembly: GCA_947184155.2. Lineage (NCBI taxonomy): Eukaryota > Dinophyceae > Suessiales > Symbiodiniaceae > Cladocopium > Cladocopium goreaui. The sequence goes on from CAMXCT020000171.1 coordinate 77,684, forward strand.
CTGGGGGTACCCCTATGACAAAAGGGAAACCTCCATATGATATATGGCAGAAATTGGCGGGAACTTCACCAACAAAGATTAGGGTTCGTGGTGGCTTTACCTCCAAATATGGCCATTTATTTGATGAGGGATTAAAATCATGAAGCCGCAACCAGTCTATGGTTTTTTTCTTGTGGAAGTCCAAGAATGTGAGATATTTACGGTATATGTCCATTTCAGTGAGAAAATATGACGATCAACCATTGAGTTTGGCGTACACACAGTGATTATAGGGTGGTGTTTTGCTAAGCATAAGTTTAGGAGCTATTGATGAAGCCAACAGTATGGGAAGGCATGTTTCTTCACAATTCAACCCACAACATTACATAACTGTTTTTTTTTTTAAACCTATTTTTACATGTGACGTAACCCATGTTAACCATTATTATATAAGTATATAACCATTGTTATATAACCATTATAAAGTATGGTAGAAAAGTATACTTGGACATATAACCATTGTTTTATAATCAATATATATAACTTGATTATCCCACGTAATGCTTATAACATGGCAAAAATCTGGGGCACGGTGCGGGGCAGCGAGGGTGGCACGGTCAGGGGCTGGAGATCAAAGTAGGACATCTGGTGCTTGGGATAGCTCACTAGCGCGGTCTAATGCATGTCACAACTTGGAGATGATCCCTGGGTAGTGTTGAAGTACATCCTGGCAGAAGTTACTACCCAGGTACTACCCAGGAATCGACCTGACAGTTGCACCAAGCATTATAGACGCCAAACCGTTTCGGTGACACTTACGATAAGCATTATAATTCTGCAATGCTTAGCATAACTGTTCCAGGATTCCTGGGTAGTACCTGGGCAGTGTCTGGGTAGTCCTGGGAAGTCCTGGGCAATCCTGGGCGGTTCTGGGTTAAGAATCTGATAGCCGAACCCCTTATGGTCAAAGGAACCCAAACTTGGACATTGCAAAAGTCAAATTCTATTTCCACAGCACTTTAGTTCCAGAACCATGAAAGAACATAGAATTAGCGCCCAGGAACCCAGAATTAGCGCCCAGGAACCCAGAATATGATTTTCACGTTATAAGCATTACATGGGTCAATCAATATATAACCATTGTTTTATAATCAATATACCATAAAACATAAAAAACAAATGTGTATTATTTAACCATAAAAACCATTGGTCACCATTGGTCGAAGGTCATGGCCATCCTGCTTTGTCAGGAAATGGACCGCGAAGGATGGGTGCAGCTCACCGAGGTGCACCGACTTGATCCGTTGGATAGCAGAAATTGGTCCATAGGATTGGATTAATAATATTGGACCATGGTATTTCACCATCCATATCTATTGGATTATTCCATATCTATTGGATTATTCCATATCTATTGGATTATTCCATATCTATTGGATTATTCCATATCTATTGGATATTAGATTGATTGAAATACTATTTGGATATTAAAATACTATTTGGATATTGGACCATCTATAGATATGGATCTACAGTATTTTAATATCCAATTGAATCCATAGCAGATTCATTGATATTGATATCAGAATACTGTAGCTACAGATCTGGTAGATTTTCTGGTATTTGTCTAAATTTTAGAATCATTGATATATATATATAAATTTGATAGCTATGGATTACTTCTGGTAGAATCTTACATCATTAATTATAGATTAAAATTTATCATAGCTTTCTATTGATAGAATGTTGCTTCCATAACTTTGGTTATTTAAGATAGCTATGGAAGCCATGGCCCATTTAAAATGAATTACCGATGATAAAAATGATGATCTACCTATTAAAAAACGTGGTTTTCCATAGCTACATTAAATAACCAGAAGGTAAATGATACTGATATTTCGCATGATTAAACAAACCCCAACAAGAGGTTAATTATTGGGGTCTATCATTGTCTTATAGCATTAGTTGGGCTGCTGACTGGTGGTCAGATGTCCAAATTATTCATCGTCTTCAAGCAACACGACTTGTCATTCAGGATGAAAGATGAAAGACCATGAATGACAAGTGAGGTCCTCGTGGTGAGTGGCGATTTTTACAAGTACACTCTGGTTATTTAACATAGCCATGAAAAATGGCTCATTTATAGATGATTTTCCCATTAAATCCTCCATTTATAAGGGATTTTCTATGGCTATGTTAAATAACCAGATGGTACTACCGATACCATTAAGGATGAACGATTTTTCAGACTGGTTGCGAGTAGATGGGATGAACAACCAGTATGGCCTCAGCCCAGAATTTGACGATTTCAACCCAACAGGGGCTTGACTGGGCATGT